>CM076654.1:18026688-18332386 GCA_038496675.1 Rachycentron canadum
AAGATGTGTATAATAGATAAATATATATATATATATATAATATTGTTGATAGGCTCTATGTTTTGAATGTAGTTTACTATATTTCAAGGTTACCATCAGATAAATAGCTGAACATGGAAAGCTTAGTGTTTTCCTCCGAGATGCTGTGGAGTTTCACAAAATGTAAATACATTGTAATACTAAAGTTTTACTCAGCTAATTAGGTGTTTATTTTACATTTATTAACAAAACGCTACCATACACCATAGAGCCACAACTAATAATCTTCAAATGAAGTTCACTCTGTTAAAATGTAGCTAAACAGTAGGCTGTAGACTTATATCTTATTAACCTCAAGAGTACGTTAGAGACGATATGAAAGACTGAGTCAGTTAACATGTCGCTGACATTGAAACCAAAGGAAATTGCTAACATCAGCCGTTTGCTAACGACAGCTAATAAGTAATAAATAGCGTCAAGTTTTCAAACGGCCATAAACGGCTGAGCCGCTGGTCCAGACTCACCGAAAACAACCGGGCTCTAATGACAGAATTAGGCCAGTTACACATAACTTACCATGGCTGAGCTCCTGACACAAAACCGCGTGGCGTTTCATATGAATGAGTCTATGGAGATCTTCAGTCAAGTCCCACCTCTTCATCATTAGCCCTGACAAGGACCCACTGTCCTTTTATCAGCCGCTGGTCCAAAGGTCATTCCAGGAAGCCTTGAGGAGTTCATGACCCCCTCCTCCAAACACCTCCAGCACTGCTCCTCCTCCTGAACTGGTGGAGGTGCTAACGTGCCCCCCACCACCACATGGTATTGGTAAAGCGAAAAAAAGGAAACACACTCAATTATTCATCCTTCAACTTCCACAAACACACTGGAGGGCCACAGCCCCGGGAAGAGGGCAACAGGCAACAGCCTATACCTACATGGTACTCTGGTTTCCTCCCACAGCTTCCAAAGACATGCAGGTTTTGGTTAATAGGTGACTCTAAATTACCTGTAGGCGTGAATGTGAATGGTTATTTGTCTCATTATGTCTCTATATGTCGCCCTGTGATAGACTGGGGACCTGTCCAGGATGTGGATAAGCAGTATAGATAATGGATGGATGGCATTTCTTGCTTTACAGCTGGCTGCTGTGTTACCATCCCATGGATTACCTGTGTATGCTCTGTTCATGTGCCTGTTATTTGTTACCATGTTAACTTTAGATTTTGAAGCTTCTTTTAACAGGATGGACGTGATTTAAGGATGTGTAAAAACATCGGCCTTCCTGGTTGATTCCCTTGTTTAAATAGCACTGCCTGTAAAAGATACACTGATGAATAAGAGTAAAATGGGAAACCAGGCACAAGTATAGAAAACAGTTTTTATTGCCAATGAAAACAGCTGGTGGTGACAATCAGCTCTGATTGGCAATGAGTTTTATTAGTAATGTCTAACAAAAGTGCTAATACATGAGGTGTATTAAAAACTTCCCACATCTACAACTCACTCACATAATCTAAAAACAACTGTGGCATGAGCTACACCACGCACGCTCCGATAGAATATAGAGAGATATGCAAAGACAACTTTTGATCCCCGATTTCTTAAACATTACAAACATGAGGTTATGAAATACTAAGCTACTGTAGTTTTGATAATGATTTAGCATTAAAGAACAAATTACTATTATTTTTTTTTAAGAACATTAACAGTAAAAAAATAACTTTTCTAAACAATGTACAAAGGGTGGAGGTGCATCTATCATTGTTACAATACTGTTAGAGATCTGGTGTAAGATCTAGTGGACTGATCTTACACCAGCATGAGGAGCACTTATGGCAGCCTGTATCAGTCTTACTGGGCTAATTTGGCCATCTGCAACCATCAGGTTGCTGCCTCTCACCTGGGTGCATTTCTTGCTACCTTATTGTGCCTGTGATCTGCTCAAGAGCATCACATTTTCATGCTGGTGTTAACACAGAATAAAAAAAACCTACAGCATCCACCAAGGTTCAGGTCTCCATGACATCAGAAGAGGAGTCTTTGACTTTTGACTTTTGCTTTGGCTGAGAACAGCCACTGACGTCCTCCAGCAGTGAGAGGTCAAGCTCAGGTAAGGGGACCCTCCAGTACTGGAAGGAGTTATAAGCGCAGTCTTCAGTGTCGGTGCTTCCATCAACAGTCTAAGAGGGATGAGAAAGAGAGAAGGATTAAAATCAGGAGAACTGGGAGAAAACACAAGGAAGAGAGATTTTGATTTGGTATCTGGGAACACGGTGAGCTGTTCAATGTCTTCAGGGTGACACCTAGAGGACAGTTACTGTCAACACACCGACTCACATTCTCTGATCACCCAGTATGTGCAGACTGAATTATACCAACTGCTGCACGATTACTGACTTACTTTATCATCAGCAGTAGGGGTAACAGTCTCTGAACCCGCACAGTCCTCTCGGGGTCGTTTCTTAAACTTTGTGGGTGAACTGGATCTGCCTCGGTCCTGGAAACTTCCAGAAGTCTGCACCATCAAAACATTTGCAGGATGCTTCCTCCTAGTGTCGCCGTGCGTGGTCTTACGACGAAGACCAGCAGCTTCTTCTTGTTCCTGCTCTTCGCAGTAGTGCGGCCTCTTCCTGCAGCGGCTCCCCAGCAGAGGCGGCAGGGACGGCGGGCTCAGGCTCAGGCTCACACCCCCGGTTGGTGGCGCGGTCTCCGGCACCGCGTCGACACCGCAGCGTGAGTGTCTTTTGGAGGGAGAGTCGCGCAGCAGCGTGTCCTCGGCCCGTCTCTTAGCCATGAGCGTCCCCTCTGTCAGCGCAGAGCAGTAAACATAAAACATGTGCTAACTACTGTAACACTGGCGGTACTAGCTGCTGGTGCTGGGCATGGATGTGCTCAGTCGCAACAACATTGGGTACCGGTAGTACAAATATTACGAGGCAGTCCAAGTAACCAATCAGAGAAGACCATTCCTACTTGACCCCGCCCACAGCCCCCCACTCTTCCTGTGGCGGCACATTCATGCTGCTTCATACCTCCAGTTTTGACCTCAGCCAGGATTTTAGAAACAAACACCTAATTTATCCCTCTGTGCCATAGTGTTCAGTCCAAACACACGTTTAAGCTGAATCTTGGCACTGTCCCGTTGTCCCTATGCACCAAATATGTATTCATCCACAGCTGAAAATAATTCCCAACAATGCAATTAATACCTGTTTCAATAACATTTGCTTAAAACTACAGTTCCCAGGTGTTCCCAGGAACTATATAATACCTTTGTAGACCAACAATGAACCAGCCCAATTCCCATTTTAAGGTGTATTTGCTATTTAAACAATATGGGTAGTAGACAGAAAAATGAGTGTGGGTCTGTACATAGGTTCCTTGTTTTGTCTACATAGTTAAAAGAAGACAGCATGCAGCTTTTCTTTTTCTTTTGTAATCCCCTGCTGATGTTAGTTTGATTTTATCATCTTAAAACTTCACTGGAATTACACTGGAAGCTGGTTGCTGATGCAGAAATTGTTTTGCTTTTTCAGCACTTACTAAATAATTTAAAGCATTTTTAAATTGGCATAAAGTTCAGTTTTTGCATTATGTTCATAATAAAATTATATCAAATGTGATATAGTAAAACTATGGAGATTAACATCTTTAAAATGTTTGGCTTTATTACAAAGTGTGATTAGAAACCAGAAAAGGCAAAGAAAATTACTTAAAAACAACCTATTCCTGAAAAGCTGAAACATGTTTTGATTACATTTTCAGTGGTGACTGATGTTCATTGCAAATGAGTAAATGTAGTTATTGGCACCATATTTGAAAAAAATAAATAGATTTCAAAAGCAAATGTTCATGTCTCATTCTCCATTCACAAACACACAAACTTTCAGGCAGTGAAAGTCAATGGAGATAAGAATGAGTAAGAATGCAGGCTATTGGTTAAAAAAACAAACAACATACTCTTCATTACTTGTGGCTGACAAACCACTGAAGTAAAATAGCAGTCAAGGTAATTGACTCATCTCACACACAAGGATGAAGAAATATATAGTATTCAGATGTGTGTCAGATAACATAGTACTATAATATTTCAAAAAAACCTGCTGAGTTGGGCACATTTCATCATGAGATGCATCATAAAAAATATATATATATACATGACAAAAAAGAAAATTTGTGTCCACTGACTTTTTTTCATCTGTTTCCATTTTCTTTTTTGTTTTGTCAGTCTAATCTCTTCACAGTTTCTGCTAAAAGAATTCTTGTCACGTCAGGCTGTCTGTGCCCTCTCGCCGTGGAGACTTTGCAGCTGGAGGAGAACTCTGTTGGTCATCTTCTTGACAGTCAAAGTACAACTCTGCAGGTTTTCGAGCCACAAAGAAGACACAGTCATAAACGTATCTCAACATAGAGCGGTCATTCTCTGTGTAAGTTGTCTGCACTGACTGTTTCTCCACCTGCAGAGAAATATGAAAACTGCTTTACTACTGGAACAAGATTTGTCAAGGGCAACATGATAGTTATGACTGTTAATTTACCTCAATGTGGAAGCCAAATTTAACCATTGCTGTCCTAATGTCTTCATAGCTAAGTTCAACTGAGAGCTCATTGGCCATGTTCTCAAAGTGATACAGCAGTGGACCTGAAGAAACATTGAAGATTTACATGAGATATGTTCAACAAGACTTCAAAATATAATTTTTTCTCATCTTCTTGGTCATAAGCCTGAGTCATACAACAATAATACACGTTAAATAAGAAAAATTTCACCCTAAAACTCTTCAAAACAAACAACAACACTTTTGTACATTATTATTGTGCCATTTTCTTTTTTCATTTCATTTTCTTATTTGCTGGTAACAGGTCAAATATAGCTGTGATTATATTGATGTGTTACCTAATAGATGAAATGAATTCCAGCCACTACTTAACTCTGCAGATTTGCTTGTTTATCGATTGTCTAAGTTCAGCTCCACAAGAGACACTGCTCCCCCTCTCTTGCTCTAGTCACACATATGAAAATATCTTCAGCATAGTAAAGCAACATCTCTAAAGGCTCAATAGACCTAATACAGAGAATTGCCAAATGTTGTTTATATTTAAGTAAATTAAGTAAAAGGTGGGTCAACCAAATTAAAAAATAAAAGCAATTAAAGGAAAACGGGATTCTTAGAACCAGAATTAATTACAGGCTCATTGGGCTCTGTTTCAACAGTCCAAAGCCATGGTCTAAAGTGTAAGGCACAAGTGCATTTTGGGGGTGTCCTTAGGTGGGGAAAAAAAAGTCTCTGCCTGAGGCTCCAGAGTGTTATACTTAGTCTCTTTGATATTCATGGAAGTGTTTTGGGCATAACGCGCAATAAACAATAAATAAAGAGAGTGCCACCCCCCCGTTCCCTTTTAAAGCCAAGCATGCTTGGACCTTAGCGGATTGCTATTATAATGGTGCAGTGTTTCACACAGAATTAGATTCTATTTATGGTAACTTGTGTGTCCATTATTCTCCAGTGAGTCCCAGCACAGTCATACAGCAGCTCTGTGGGGAGAGTGAATCAATGTGCAGCGCATAGCTCTACAAAGATGCGACAGCACAGATCACAACATTAGACATCTTTTAAGCTACATTGTGAGAAGCATAAATACATACAAATAAGTTAATAAATTCATAATCATTCAGTACCGAATGATTATGAATGTATTTATGAATTGATTACGTGCTGGGACAAATTTAGTCTAGGTGATGAATGTGCGAAACTGTGGTGGATTTACCAGGTAGTGAGAGAGCACGCTTTTCTTAATTTTATGCGACACACAACATTCCACAAAAAATGCTCCAACCTTCAGAGTGCTGTAATGTAATATTCCACTTGACTTATTCAAACATCAACCCTGTAACAGGTATTTGCATTTTTTATTTTTTATTTTTTTTTATTATTAAAAACACCACCACTTTCAACAACAGGTTATCTATTCACAGATGCCATTTTGTTCTCTGGTTGAGTTTACTCACCCAGGTTGATCCACACTCCACCAGGCTTCAGAATCTTCCAAATAGTCTCCACATACTCAATCACATTATGAGCTGTATCAATAAAGAAGCAGGTAGCCACACAGTCCCAGGAATCTGACAGTAAAAGAAAAATATTATGAAACATCCTCATTTTTAATTAATATTGCTAAGGTCCACAATTCACCAATCATCAACTTATTATGTGACTTTGATAGCAGAATAATATGCTTGTTGATATAAACATTTCACCACATTGATCACTCTGCTAATAATTATTCATTACACAAGTAGGTCTAATATCGTATCATGTAATCAATCAAAAAAATGATTTGGTGATTTATGATTTAGCGCTGCTTGAACAGACATTTTGAATGGAAACAAAGTTCATTTATGCAATTGCAAGATTGCAAATTGCAAGAGGAGGCTCTCCCATATTTGACTGCTTACTATATTGGTGAAAGTTGAATCTCAACAGCATTTATTTACCTATTTCAGTGTAGACTTCCACAAAGTCCCCTGCTACCATTGAGAAGTCTGAAGTTAGAGGTAAGCTCTGAGGGTTGACATCAGGAAATCTGATTGGCCGTATTTGGTCGGAGGATTTCTTATTGTTGCTGAACTGGTGGATCCAAGGATACAGGGTCAAAGCGTTCACCTTTTCACACCTGAATAAAGCAGTCCAAATTTAGACAGGTTGATGGAAGTAACTGAATATAAATTCTGAATTATTTTGTGATCACACAAGCAACAATGTCATGAGTTAATGTATGTATGGGACAGTGATTGTCCCTTGGTCTTATATAAGGCAGCTGGAATTAGAGGTGTGTTAGTGTCTGTGTTACCTATTAAGAACAAAGTTTGAAGAGAAGAGCATGAAGAGGCTCCATTCATTGCCCTGGCATATATAACCCAGCCGAGCTATCTCCCAGGCTAGACGGCCAAGCCCAGCCCCCGGAACCAGCACGCTCACCTTAGACACATCACTGACATAATAAAATGCACAAAATGCACATATCACATGGAAAACACTGAGTAAGTCACATTCTCAGAATTATTACAATGTGATTTGAAACGATATCCTATGAAAAATATTTTTGTTTGTATCATTATGTTAGCATATGCCTTAATTTCTGAATGTTTTATGTATGTTCGAAGAAACTATGTAGCATATCTGTTTTTGGCATGCACATATGTGTCTAAGGGAGCATCTGTGGTTCCTACTATTGGTCACTTGGGAAGAGTCTTTGGATCTCTTGGATGATGGGCTGGTAGCAGGAGTCCCTCTCAGCCTGGCCTGCCTCACTCCAGTCTCTGACAAACTGCTTTATTGTGGACTTAAGCTTGTCCATGTCAAATGTAGAGGATGGGCGGACCTTCCTCGGATCCTCCTGAACAAAGAACGAAGTAAAGGAAATCACAATAACTAAACTATTACACTACAAAATGAATTTGCATGTGTGAGCATAGCCAGTAACAGCCTGGTTTTGTCGAGCCTTACCCTCTCACCATACCCGATGTTCTCAAACATATTAAGGCTGTTGTGAATGATGGCCTGCAACACCTCCTGGTTGTGGTCCGCACACTTAGTGATCCGGGCAAGGTTGGAGAGAACGCCAGGCAGCAAATTCTGGTGGCGCTGTGGTAGGCTCCGAAACTGACGCTCAGCACGCTTGACCTGCTCCTGGACATGTACCCTGACAGGGATAAACACAGGAGACAGCTGAGGTTTATGTTCACATAGGCGTTTCATGTCAGGCGGACCCAAAGAGGGAACACAGCAATACACACCCGAGGCACAGCAGTTGTAAAGCCTGATCTGAACTATGTGAGTAAAAACTTTGGTCCGAATGAATTATTACAGCATTTTGTTTCTCTTTTTTAACTGTCGTTGAGTTCTTTATTAATCGTCCCTTAAATTTGTTTGTGAGAGCAATGGTAGAAGGAGCAAGGGTGGACCATGTCAAGAAGCTAAATAACTGTCACAGGAACCTAGGAAAATGCAAGCTGATTTATCTGTGGTTAGCACCGACCAATGCTTGAATAAAGATAAAATACAATAGTTAGCAGTTTCCCTCCAAACCCAGTTATCTGCCCCTCGCTATTGTTATTGGCTAAGAACATCGTTTATTGACACAAACTGCCGTTTCCTGCCTCGTTCTTTATTTTAAAACATTGTTATTATACCTGTAAAACTTAAAAGCATCGATTATTCTCCAGAAATGCTGCCTTTCCAGTCTGGCCTCATCCTCGGGGCTGTATTTTATCTTTTCTTTGTGAAAATATGGTCCACCTTGCGTCTCCTCTCCTCCGGTCTCGGCCATGTCTGAAACAAACTTCCGGCCGACCAATCAGGACGCGACAAAGTTCTTCTTCGTGAGATTTATTACTTCCAGCAGCTCAGACTCCAAGAGGCGTAATGCTGCCACCCACAGGCGGCTGGTTCAACTGCAGTTAGTTTATCGGGCGTATCTATGATTAAACAAACAAATAATACAGATATCTTACTGTAGAATTATGAAGACAAATGAAATATTGACACTGTAGTAATTTATAATAAACACTAGGGTATTTGTTGTTAACGGACTGAAGATGTAAAGTATCATGTCATGCCAACCTCTTCTGATTGGTTAAAAAAAACTTGCATAAATTACACATATGCACGTTGCATCCGTGTCTTGGTCATGTTGTTTTTTGCTCTTTTTAAAATCAGGAAAATCAGGCTTTACCTGATTCAGTACGCTGCCCAGCTCTCAGTCTAGGCCTTGGTTATCTTTTGCCTTGCAATTCTCTTCTGGCAGGCCCTCCTTTGTGTTCAGTGAAACCCTCTCAGATAGTCCAAATGCAGCTGCCTGTTTGGTCTTCAGTCAGCCCAAAGGCACACACTGCTCACTGACCTAAACTGGCTACCCACGGCCGCCCAAATTAAGTTTAACTCACTAATGTTTGCCTTCAGAGTGACTTCTGGGTCTATACCCATCTACTTGAACTCAGCCACTGCATTCCACCAAGGAATGTCATCTGGCATTACCATACTTTCAAACAAGGCAATCGCAGTCCAGGCTGTTCTCAACTGTGGTTCCCAGATGGTGGAACAAGCTCCCAAATCCTATCGGAGCGGGAGCGTTCCCTCTCTGTGTAAAAATCCTAACTGCTAATATGTTGCAATTTTTTCTATGATCGCTTATTTAATCGATGTAGTACTTACATCAAAGCTTTCTATTGCACTGAAGCTTTAGTGATGTCCCTCACTGTATGTCTCTTTGGATAAAAGTATCTGCCAAATGAGTAAATGTAAATATACTCCAGTATCTTGCTCCTGTTGCCCTTATATACTTGGACCAGTGGCTGTAAAACCTCCATCTTGTTTTCACGTTCTATAAAAAGCAGTCAACAAGACAAACCACAGCATTCTCATTCAAAAAGGTTTGATTGTTTCAAGCTGTTAAAAACTAATGGCATTTAATTAATACAATTTCTAAGATGGTGAAAGGCATCTGACGTGACATTTTCCTTATGAAACCATCTGGTCATATTTAGCCAATGTGTACCTTTTAAATCAATAACCAACTGAGGAAACCCATGATTTCAGAAAACAGTCTACACATGCAAAACACCAGAATAGAGGATTATACAAAATGGTTATCACACCTAAAAATAACTTTGGGATGAATTTAGAAATACTCCATAGTCCATTTTATTTTATTTGTTGTAGATGAGATCTTATAGATTAGATGATCTCTGTTATAAGTGCTAAATGCCAATGGCGATGGCTGGTAATATTTTGGTCCCTTTATTATCTTTCTTTCAAAATTAACATGAAAAAAGACACTCAGAGAAAAACAGTTCAATTCACAATCTGTTAGAGAGAGACCACACACACTAAATGTTTTTTGTGTTTGTATTTGTATTTTATATTTGATGCAACAGTGAGCAAACACAATTTCTTTCCCTCATCATTCATTTGGGTTGATAATCTTGCCAATGAAGAGGATGTTTTCTGTGGTGTGGTCAGTGATGATAACCATAAATTGACGATTGAACTTCAAGACAGGAATGTGACGGAAGGACAGAAGTGTGATGCCAATGCCTGTAGCAGCTGTAGCGGTGGCACCAGCCTCATCGACATCCAGTGTAGCTTGGTGCACAACCTGAGGTACAATAGTGAGATGAAAGGTGGATGAAATATGGGGAAGGAAATATACTTGTAATAATGTATGCTCTGTCCTTACCTCTGAAACTGCCAGTTTTTGCCCTTCTGAAATGCCACTTAAGTCTGCCCGATCACTAAACATGTCTGTCATTCCCATTTCATTCAACACATCATTCAGCTTGTACGAAGATTTGATGGAGAACTTGGGAACAAATACGTCATATCTCCTAAAATATTGCAAAACAGATAAACAAGCAGTGATTGACCTGATAGTGACAACCGACTCCAACTATGTATATCAGAAATGATTTTAGGACAATTTCTCCCAACCTGGACTTCATCCACTTGAGCCATTTGGTGACATGGGCTGGGCAAATCACATTCTCCAGCTCTGCCATATCACCAGGCAGCAATAACAGCATGGAGTAGGAGCTGTTGAAGGGAAGGCGGAGGACTGTAGTGTTAATCGGCTGATCATAATAGACGTCAACGTTGTCTTCCATGTTCATCATCTGGACCTGAACCTGGAAAATTACAAATTAAGCAAAAAGGTCCTTAATTAGAAAATAAGCATAGATTGAAGAATGTTTGATGATGTGTAATTATTGTAACTCAAATAAATGGTGGAACTGCGAACCTTGTTGTTCTCACCCACAATGAACTCATCCTCCTTGGTCAATTTTGGGTCAAATGGTGTGACCCACTTTCCTGTATGAGAGCAATGAGGGCAAATAAAACACTTTACAATTGACATCAAACTTATATGTCAGGTTGAGAGAGAGAATCAAAATATTACAAGTGACCTTTTACCTTTGAAGTAGATGTAGCTGATGAGATACATGATTGTGTTTTCATCCAGGTTTTCAACCAACTTGTCTATCTTCCCTTTGGTCTTCTCCGCAACATACCCATTGATTGTATTGGCGCTATCTGTGGTTTTGGTGAAGTCAACATTAAACCCCTCTGCAAAGTAGGACTGCTTCAAGGTCTCCAGGAATTCAGGGCGTGGTTTGAAGTGGTTATCCATGAACACAGCAGTCCCTTCACTGATGTCTTCTTGAGACATCTTGTTTGACCCTTCAAGGATTGTGCGGAAAGCCTCATCTACATTTGCCTGTCTGAGCAGGGAGCTGTTGAAACCCAGACCTCTGAAAAGCTGCTGGTGGGTCTCCTCTCGTGCTCCTACAGACAAAGCAGCTAAGGCAACAGACACACTTTTTGGCGAAAAGAAGATGTTCTTGCCCTGGGAGTCAGCATGAGCCGCCAACTTCCTGTACAGACTGAAGGTAAATGCTTTGTTTGCTGAATTCACCAGAGAGACACTGTTGGGTCCAGATGAAGTGTCTTGGTTTGTCTGATCTTCGCCCGGGCCATGACCTGGATGGTGATGGCTTCTGCCCACGCAGACCACTGCTGATAAGATCCAGATACTCAGGGCTTTGTTCATCATGGCGAGCTGAGAGAAAGGTTCAAAAGTGCAGCACTGTTCATTTGGGTTACACAATATTTGCCAGGGCAAATACGCAAACATAAGATGAATGTTTTATAAGGTCCTGAAAGTTATTTTCTCATTTTACTACAAGTTATTGTTTCCTACATTTTACAGATTTCTGTACACCACCAGTCAAAAGTTTGACAACACCAAGTCCATTTTTTTAAACGTTTTACACATTCAGCAGCTGAACACACTTGTGACGTTCTTTCTAAATTATTCAAAGTTCGTCCAACTCTGTGTTCTGGTTGCACCACATGTCAACATCAAGTGTCAGTGGTTACATTTCAACATTGTTAACATACAAACATTTTAGTAATCACAGCAGACATAGACTTTTGTTTTCATACAGCACACAAGTGCTAAGTTGAGTTCACACAATTTGGTTGTCTTACATTTTTGTTGCTTGCATTAATTATGTTTGGCCTTCTATCCAATGACTCAAACACGACCTTCTCTGGCCATGAGAAAGCAGTTTTATTCTTTTGCTTCCTGCTGTGGCAGGAAGTGGAAGAGACTATTGGTTGGACCGAGAGGGGAGTCTGCCTTTTACGACTCATTTAGATTGAATCATTTGAGGCTTTGAGGTTTTTTTTTTGTTTGTTTGTTTTGTTTGTTTGTTTGTTTTTATTTTGTGTTTTGTTTTGTCCGCAGCAGTAAGTTTTTAAATCATTTGATATGAATCTCTGTTAGTATTAAGTTTACTTTCATTAATTGTTTGTTCCTGACCCGGTTGTGTCTGTGTAGGTTGGCCTTTGCCTATATAAACCTCTCTTGTACATCATGTATTAGGTCAGTTATGTTGACTTCAATATAGTTTGCTGTATGTTGACCTCAGTTTAAGCTGAAGGGCCCTAGTTTTAAAATGATTTTACTCTAGTTTTTTCCTATTTTTGTATTTTGGTAAGTTAACCTTGGTTAAAATGAGAGTACTAAAGTATTTGTGAATAAATTACTTGGTGTTCTTGAGCCTTGCTCCTTTGTTCCCTGACACACTGTAGTAGAAGTTGCACTGTGTTGCATTTGCAGGTTGCTTAGCTTTCACATCCTGCCCAGTTGATTCCCAACCAGCTCTGTACGGTTTAAGTCTGCAGACTGTGATGGTCTTCTATCATGTGAAGCCTCTGCCTGGTTCTTTTATTCTGAAGTTTTGGGTCATTATCTTGCTGTAGGATGAATCACTGACCAATCAGCCTGTCTTACTTTGTTACTTGTCTTTTTCTACTTGCTACTTCCTGCTGGACAGTATTGTCCTGTTAATGCATCAGAGGGTGTAGTAACAGTTTGTTTAATGCAGTCTCTGTACAGACAGAGGGTTTCAAAGTCATCAACAAAGGTCAGAGCACTGAGGAATTGTCTGCATAAACTTTCAAGCTCTCACTTCAATTGCAGCAGAAAAGCTGTAAATTAACCATTTTCTTCATCCCTTCATCCTTCATGTTTTCTGCACAATGTACACAATTTAGGTTTGTGGTGACCTAAACTTATATTTTTTGCCTTTTAGCAGTATTTCTGTACCATATAAGGGTTTGAGCTGAATTTCAAAATAAACAGGAAGTCTGTGGTCTGAAACTTTTGACACGTAATGTTTATCTTTTGTTTTTTCTCTCTCTCTCTCTTCTGGCTGGTTTGAAGAGGTTCATGTAGAGTTTTTGTTTTAGTTACTAAATCAAACCTGATTATATTACACATTTTCATTTGAATTTTTGCATATTTCATTGTGACTGTTACATTTTGCAGAAGCATTGCCTCCAGGAAAGTTACCAGGTTACTTTACAAGTACTTTACTGTTAATTGTAACTGTGTGTGCATCTAAAGAATGAGCAGTTAAATATGTTGTATGAAAAATTTTTTTTTACCACTTACCTTCTTCTGGCTGTTGCTCACTGTGTGTCTCATCAACCACAGACACTGAAGCACAGGCTGGATAGAGGGTGATGTCCCATTTTATAAGATTGATTGATGCAACTGTACTTTGAGCTTTGTTTATTCTCTATCACAAACTGTTATTTGCTTGACCACTGTATTTGTTCTGTGTAATGATTACTGTCCAACCCTTAGTATCAAACTGTGACTGTGCAAGATGAGTATAAACACCAAGTAGCTCACATGTACAAAAACATGTTTGTCATGATTCTGGTCTGTAATCTGTATAAGAAATCCGCTGAATGTGTTTGTATGGTGGAAGTGCTGCGGTGTGAGTTAAAATGACAGAAGATTTATATGCATTTTTAATGTAAAACTTTATTTAACATGTATAAACTGACAGAATAGAAATATTCCTACCCTAAAGGATTAGATGATGTTTAGTCCCTTATGGGTCCTAAAAATGAAAAAGATGTATAAAACAATCTCTTTAATGGAGAATACTTGAGTTATCTTTATCATGGTCCTGGACTCATGAAAGCTGACCAGTAATATGATCAGACAGGGTTCAGTGATGTGTGCCAAACAGCTGCCCATCTAATTTGATGAGCTGTCTGAGGAATCCTCGATTAGGGATTACACCGCGGTTCTCTTTCACAGCGCAGATAGCCTCCACGAGGGTCAGGTTCTGCTTCAGCATCAGATAAGCCAGGACCAGGGTGGCAGAACGGCTCACTCCTACATGACAATGCACCAGTACTATGCCTGAAAGTCAGAAATATTAGACCACAATGTTCATTGCTAAGCAGACACCAGATCTAGTTGCCCTTAAATTGCCTTTATCTTTTTCTCCCTCCCTCCTTTACCTCCTCTGCTGAGAGCCCTGTGGATGAAGTCTGCCGCCGCGTGGAAGTTGACGCTCATGTCAAAGTTACAGGAGTCATGAGCTTCTATGCCCATGTAGGTGATGTTCATACCCTCATAGATATCTGGTTGTCCTCTGCGTTTGCTGTGAGCTGCGTTCAGGATGTGTGTGATTCGATGCTTAGATAGATCAGCTGTGTTCTCTGCACTGTGTCTGAAAAACACAACGCCCTGTATTTGGTATCTGACAATAGGGAGAATATGCACTGAAAATACTGCAGGTGTTTCCCAATGAACATTAATGGAAACTCTCACATATCATAGCTGTAGTTTACTCAAGTTCCTAAAGTGGAATGCAGCTTCAGGAGTCTTAAGTTACTCCTCCTGTATTTAAATCTGATTTATGATCACTGCAGCTTTTTCACACATGTGGACTCTGAGTGGGTAACATTTGTAAGAGGGGCCATGCTTTTGGCCATGCTTCATTTTTGTCTGTAGGTTTTTAACCAAAAAAAAAGTTACTTACTGGTCACCAACATAAAGCCTCGGCCAAACTTCATCCGCATGGCTGATGATGGCTTTACCCGTGAACAAGAGTCTCTCCAGCTCAAACACTGCAAGACCTGGTGAGCTCAGGTCAATCTCCACCTTCCGAGGAGGGGGTTTATCATTCCAGGATGCAGGAAGTTTAGATGTATACGACATTGTTTTTTTTATGCTCATTGAAAGTATACCAAAAAATTTCAAAACAGAAAAACTGTCTTGCATGTGGCTTCACAGTGAAAGCTTTAGGAGTATTCCCAAGCAAGCCCCCTGCAACCACTGTGTCAAACTGAGCAGAATGAATACCAGAGGCGATTTTAGTCTCAGGGTTGTTGTGTCAGATTCACTCACCACAGGGTGTGCTCAGTGTTGTCGGGGCATTTGACCCTCAAATTAAATCTAGCTTGTGTGCCCCTCAAGCCTTCATGGGCCTGTGTTATGCTTTTGCATCAAAATAGCTGTCTATTTAAAGATCTGAACGCTGGCTGGCGGATGAAGGGAAAGTGGACCCACAGTAACAGTTTCCACTTTACAAAAAGAAAAAAAAAGCTATTTCTTATTCTTGGATTTTACGACAGAAGGTTTTTCTACTTCAGTTTAAGAAGGATATATACTCATTTATCTGGAGCCACAAAGAGCTGAATGTTTCACCTTAGATAAATTTACTCTGTTAACCGTATTTGTACGATTTAACAAAGTGAGAACAAAAATAAAATTCATTTGATCACAGGTTAAAAAATATACTGACATTTAATTATTTCTGTTTTTTTCCTCACTCGTCATAACTTCAATAGTCATCAGGCAGAGACTCCCATCTTGTGTTGGAAACATGCATTACATCTGAAACTGTACAGTTGTGCTCCATCTAAACAGAAACTAAACAGCACTAAAATGAACACGAATGACAGATGATTTTTTTTTTCTCCATGCAAAGCTTTGTAATCTTATTTTATTTTATTTTCTAATTATATAAAACCATCCCCTGAAATATGGCACTTTTTTTTCTAAATCAACACATCAAGGATGACTGAGGGGGGAAAAAAAAGCTCTACACAAGAGATGATTTCTGGTGCAAATCTGGGTTTGATATAACAAGGATATCAATGCTAGGATAAACAAACAATTGTCAAACTTAACATATGATCAATTTGCTGCAATCAACATTGTCCTTATGCACAACATTACTGAAAAAAGTACATCCTCTCCTTTGTCCTTTACAGCAACTGATTGACTTACTTCTGAAAATACAAATCTCTTGTCTAGTCCTATGTATGTTCTAACTGTTCAAAGGGAGAGAAAGAACACATCTTAACAGCTTTTCAAGTAACTCTTAACAATTTCCTTATGTATCTGTGATAAAAGTAGGTCCAATAGTGAAATACATGGCAATAATATTTAGGTCTGATTCTAGGTCCGCACTTAGGAAGATGGGAGTAATGGGGACAGTAATCTTTAGGGGGTTTTCACTAATCTGCTACACTCTATGTCCAATTATGAGCTTGGAGATGTCATGACTGTACTGAGTGCTTATCTGACATTACAGTGCATGCAGGGCTGGGAGCACAATTGAAAAGGAAAGCATTGCACCTATTCCTGCAGAGGCGTTAAGTAGTAATGGGCAACTAAGTGTATGGATTCTTTCAGGCATGAGGACAAGATCATGATCATGCAAATGGCCTGTGACATATAATAACAGACAGGTAAGGAAGTGCATGTGTCGTTTGATGAAGGGTCAGATTAAAACTGACCCACGATCCTGAGGGACAGCATGACAATAGTCTGAATCTGTATCACAGGTTAGAGACAACTAACAGTTGCAATGTGGCACGAAATAAATCCATCTTCCAGGGACTCGGCCCGGCATTATGCTGGCAAAGGCATGACATAAAAGATAAACTGAGTGTCAGGTTGTGTAGACAGCACAGCCACTCATTGAGGCTGAAAGTCTTAAAATATGTACAACCATCAGTCTGCACTTCTACTACCCCCATGTCACTCATACCAGCATAATTAGGCTCTGAAAGGTTTATTCCATGTTACCAGCAATTGCTCTGGTTCTTGGGTCCATGCCATTTACTTCAGGCATCTTATATCATGGTGGTGGGAAAAAATAACCTAAAGATAACACAGCTCCGAAGAACAAGACTATAGACCCTCACTGTGTTCATGGAAGATCTGGAAGAAGAAAAACAGCAAGACTTAGTGACCCACAAACTGATAAATATGTCCAGTTCAGAAGGCTTTCTTCTCCAGCTGGTCCAGAATGGCCTGGATCCTCTGTACAGCCTCCTTTCGGGCTTGTCGGACATTCTCCTGTCCCTGAGTCTCCACAGAGTCCAGCTCCAGCAGCTCTTTGGTCAGCAGTTCCTCCAGACACCGGTAACTCTTATCTGTCTTTTTGCCAACAAACTCATCAACATCTTCCTGAAGCAGCAGCACTCTGGACATGACCTGCTGGACCTTAGCGAGGCCCGGGTTGTCGCTCAGGGGCTGAGGTCCAGCCTGGCCTGGAGGAGGAGCTGGAGCATGGGCCGGCGCAGAGGGTGGGGGCTCACCTTGTGAAGGATAGGGCTCCCCTCTCCCACCTTTGTTGTACATTTGGGGAGGGGAACTTATTTCTGCAGACTTTCCATTGGGGGGATTCGAGGATGGGGTTGGCCTGGGTTTTGGTCCCACTTGTGGGGCACGTTGGTGCTGTTGGTCCTAAAGTGACACAAAACAGGAGATTGCATTTAAGATTATTTGATAAATCTCAATCACTATAACATACAAGCAGAGCATTTGTCAATTGTATAGATTTAATAAAGTAATTGATATCTATACTGTGGTAAAAGTTTTAGTTGTTAACATTTTCCTGATGTCCTGATATTTATAGCTGATAAAACTGAAATGTGAAATACAAGTCAAATGTGTTGCTGTACCTTATCTAAACATATCAATATTTTTGGTTCATCTTTTGAAGTTTTATGTACTGCCTGTCTAAAATTTTAAACTAGCTTATCTTTGAAAGGCTAGAGAATGACAACCAGTTACCTTGGGTTGGTAAGGTGGTGGAGCTCCAGTTCCGGTCCCAGGCCATGCTGGGGGATGCGGTGGACGAACAGGATTTCCGTAGTGGTTTTGTGGAGGCTGCTGACCTGGCTGCCATTGCTGCTGTGAGGGCGCATAAGCACCAGAGTGTGCCCATGCTTCGGCCTGAGAACTGGGATGGAGAGACTGGCCAGTTGGGTATGGGGGGTTTGGAGGCATTGCATGACCACCTTCACTATAGTGAGGGTACGGTCCAGGAGCATATCCAGTGGCCTGTGAGCACAGGTAGAACGGGTACATGTAAATATTTCCAAAATTATTCACTTTTATTTTGGTGCAAATGTAATGGTTCAGTGAAAAGGACCAAGCAAATTATACTACAGATATCACTTTGTACATGATACACAGTGAGAAACAATCAAAATGAATGTTACATTTTGGCTACTTACTATATTCGTCAGTAGTGTGTGTTTAAATGAACTCACCCCTTGACAGTGTGGACCGGGATAGTGATGATGTTGGTGCTGAGAGTGTGGCTGACCAGATGGCCCACTGCTCTGCTCCGCTGGACAGCCCTGGTTAGGGTAAGGACCTGGAGCTGGTCTCTGGGGGTCAGCACAGTAGAAAGGGTTGGACGGGTGGAAACCACTTGTTGAATATTGACTCTGCGCTGGGCTGTAGACACCGTGGCCATTTGGATAACCTCCAGGCATTACCTACACGACAAGTACAAGAAGGGAATTATTGATGAGAGATGGCATTGTCTCTCTGTAAATGTAGGTACAAGTGGTCTAAGTCAGTAGCAGGCTAAAATATGAGGGAAAGGTGAAAGTACTTAAGAGACTTAAGGTAATGAGTAGATTTACTCCATTGGATTTAGCGAGGTGGGTTAAGTTACATCATGAGCTATACCTGTGGATTGTACTGTGGCTGAACATCTGATCCCGAGGGATAGGTGTTTGCATAGTGTCCTGTGGAATGAGACTGAGGATACCAGTAGTGTGAAGGGTAGCCTGGATACTGAGGAGCGTCCTGTGAAGACACAATATCATTCAGTTATTAAAAGAAGACATCTCTTTTGTCAACTACATGTATTTATAACTTGGGCTGAGATTGGTACATGTCTTCTATAGCCTATCACAGAAATTACAATAACTGAGTAAACGGCAGCACTGGTTCATTCTTTACTTGCTGAACCAGTTTTGGCCAAAGGCGACAAGTACAGTGCAGCTGAGCAAAGGGAGGCCATGCTGAACATCCGAGTGGAGGATACAGAGATGCTAAAACATGTCCTGTGTGTTTTGACACAACTGTTAGACTTGTCGCACCATTAACGGCGTCGTCACGTCAAGATAAACGTGACAAACTCGGGCAACAGCTGAACTAGCAGGGCAGCGCTAACTATTACATAATACCAGCTAGCTCCGTTAGCCGTCCAGCTAGCAGCACAGAGCTCAACGCCAGCTAACTTGAAAATGTGATTTGTACGAAGCCAGGTCGTTTATTTGATCATGTAACACACCCAGGGACAGCGAACATACCCGTGGGACTTGTCTAAGCTGTATCTACTTACTTACCATACTGTTATTCCAGTTCCCGTTATTATTTCCCGAGTTACAAGTCGAGGGCCAGCCAGACTTCAGATCTGACTGCATTTGATGATGATGCATCGGCTAAACGCGTTCCCCGGCAGCCGTCCTGTCATCTGCCATAACAAAAACACAAACCTTTAACAAGCCTAGCGTCGCTAATCTGAGGCGCCAGTCGGCCCAAACTGTTAACAACAACGCTGGTGTTTTTTTTTCTACAGAAGTACAGGTCGCCTGACTGGAACCAGGAAATGATTGAATGACACCGAGCTCGAGCAATCCGGTGCTGTCTCTTTAACGAGGCGCACAGACGAAACTACAGAGGTCTCACTCTGACGCTTTTTTCTGACACCGCGGATGTCTTCACGGAGTGAGAGACGCCGATGAGTGAGGCGCCATGTGTCTGCTGTCATTTGTGGTCACGGTGTGTTTACAAAAATAAACAAAAAAAAAATGTTGTGATGTGTTGGAGTCTTTTGGTGAAAATCAATCTTCTTTGGATCATGTTTGGCCAAACAAACACATTATGGCTTTCTTTCGAATTAGGCACCGTCTTTTGTACATCTACGATCTTTGTTGTCGCATCTGCGTCAGTAGACGCTATCAGCAAATAGGAAACACGTCATAAACATATCTTTTGTATATATATATATATATATATTTAATAATAACAAATATCTTTAATGTTCAAAAAACATATACTTGTTGCGTTACGTTTATTTAAAGCTGTAATTTTAAAGATCCTACAAACACAAACTCCGCTCGGACCCGGCCCTCAAAGGGTTAAGCGTCCACAGGAAGTTTATCCCAGGCGTGTATAAAGACGCTTCCTGTGCTCTTCTTGAAAGAAACATGAAATGAAACATTCATGGCTTAACGTTACATAAAGACGAAGCAAATAAACAGTCGCCCAAGATGAACTACGTACCGGGGACGGCGAGCCTCATTGACGACATCGACAGTAAGTTGGAGAGGAAGCTGGAGGTGGAGATGGTTTGAAAAAAAGAGAAAGAAAGATATCGTTTCAAGATGTGGCATCGTGACTGACACAAACTGGAGCTGCTCTCCTGTACTGACCGTTCAACACTGTCACTGACCATGTTTGTGTTGGTTGTGTCCCGTAGAGAAGCATCTGGTGCTGCTCCGTGATGGCAGGACGCTGATCGGTTACCTCAGAAGCATTGATCAGTTTGGTACAACACATTTAATTCTCTCCCACTGAGTTATACTCACCTATACAAGAGCAATCAAAACATTTCAGCTAATCCTTGTCAAGGCTCCTGTGTGTATGAATCCCACAACTCTGGTGCATTTTGTTTTTTAGCTATTCTATCTGAAATGGCTCTAACTCTCTAACCTGTTTCTCTTGTCGCCTCCCTCAGCCAATTTAGTTTTTCATCAGACAGTTGAGCGCATCCACGTGGGGAAGAAATTTGGTGACATCCCCCGAGGGATATTCATAGTGAGAGGAGAGAATGTGGTCCTGCTGGGAGAGATAGTAAGTGGGAATGTCCTCCTATTATCCGTGTGTGTGAGTTGGAGTCATACAAAATGTTGTATGACCACCACAGTAAATACTACTACTACTACTACAACTACTAGTTGTAGTAGTAGTAGTACTACTTGGCCCCTGAAAAAAAGGTTAAGTTACCTCCTGAACCTGCAGCCAGGAGGGCAAAGAAATTACATTTTTTTTAAAAAGAAGGGCATTATTATTTAGGCAACATTTCTATTTCTTATTCTATCATTTTCATATTTTTACCTTGTAGACATATTTCATATGAACCCAACTGATTTACCTGGGTTGACGTTCAATTTTTTTCAATTTTTCATGGCTATAAGTTAGGTTACTAAGTAAATGAGATGAAATGCAATTGCTGTTTTCTAATATCTGCTCATTTCTTTTGTTTAATGTTAAATAATGCCCTTTATTATAGCCTGACAGTTTATGACTAGTCACTGAGAAAAACTCATGAGCTAGCATTAAAAAAAATGTATGAATCCGTCTCCCATCTTGATGTGCAATAAAATGGTAAATGTACCAGATAAAAACACAGTTAAATGCATCTGAAACCTACAAAAAAATGCTCCTCACACACTTAAACAGGCTCTTATGGTGCTCTTATTTGAGGTTTGTCATAGTCATGCACCTCCAGTGTGTGGAATATGTTCAAAGATGTCTTACAGGCACATCATGGTGATGGTTTAGGCCTGCACACAGCACAAACATGACTACAAGGTTCTTCATCTCACTATAAATATGCGCCTTGCAATCAGCCACATCTCATCTTGGTCGCAGCAGATTGTAGTATGTTGAGTGTAGGAGTTCACGTAATCATTGAAAAATGAACAACAGAGTAGTTTTGGGCATCAGAGACTGATAAAACAGATACAAGATGTCATCACATTGTTGTCAAGCTCAGTGCTTTGCATGATGATAACATCTTTGGTTTGTGGTAGTGTGATAATCAGACTGACTTGTAATTTCAGTTTCAAGTTGTTATTCATACATTTTTATTGTATGACTTGTATGCTAGGTTGGACAGCAAGGAGGGAGAGACTGATCTATACAGGTTGGCAAGGCAGAGAGACAGAGATGAGAAGGACGTGCAGGCGGTTAGGGTGATCAAGGATAGAGATGGAAATGTATTGACTGATGCCAGTAGTGATGGGAAGATGGAAAGGGTACTTCGAAGAGTTGATGAATGAGGAAACTGAGAGAGAATGAAGAGCAGAAGAGGTGACTGTGGTGGACCAGGACATAGCAAAGATTAGTAAGGATGAAGTGAGGAGTTCATTGAAGAGGATGAAGAGTGGAAAGGCACTCGGTCCTGATGATATACCTGTGGAGGTATGGAAGTGTCTTGGAGAGGTAGCAGTAGAGTTTCTGACTGGGTTGTTCAACAGGATCTTAGATAGTGAGAAGATACCTGAGGAATGGAGGAGAAGTGTGCTGGTGCCCATTTTTAAGAACAAGGGAGATGTACAGAGTTGTGGTAACTACAGAGGAATAAAGTTGATGAGCCATACAATGAATTTATGGGAAAGAGTAGTTGAAGCTAGACTAAGGGCAGAAGTGAGCGTTTGTGAGCAGCAGTATGGTTTCATGCCAAAAAAAGAGTACTACAGATGCAGTATTTGCTTTGAGGATGTTGATAGAGAAATACAGAGAAGGTCAGAAGGAGCTGCAATGTGTCCTTGTAGATCTGGAGAAAGCTTATGACAGGGTACCCAGAGAGGAACTGTGGTATTGTATGAGGAAGTCTGGAGTGGCAGAGAAGTATGTTAGAGCAGTGCAGGACATGTATGAGGACAGTAAGACAGTGGTGAGGTGTGCTGTAGGTGTGACAGAGGAGTTCAAGGTGGAGGTGGGACTGCGTCAGGGATCAGCTCTGAGCCCCTTCTTGTTCGCTATGGTGATGGACAGGCTGACAGATGAGGTTAGACAGGAATCTCCATGGACTATGATGTTTGCAGATGACATTGTGATCTGTAGTGAGAGGAGGGAACAGGTGGAGGAGAAGCTAGAGTGGTGGAGGTTTGCCCTGGAAAGGAGAGGAATGAAGGTTAGCCACAGCAAGACTGCAAGAAATAATGAGAGGGACTCAAGTGGAATAGTGAGGTTACAGGGAGAAGAGATAAAGAAGGTGGTGGATTTTAAGTACTTAGGAGCAATGGAGAGTGTGGAAAAGAGGTGAAGAAGCGCATACACTTAGGCTGGAATGGGTGGAGAAAAGTGTCGGGTGTGATAGAAGAGTTTTAGCTAAAATGAAAGGAAAGGTATACAAGACTGTGGTGAGACCAGCGATGCTGTTTGGTCTAGAGAAAGTGCCACTGAGGAAAAGACAGGAGGCAGAGCTGGAGGTAGCAGAGATGAAGATGCTGAGGTTCTCTTTGGCAGTGACCAGGATGGATAGGGTCAGGAATGAGTACATCAGAGGGACAGCACGTTAGAGGTTTTGGAGATAAAGTCAGAGACGCCAGACTGAGATGGTTCGGACATGTCCAGAGGAGAGAAAGTGAATATATAGGTCAAAGGATGCTGAGTTTTGAACTGTCAGGCAGGAGGCCTAGAGGAAGACCAAAGAGCAGGTTTATAGATGTAGTGAAAGAAGACATGAAGGTAGTTGGTGTGAGAGAAGAGGATGCGGGAGACAGGCTTAGATGAAGGCAATTGATTCGCTGTGGTGACCCCTGAAGGGAAAAGACGAAAGGAGAAGAAGATTTATAAATTTGTATTTTAATGCTGACACAGAAATGGAAAGGGATGTTAGGGGTGATTCAGTCTGCAATCGGGCAAAGTTTGTGGTTGAGCAGGGATGGCATCTTATTAGATGCATCTAGTGAGATATTGGACGATCAGGCAAACAGTGGCACGTCACTTTCAATAGGAAACTACCTGGATACTGTATGTTAGGCGGCCTTGTTGCTGGACCTTAATCTGAAGTTTAACGGGTTAAAAAGATTTGTGGACAGGCAAGAACAACTGAGTTTCCACTGATGCCATTACTGTATCATAAACAGTGAAAACTAAACACAGTTGATTAAGCACAAAACAGCTCATTTAGCTCATGCAAGTGTATTTGAACAGTGTGTTTTCATGGACCCCAGTCAAAAGTTTGACTGGTACTTTACATAATTGTTTGTTACACATCTTTCACAGATGTGCTTTGGTTTCTGCCTCCACAGGATGTGGATAAGCCCAGCGACACAGTCCTACAGCAAGTTTCCATTGAAGAGATCCTGGAGGAGCAACGGTTGCAGCAGCAAGCCAAGCAGGAGACGGAAAAAGTCAAAATGCAGGTCCTGAAGGACCGAGGCCTCTCCATCCCCAAAGCAGATAACTTGGATGAATACTAACATGGCCTTCATTTATCATGAGCCTCTTTCTCAGTTTGTATGGGACTGGTATGTTTTATGGTGAATTGGAGTTTGAGAGACCATCACTCTGTGTTTCTTATGGGTACATGGCTGAATCACGCTGGGCCTATTTACTGTAGAGTACTGTATGAATTTCATTTGAACCAGGAGAGAAAATGTGACGGCTGCTCTCACTTTTGCAGGTCATGGCGGCAAAATGATAAATTCATGTTTGTCTTAAGATCAATATGTTGGCAATTTAGCAATTATTTTACAGCAGCACTTTCTATTCATGACATGGCTTGTCGTTTTTGTTTGGACACAAAAACTGTCAGTGCTCTATTAAAGAGTTGATTTTTTTTTTTCTTTTTCTAGAAGCTGTGCTTGGGGGAAAAAATGCTTCCTCACATTATCGGATCTACCTGTATCACGTTGCCCACTTAGTTTTACTCACTCTGATGTGTGTAATGTTTTACTTTAAGGCATTAAAGGCTGAAATATTCAGGTGAATGTGGGCTGATAGCAGCCCATGACCTTCTGGGCCCGTGTAATGGCGCCACAGTCACCAGCTGCATCACATGTGAGACAGAGCATTTGTTTGCCATCCCTTAGGAAAAGGCATAATTCATTAGGGTAATTCCGTTAAGGCAGGCGCCGTGGCAGTGCATCAGACAACCCCATGTCCAGTTTATAGAGATAAAGAGCGCGGCCGAAAAAATCGATCCCATCTGCTTTCATCAGTCAATAAGAAGCTTGTTAATCGTTTGGCCGGACACAGTGAGTTAATATAAGACAGGCGCTGTGTGAAGGTCCCGTGGCCGCCTCAGTGCCGCTCTGCACGGGCTGCAACAGGCGGCGGACCGAACACGGTAACACATGAATAGTTTTGCGCCGAGATTCAATGTATGCAGATCCCCCCCCCTTCTCACTGTGAACAGTGTACAGCAGCCTGTGGATGATAAAAAAAAAACAAAAACGTTTTTTCAAAGAGCTATTAAGTTGTGTAGAGTTATAAAAGAAGGGTTTCCGGTTAGACTTCAAAATAAACTTCTTGCCTTCTGGCGCGAGGACTGGGGTCTTGCCTGTCAGGGACTGTGGGAAGCGGGTCTCCGTTGTACCTTTGGCTTTTCTTACAAAAACTCTGTCTTTTTCAGTTTTAGGGAACTTTGTCGGGAAGTGAAATAAAGCTCAGTTACCATGTACAGTTTGAATACTCTGTGAATTAGACTCTTTCATGAAGCCTCATACAGAGCTGCTTATATATCATGAACCATCAACCATCATCAATGAGGAAAAATCTAATGATTATGACGAAAATATGAAACACTGTTATCTTAAACACAAAAGAGGCATCTCCTAGTTTCTGATGTGACACTAACAAAAAACACAAACAAACCTGAATTTATCCCAATGACACATTATTAGTAGAAATATAAACTCTAGTCACATGTATCCATTCAAACAGAACTGACTCTTCAAAGCCTGTTGTTAAATAACTAAAAGTGAATCTGCAGCTGCTGTGACAGCCACTTCAGTCACGTTTCAAGCAAAAACTCAACATCTCCCTGGTTTTATCTGCTTCATTGATTTGCTTTAGATGCCTGGTTTGTGGACTGATTGTCAGAAAAATATGAAGATGTCACCAGATGACTTTAGTAAATTTTATTTCATAGACATAAAAACAATAATAAGAACATATATTGTTAGTTGCAGCTTCAATACACTTCCAGCTCACAGTTGAGTGTCAAACCATCAGTGAGCGCACAGCTGAACGATACAGATACAGTGACTACAGTGCTATACAGTTAGAAACCACACAATTAATGAAACCAACCAAAAATCTTCCTGTGCTGGCTTGTCCATGTCTGAATGGAGACAGTCAGAGGAGGCAAATGCTGCTTAATGCATAGTGTCCATAACTTTATACATAGGACAGATCATTGTGTAGATATTCCTCCACCAGAGGGCGTCTTTACCCCCCCCCCCCCCCACTCAATATTCACCGCTACAGTGTTAAAGCTGCTGATTTTTTCTCTCATTTGTGTGAGATAAAGTGGACTTTCCACCAAGATAAAGAAAGAATGCGCATGTACAGTATCAAAAGCTTAAGTGTGTCCAAGCTCTTGACTGGTGCTGTATGCACATGGCTTTACAACAGTTTCTGCAGACATGCATTAATATCTACTATTGTAATGTGTGAGACAGGTGTTACTGGGGCTCACGCCTGTGGATACACCTGTGTAGGAGGTGATACATGACCGCTCCACCGGTAAGTTGTGGCACCTTCAATGAGAAGGCAGAAGATGGTGAATTTCAACGTCTTTGCTTGTTTTTACAGTGTGGTGAATCTTTCAGCTTCTGGTCAGGCTGTTTTATTTTGCAGCCACGTTGTAGTAACTTCTGGTGGAGGTGTTCCTGTCTCTGGCTTGACGCAGGCGCGAGAGCGAGGCCCAGCCCATTTCGATTACGCACCAACAGGAGAGGAGGGGGTTGCGCGCTGATGTCCTCCCTGGTGCACTCAGCCAACCCCTGCTGCTGTAATGTAAAGCTGGTAGTACCCTGGTGTACCGCTGTAAAGAATCCGCTAAAAGGACCCGGTTTGAATACGTCGGTCCCCTCCAACTCAATTATTTTCTGCATCGGAGAGATTCCGCACCCAAATTACGCATGGAATGGTTTTGGGGGGATTGGAGTAGAAATGCAGCGCCGCACTTCCAGCCCACAACAAGAACCATGCCCAGCTTACATTGCAAGCAAATCTATGACATCCTGTTTTATCCTTTATGACTTTGATATGACTGAATTTTGCTCGGATACCGACGAGGAGTGAAGAAGATCTACACAGCACTCAAGCTGAAGGACGCTGTTTTCGCTGCAGAAGCCTGTGTACCGAAAACCTCTGCATTTAGGATTTTTTTTCTTTGATGGAGCTGGAGAACATAGTAGCCAACACTGTACTGCTAAAAGCGAGAGAGGGTAAGTTGACACATAAAGGCGCTAAGTGCAAATATCAAATAGGCCTGGCTCTGTGACATTTTGCGTTCAATATGCAGAAAAGGTGGGAATAATCGTAATGATGACGGCAGTAGGTAGCCTGCGGACTGTACGGCTCCCTACAGCAGGTAAACCCTACAGATGCAACAGAAAAAAAGTCTTATGCAATATTCCAGACAATATAAACACTTCGCATTGAACACCGTTCGTTGTGTGATCAGTTTTAACCTGAGATCAGCCCAGTGGATTATTTTCTTCTCACTGATTTTGACAGCTCGTATGCGTTTTTCCCACATATATGAAGGGGGAGGGGGGGGGGGGGTCTGCATCCCACATCCGCTTTCGCTGTCTGTGCAAATGAATGCGCTCTTTCGCAACATTATACATGCTGAGGCACAAAACCGAAGCGGGGGGATAAGTCATTTGCGGGGAAGAAGTAAATGAACGCAGGCTGCCTGGTATTTGAACGGTGATCTGACGACGTGACTGGTGTTGAAATCTCTGTGTGGGGCCTTGCACGGAGAAAGACCCAGGTTATCAGTTTATAAGTGGGCAAATGTCTGGGCCAGATCCTGCAGTTTCACTATGAATACTGAAATAAGAACGTATGTGTTGCCATTAATGGCTCTTTTTGAGGAAGGCAGGGTCGTGCAGAGGGCAGGAGGCAGGTCTGCAGGTAAACATCATGCAGTCTTATTACATGATTGCACCTAATGAATGGGCATCAGGTAATACAGGCACTCACATGCCAGTTTAAAGTATTGACAGCAGCTAGTTATAATCTTTAAAACCTGAAATTATATCATCATTTAAAGCAGAGTTGTCCCGTATTTTAATGACCTGGGCTGTTAAATCATTACATGTGTTCCCAGAATGTCATACACAGGAATGTTTTGTCATATACTATCAAGAGGAAGAGGAATTATGAAAAAAACATAGCTCTCTACTGAGCTAATGCCCAGTGATTTTAACTAAAAGGAATAAAGTTTTTCCTTAATGTACTAGAGCCCCACTTTAAGTGCTCTAAATTTGTTCCTGCAACCACCTTATATAAAACTCTGTGCTGCATCATTAAATCTCTTCCAAATAAAAATACTTAATCATTTACGAGCAGAACCATAAATGATAAGTGATAAGTTTTGTCGTGGGTCAAACATGCACACTCTTGCTCAAGTACATACAGAAGTTTAGTTGCGTGCAGGAGGTTGTTTCATGTGGCAACAGTCCTTGTGGAGTTGCAGAGTGACGCAGGAGAAGACTGCGTGCTTCTGGCAGCTCCTTCAATTTATCTCACAATGATGAAATATGGCCTCTCTGGAGAGGTTAGAGGGAGTTTCATGGGAATTAATGGAATGATAAGGTGAAACAGGAAGCTGACACGCTGTTGAAACCTTTACGAAGGATGCATTTGCCCGTGCATCTGACTGGATGTTCATGGGAGCAGAGCATGACTGGGTTGGGTGAATTAAGCTTCATGAATTAATAAGAGCCATTGAAGACCCATGACAGATCTTGCTTGTCCCAGCTGCTCCATTGGTGCTCACCCAGTCCCTGCCCTGACTGTGTGTGGGAGAGAAAAAGGCCTTTTACAGTTTCCTATTAAGGGATGAGATGGTTCTTTGAGTTAATAGCTGAGGCACGACTTGATCAATGGCCCTACAAATGCAGCCATGTGACACTGATTCAACAGTTAAGTGAAGATTTGTTGCAGTGTGCACACTGAAATATGTCACAGGTTGTTGTGAGTGTGTTACTGGTCGTGTCCTTTAACTGCCTGAATCATTAGAGGTTTTATCTTACAAGGCGCAGTGCCAAAGGCCGTGCAGATCCCTGTGTGTCGGTGGTAACTCCTGTGCTTCTAGTACGGTGTACACCAAGGCTCATTTTAGGTCACATACCAGCAACAGTGAGAGAATGTGAATGGATCAAATGAGGAGTGTTTATTCCTGTTTGTTTATGCAATTGCGTCTCGAGCCACAGCCAAACTGACAGACATGCATCCTCTGTCCCAGAGACAC
The DNA here is from genome assembly GCA_038496675.1 of Rachycentron canadum. Taxonomy (NCBI): domain Eukaryota; kingdom Metazoa; phylum Chordata; class Actinopteri; order Carangiformes; family Rachycentridae; genus Rachycentron; species Rachycentron canadum. Next base: position 18,056,087 of record CM076654.1, read on the forward strand.
ATGACAGGAAGGGCCCGTTTACACTGCAATCTTTGCCTTGTTTACGCCAGCATCCTCACACCTCCCAAATCAGTGAAACAGTGTGAGTGGCAGCAAAGCATAGAAATAAAAAGCTATTGATATCCCTCAGGCAGAACAGCAAAACTGGCCTTGAGCCAACCCTATATGGCTCTTTGGGTCTTCTATGTCAGCAATGACTGCGCTGTCACTACAGGGCCGGGTTTTACTGCAAAGACCCAATGAACACTAGTCATTTATTATGACAATTTAAAGATTGGAGGTTAAAGCCAACTGGAACTTGATTCAAACTTTTGGATCAGAGAGGCATTATGATCAATAAGCTCTTTCATTATAATCACAGAGTGGAAAAAGAGCACTTTTTGATTACCATAGGAAAAAGAGGCAGCTCTGACCGTACTGAACCATCTTGTTAAGTGACCGCTATCTTACGTAAAGCTGAATGGTATTATACACTATCAGTCAGATGCAGCCCATAAGCTATTTAATCAAATTGATCGTTACATAACAAACTGAGTGGGCCTCTGCCATCCGAGCTCCATCTTCCTGTGGAGCTGCTCTCCGGTCTCTGTGGAAGACACTTTATGGATGATGAGTATGCAGTGAAATGAAACACCCCGATCTCCAGCGTGGTCATCTGCGTATCATCTGACAGCTACAGTACTGTTAACCATGTCAGAGCAGCAGGAAATGCTGATGTGCTGATGTGAAAAGCACTGCTGTCTGTGTGACCTCTGTCAGCTGAGGACACGGGGGGGGGTCACAGCAGATCAAGAATAAGTTCTTCAGGCCTGACATGGCTCTTTTTGTGCCGTTTCAGTGACAATGTTTGAATGGGGCTTTTTAATGTTAACTGACTTATTGATAGAATAAGCGTTCAGGTTTAATACAGTAGTGCACTGTAGATTTATGTGTGCGTTAGCAGATGAGGCGGGTGGGGGTGAATTCCTTTGTTTAAATGTAACCTGAACTCGGCCGCTCTGACGAGAGCAACATCGGTGCAGTAGACCCTGAGCTTATTATACGTGTCTGTGTGTGTATGTGCCTTTGCCTGCCTCCCCATTCACAACTCCTGCTGGCAGCAGTTGTAGATTCCAAGCCAGGCGAGCGAACGTCATCGGCTGTCGAAGTGAATGAGAGTGAGGGCAAAAAACTGCATTGCTGCATCCAGATGCCTTCCTTGAATTGTGGTAACAGAGCTGGGATCTTTAGTTCAGGCTACTAGACCAAATTCCACTCCACCGCCTGCTGGCTTTCTCATTTGGCCAGTCGTGTTTTTGGATGTTGTAGTTACATAAGTTAAAATCAAATAGAAATCACTTCAACTTCAAAGTGCAGGTACCTGCTTCATACAGTCAAACCAGAACAGCAAAACGACTAGAAACACAGATTTCTCCATGGTAAAATAATTAGTTTACTAGCAAATGTTCTCTTCATTTGCTTTGCCATTTTTCACCCTCAAACTAAATCTAAACTCTATCCAATATTCTATCTAAATCCAAACTTGTTGAAAAGATTATTGTAAAGGACTATTGAGGCGTTTTAATCACGATTAATTATTTGTTTGTGTTTAGTTTTTTTTTTTTAAAGGACCTATTTGTAAATTTTGCTATCGCTACATAGCCAATGTTAGCCTTAACAGCTGTTGACTTGCTTAGCATGTTAACCAGATAGCTCTCGCCCAGAGGCCTGTCTTGTTACTTTCCGTTAGCAAATCACTGTAGCGTCCACGCTGTCCTGAGGAAGCAGTGCTGCTGAGAGGTCTGAAGCTCCTGACAGGACTGGTAAGTAAATGCTAACGTTGGCTATGTCTCAATAGCAACACTTGAAATGGTTCCTTAATTGAATCCACCTTGACTTGATGATTAATTGAGAAAATAATCAGCAGGTGAGGCACTAATGAAAATAATTGTTAGTTGCAGACTTAGTGTAATTACATCTCTAATATTTGTTATTTGATGAGCTAATTTATTTGATACCTTGCAGATATACAGGATTAGTCCAGAGTTATATGCCTTTTCATAAATGTAGGACTACATTGTGTGCAAAAGCACAAATGGGAAACAAACAGAAAAACCTTACACAATCAGTGTCGAACTACAGTGGTATCATTTGGCATCCTCCACAGTACAACATTTTTTTCTGCCCCACTGCACTCTCAAGAGGATAATTGATTGCTCCAAACATTACAGGACGGCTGATTTGTCAAGATGCTGTGTGTGGGACAAGATAACATAAAATAAAAACCATGAGGTATTTGTCAGTACAAGTGATCTGTATAGCCTCTCAATCTGCACAGTGACTTGAAGTTTCTTTTCAGCAGAGAGTTTGTGTTGCTTTCTCATGTCATGCAGCAGCACCTCTCAGCAAAAGGGGGGTGGGGGAGGTGGGTGTGTTAGGTGTTAGCTGCTATTACAACTGAACTTCAACAGAATTTCTGTGATATGAGTTGTGTAAAGTGTTTGCAGCCACAACAATCAAACACACAACACATTATTGTTCTTTCTCATCCTCCTCCTGTCAGATAATAGTAATGTCAGTTTGAATAATATACACTTTGTTGTCACAAACTTTCTCTCCCACTCTTAAAACACTTGTCTGGAGTGCTCCTCCCTCTGGACCCTTCTGAAAGGATGGAGCCATGACATAATGCCATTGACTTTTATTGGGTACAGAGTCTTAATGGAGGGGAGAGTAAAATACACAAGAGGGAAACTAGGCTGTTGTTTCCTTACTGGGTCCTTCTGATGGGAAAGAAGTGAGGGATAAGAAAAGAACACTTGATGAAAGTATATTACAAGTAGCTTCAGGGCTGTTTGTGACCCATTCTTACATATCTCATATTCATCACTTCTCTCAGAGGTGGTTAGATTATTAAAGCCAAAGCTGTGTCCTTTTTTTTTTTTTTTTTCACAACCCAGCATACATGCTTCAGGAGCACTCAACCTGCAACATTAGACCCTCCAGACGCTGTGTTTACTGGCTGTCAGGGTTACTGGAAATACTGTTAGTATGAGGTCAGTGACCCAAAAATAAAATTAGAGCTTCCACCATGTTGGCCCAGACTGAAATGTTGCTATGATACTGTGGGGTACAGTGGGGTGCAAAAGCTAGATTTTCAGGAGTTTGACAAAAGACAGTTTTTTTGGACACCACTGTATTTTTGGACTGCATTGTGCAGACTGCATTATGTTGACAGGTGTTCCTATTATTTTTGTCATTGTGCAATGCTGTACAGTTCGAAAAGCACAACAAATTACCTCTTGAACAGTTTAAGCAAAAACTGAGCTTTTATAACCATCATGCTGTTGTATCAAACTGCATTAGTTTTAGCTAGGTGTTCCTAATAAAATGAGCAGTGAGTGCATATATATATATATATATATATTAAAATGTTGAAACAGCTTCACACATTTTGCACACATTCATTCTTCAGTCTAGTTTTAATAATCCATGATGACACAGTGAAAACAAATTTTTGCAAATTTATTACAAATCTAAACTGAAACCTGTCGGTATTTAGACTCTGTCTACTTTATAGAAACCCCCTTTGGCAGCAATTACAGCTTTGAGTCTTCTTGGATATGGCTCTGCAAGGTTTGCACATCTGGATTTGGCCAGTTTATCCCATTCTTCCTGGCAGATCCTCTGAAGCTCCATCAGACTAGATGACAGACTAGATGGGAACCGTCTGTGAACTAACTAACACCTTCAGATGTGAGGGGCTTTTTTTTTTTTTTTTTTTTTTTTTAAAGATCTCTGACAATTTGACCGTATTTGACAGTGTAGAAAGAACAAAGACACAAGGACATGAATTAAATGTCCCTTGGCCTGGTATCAAACTGAATATGATGCATTTATGTGGATACACACCTTAACCAGTAGGTTTTTGGATGCTCCCTTGCAGTGATATTTTCAGCAAAGATTTAGTTCAAAACTGAATTTTTTTTAATTTATTTTTTTTAATGTGAATACTTCAGAATTTAAGAGACATGGCTTCTTGGCTCCCCATCTTCTACCAGCAGTTATATATGGAGATATAAATCAAAGAAGAAGCAGAGATATGCATTTCTCCATCAACAATACGCCACAAGGCTCGTTGTGTTTTGAGTAGGAGTGTGACTCATTTTTTCTTGAGTGGAAAAATTCAGCTCTCTGGCTCTTACTATCTCTATTGTTATTGCTGCCTCTACCCACACATACTGTATACGTAACTCAGCTGGATGCAACAAGTTCACGCCTGTTCTCTGGGGGTTGTCGAGTGGAATTCTGGGAAATATAGGAGTTAATTATCTAAAGTAGAAGTAGACAAAACAGACAGAGGAAGAGTGGATGCAGAAAAATGCAAATGTTAACATGTCACTAAAGTACTCCAGGAATGGATTGCACTGAGCAACCAAACTGATATAGTTTCCCCTCATGCCAGACATACAGATGATGACTTATGCAGCATTTTATTGTGTCCTCTTCCTGTACTGCTGCCACATCTGTTTAATGGGACATCTGATGAATATTTGATGTGCATTAATCAGAGAATAATCAATACTAATACTTTTGAAGCTTCCTCCCTAATTTCTCCTGCTGTATGAAGAGCTTAATGCTAGTCTATACACACTGTTTCACTTTGTACACATCCATGCAAACACACTGATGCACACACACCAAGGTCAGACATTAAAGAGATTGCAATTATATGAGGCCATGTCATCTCTTTAAAGGTAAAAGAATGACAAGGAAATAAAATAAAGAATTGTTTCAATTTCAATGTATGTTTTTAGGAGAATAAAATTGTTGTGTGTATGTAGCTACTGTCCCTTGGGCCACCATAGGTTATTTATGTGAGCCTATAGCCAGGGGAGAGAAAAAAGAGCAGCTTATGATATCTAATATTGTAAAAACACAATGAATTTCAAACTTATCCCATCTATCTGTACAAAGCAAACAGATAGATGGGATAAAAACAGAAGCTTTGTCTCGGCAGGTCAGCTCAGTTAAGGCCTCTTTTTAAAAAAGAAAACCTCTTTCTTTAATAGTTGCTATAACAGGGGCAAAAGAATATGGAAGGTCAACATAGGAGCAAGACATGGAACAAGTGTGTGTTTGTTTGAAGACAAAAAGGAAATGGAGAACAAGCTTGAGAGGATAAAAACAGCTTGAGAAGTACAATGCAATCAAATTAACCCTATTTCCAGGTTGGGTTTTTGTGCCCCATGCACACATACACACACACACGCACCCATGTTCAATCATATCTATCTAGGTGCACCATGTTTTCCATCACTTTGATAAGTCTTGTTTTCATTGGAAGCACTTTCCTCTGTGTTTGCTCACATGTGATGTAACTGCAGAGTTTTCCTCTGAGCGAGACCAAATAAAATCATCCCTCATGGAGATTTAGGATTACATTGTCATAATGTTCGCCCTATCAAAACATTTATGGAGGTGAACAAACACACTAACGGTGTGTCAAAGTGTAGGAGCGTCCTATTATGGCTAGCTTCGTGTGGACTATGCTCTGTCCTCCTGGAACTTTATGGATGAGCAAACACCATGCATTACCCAGCATGCCCTGCAATGTGCTCTGATCGAAAAGCCTGGTGGGTTATATAATTTCTGTCTATTGAATGTCCCCTCCCTCCCACCAACACATTCCATATTTATATATTTATAGAACAGGAAACTTGTGGCACCTTGCTTTTCCCAGACAGGAAATGTACCCTGCCTTCTGCCGCTTTTGTGAAATTTCTGCCTTTGCATGCATGTTTTAACAAAGAGTGTCTTCCTGCCCATTCACTTATGAACATGCACATTCACAGACACAGTCACTCCAGCAACAACTGTCACAGCTCAGCAGCTCTGAGGTCATGGACCGGTTTGACCACCTCTGTTTGTATTAACACATTGCTCTTGCCCTTGGGCAGGTTGCTAATTTTAGCAAAAATGTTTACAAGGACATAAAGTCAGGCAAATAGGCATGCTTGATTTTATGTCTTCTTTTACTTAAGGCTTTGTGCAAATGTTGCTGTAGGCAATATGCTACATGCTGAATATGGCTAAATCAATCTTTAAAAACATTTAGCTTTCATACTAAATACAGCTACATTGTTAAGGTCAAGTTAGATTCAGGTGTTATTGTGAGCACCGTGCACAGCTGTATGGTAGCATCAATACTGCTGATAAGATCTCCCTTTTATTGTCTATGACTGATTTTGAGTTTATGACCCCTCATTAAGCGATTTAACATGTGACCCCCACAGTCGTCCAAAGAATGGTCGAGTGTTGCCAGATAGAAGGTGTACGTCACAGATGTTTGACTTGAGTGCGTTAGCAGATGTTCCAGCCAGATCACCCCGCTATTATTGCGATAATGAGGAATACGTGGTCAGAGAGGCTCTTTCAGGATGGCAATAAGGCGGCTGGACAGAGGGACCAGCATGACATCATGGTGAAACAGGGCAACAAAGACTGTCTTCCTGCTATAGTCCTCCAATTCTGCTCAGGTCTGGGCAGTGTTTCCCTTGGCTTCCTGTGGCACACAGACCACACATACTACAGTTAAACTAAACTTGAGGATAATACCACCTGTAAATAAGGCCTCAAAATTGTGTTTGAGGCAAGTGTTGTCAAAAAGTGAACCTTTTAGCTTGTATTATTGCTGGATCTATCAAAATATACCAGCATTAGTTCATTCATCTTCCATATTGCGTCTAAACATCTCTTCTTATGCTGTATGCATGGCAACAAGCACGAGATGTCTTCTGGATGTTTTTGTGATAAAGCAAAACAGTCTGCTGTTAAGAATCTCTCTGCAGGGCCTTGCAAGGCAGGAAGAGGATGTTTTAAAAAGTGCCAATGCAAACTTCTCTTCTTTGCTTGTTGTCTATTTACCACCCATGCTTTGCATATGTAAGAATACTAGTCTTTACATACAAATCTCATGCAAATATAGTTCAAGTGTCAAACAGCTGGACATTGTTGGAGAGAAGGAAGAGGAAGACATTGAAAGAACAAAGGCGTTTATATGATTGGTGCTGGTTGGCTTCACTGATACCTTGCTGACCACCACAGCATGACTCAGCTACAAGGCTGAGATTTAACATATCAAACAAAGGAGGTGATGTGAGGATGAGGGAGAGTTGGATAATCAGAAGATCGAGAGATAAGATAAGTTATTTGTGATCAGGGATGAAAGCCAAGGTGAAAAAATATCTAGAAAAATCTCTCTCACTTTCTGCACAGTTAGGTGTTAAACTACATATTCATAGCGCTCCTCACTGCCACTGCTGTCACATCACATTTTGCTGCAAATGTTGTCTAACATATGCCAAATGCACAGTTTCAGGATGTGGTTTCATCTGGTTGTCCACAGCAGATCTGACTGCAGGTCTGGAGAGATAATATAGGTAGAGGTGTTACCTATAGAGAGGCACTGTGTGTGTCTATCTGTGTGTGTGTGTGTTTATGTGTGAAGGAGAGCTTGAAACTGGCTTCGATTCTTTTGTGTGTCAACACTTTATGAATATAACCTCACAGCTAAGCAGGGACGTTTTTGAATGTGCGGATAGATGGGGCCCGCAGGACTGCCTGAGTCGGTTAAATTGAGCATGAGGACATTACTAGAGACAGGTCACAGAGGAAACACTGTGTGCACACAAACACACACAGATGTTTGGGATGCCGGTAACCCCCTGGTGTCGTGCCAGACGGATGTCATTCCCTCTCTGACCTTATTTTTGCTTCACTTGACGTGCCTTCATGATGTCAGAGCTGCTAAGCAGAAACATAAATAAAGGGCGGCAACCACACTGCCCGCATGGAACAAATTAGGCCGACAAGTTCCTGTGTGCAGCATACCCACGGCGCAGTACATATTTCTACTCATGTGTAAGTGACAGACCATGAGAAAGTGAGGACTGTTTCACAAAGATTGATAGAATAGATGGGAGAGTGAGGACAAGAGGGTTTATGAGCATTTATGAGCATATTCATACTCTGAATAGCCCAGTTTTGTTAAACAGACCCAGAATTACTGATCTGAACATAAAACAAAACAAGTGGTGCTTTTCCTACTGCTTCATACCACAATTTTAAATTCACAGTACTTCCTTTTATGTTGATATTTACGATCCTTCTGTAAACTTCTCCCTGAGACATAGTTTGTTTCATTCCGCCAAAATATTTCCCCTCCAGCAGGCAGATACACAACAGCTGATGGCCACCAACAATGCAACACAAATTGAACTCTTTTGAAGTGATTCATGGTTGTATTTTTTGACATCAGAGATTTAAAAAGACAAAACTTGTTACATCCAGATGGATGATTCTATTATGTGGAGATGGAGAATATTTTGTGCATAATATTTGCATGCATGCAAATATTTGCATGTGTTTGTGCCTTTATGCTCAGGTCGGTGCACGCACCAGGCCTCTGCTGTTACTGGTCCTTCCTGAAACAAGTCCTGAAGTAGTTAGTTACAGCTGGACAAATTAAATATGTTGACGGGGTTCTGGTGAGAGACTGGCGAGTGGTTTGGATGTTTTCATATCCTCTGACTTTGCCACACCCTAACTCTTGTTTTCACACAAAGTCAAAATTGAACATCTGATCATCTGTAGCAGTGGTTTACGACCATGGGGCCAAGATGCAGTTGGGATGAATAAAGAGAGGAACAAAAAACATTTAATTACAATTAACGAATAGTATTTATGGCAAGAGGCCATGAATAAATTAATGGTAAAAAAAAAAAAAATCCAAAGTGGAAGGGAACCACTAATCTATTGCAATGTCCTGTTTATATGCCCATAAAGCTGAACACTTGCAACCTCATCCAACCCCATAAACAAAAGGAACTGATGGGCCTGAAGCAGCAAATGAGGTCAGCCATTGACTGGCAGCAAAGTGGTTGTGATGGCGTAGAAATGATGATGATGATGATGATAAGAGAAAATCTCAACAAAGTCTGAAAAGAAAAAAAGAACACATGAAACAAAAAAAGAGCCAAAGGTGATGGGGGTGGAACATAAAATCCAGGAAGGGGAAGATGAGGAGTGGGGAGAAAATGAAAAATAAATAGACTTAGAGGAAAAAAAGGAAAACAAAAAGACACTGAAAGAAAAAAGGAGGAACTACATTATTTGTGGTTGTCTCAGCATTGTGTAGAAGTTGAATGCCCGGGTGGAGTGCTGATGTTTGGTACAATTATTTGACATGGTGTTGACCTCTCACAGGAAATCTACACCATTTGGTGGATGCTTTCATCCACAAACGCCTTACAGTAGCACAAGTGCATTCATTTTTAGCATGGTGGGTCCCATGGGGAATGACCTTCTCTGCTCACTGTACTGTTCTGCTTTTTGACTGACGTCATGTTTTTGTTAAAAGAGATTAAAATATTGGACCACACAGCAACACAACAGAACGTGATAAGGTTTTGTTGTGGGGCATAACTTTACATATTAACTGTTTGCAGTGAACAACTGGTGCTTAAATAAGGAAGTCTGCCTGTTAATAGTTTGCTTGGTCTGGAGTGATGTTGATGAAGAGCAGGTGCTGAGAGTAAATGATTCTCCTGGGGATATTTTGACTTGAGTTATTATTACATTCATCCTTCATTTTGTCTGTGGTGATGAGTACCACTCTGTGTTTGAGCTGTGGTGATGAAAAAAAAAATCCAGAGATCAAAGGTTTCCTGCAAGACTAAAAAATATTTCTTGTGACTCATAAAAGTAGGAAATTAATTAAAAATTGCGTTTGTCTGTACTAATGTAAGCTGTCATGTTTAGCCTACTGACGAAGTAGTTTAGCCTACTGTCTAACTAAATTAGTAAACTGGCATTACTTCCAAAGCCACAGAGTTCATTAACTGTGTCAACTAGAATGTAAAAGAATTGCTCAAGTTATATTATAAACTTAACCTTTATTCAGCTCTGGCACATCAACTGTGTGTGACCTTGGATGCTAACATGCTAGCAACTCCAGCCACCAAAGTGAGAGATTGTTTAGTGTGTGTTTGAAAATGATTTATGTTACAAAACACCATGTTAATCAATTATTATTTATAATTCTGTGCTTTGTTCTACATTACAAGAACAATGGTGCTCCTATCTATCTATGGAAATCAGTAACAATAGTGTTGAGTGGTCAGTTGTTTCAATTAGGCTCTACTTGATGATGTAGTGTTAATTTGCAGGAATGAAATGTTTTCATTTGTGTTTACAGTATGAAAAATATAGTTGTGGATTTGTCCGTCCATATGTTTAGGCGAAAAGCAAAGAAAAGAAAACGTACAAAAAATGAAATGTAAAATGTAAATGTAAGTGACTTTAGCACAGTGCACATCTCTGAAATGGTCGCGTTAGCTTCACCTTAACTGTTGATATCATAAGTAATATGATGATATGATGTCTATGACAAAAAATCTTGCCAATTTGAGTCTTTCACATTGTAAAGAGTAATTTAATTTTTAAATTCAATTCAGTCTGTCATATACTTTTACAAAGGCCACTCTGTGTGTTCAAGAATAATTTGGAGATCCATTTCAAACAGCAGCGTAAGGAAGGATGCAACAGTAATTCGGGAGGATTGATGGGGAAACTGCTAAAGCTTTCACTCAGAGGCTCCAGCATGACGTGGTGCTTCTCACATTCCTGGGTTATTACTTAAAGATGTCTGCTTGTCATTGCTTCTCCTGTGCTCATGCTCTCAATGTTGCCTCTCACATCAGGCAAGCCGCTCACAGCCAATTTCCACTGAACAGAGTGGTTAAAGGAAATCCCTGTCAGTTCATTAGAGCAGTCTTCGCGTATTAAGAAACAAATAAGTCTGAGAGGAACAAGACGCAGGGCACAGCGAGCATGAATGGATGGAAAACAGTGAAAGAAGCACTTAAAGTTGTGTTAAATCCAATCAGTATAACAGGAAAAGGCTGACGGGATTTTAACATGGTTAAGATGGGAAATGTGGAGGTGGACCAATGTGAAAGGCAAGTTTAAGACAGGATAAATTGGATTAATAGATAACTGCACAGTAAGTTACTTTTACAGATCTAATGAGATGATCTGGATGTAAGTGATTTTTGTTCATGATGGTGTTACGTTGCTGCAGGAAGCTGATGCATGATTATTCAGAGTGATGGAATCCAGTCTGGCAAAGACCCGGATTCTGATGGTAACTGAGCCGGTCAGAATAGGCTTTCTGTCTGCGAGTACACACACACACACACACACACACACACTAAACACACACACACACACTGTTCCACTTTCAGAAAAGCTACTGACGAAGAAAGTCAGCAGAGAGGAGAGATTTACGGAGGAAGTGAGACATAATCTATGAATTATATATACACACAGAGACTATGATTTCATTCAGGGGAGAGGCCACACACAACTCCCGACCCCCACCCCCCACCCCCTTTCTCCACTTCCTTTTAGCATTTAAGCTTTCATTTGCTCCTTACTAGTGAAAATAAACTGAATACTCTTTCATTATAAGCTACCATTTTCACCTCTTCTTTTTCTTTGTCACTACAGGTGGAGGAGGTAAACGGAAAGGGAGGAGCAAAAAATGGAAGGAGATCCTTCGCTTCCCCCATATAAGCCAGTGCACTGAGCTGGGAAACAGCATCGGTTGGTGTTTATATGTGGCTGCCTGCGCCTGAAGTGCTTACATTTGTCTTTTGGTTGTGTTTTAAAATGTGTTTACCCTCATATTCCTTTTTTGCAGATAGGGACTATGTCAGCATCTGTGAGAAACAGCCTATTGGACGGCTTCTCTTCCGTCTTTACTGTGAGACCAGACCGAAACTGCAACGATGCATCCAGCTGCTGGATGCAATGGTACACAAATTCACACACATCCACCGAATGGGTGACTTTTTCCCTTCACTCAAAGTATTTATGAACAAAGCATTTCACTCTTAATTGACCAAACATATATAAATAGGAACGGTAGGGTTGTTGGGCTCTAACATGAGAGGTACCTGATGACTCAAGGATATTGGTAGGTGATATCTTTTTCCTAAACCAAAAGCACCAGAATAAAATGTAAGACTCAACTCTCTGCAAAAAAGGTGGTATATCATAGTTTAGATCTAGTATATATACATATATATATTCTATTTGGTTTGGGGAAGTTTAAACTTACACTCCAGCCAAATATCAGACAGTACTACATTTGCAGAAGTATTACTATCTAATATGTTAGTGTTACATTTTTTGTTATGTTTTTCTCAAACACAAATGAAGTGAAGGATGCTTCAATTTTCTTTCATAAAAGTAAGGCAAGCTGTTTGATAATACAAACACCAAAGCATAAGTTTAAAGCATTAGTCTACACTGATAATCAGTGTGATGTTGACTTTTGGTCTGGCACATGTAGCATTAGCATTAACAATAGAATTGTTGTGTATATTTATGCCCCCCTGACAGAGATTTTATTATTAATCATCTGGAAACATTAAAAAGCAAACAAACAAACAAATTAAAAAGGAAACATTAAAAAGCTTTAGAGTTTTAGCTTTAGTGTTAGTTTATGCTATCTATCTACATCTGACAAAAAATAAACCAGCAACAGAAGCATCACTTCAGCCAACAACATTCATGGTCAAAGCCTGCTTTTGTGTGAAATTAAAGACTTTTTCCAGGATGTATGCAGGTCTCAAAAACACGCATCCATCCACTTTTTCAGTGCACTCACTTTGATTACAACTTAGCCTAAAAGTACACTGGCACTGGGTCATGCAGCCAGAGGAGACAATTAAACTGAGTAGTGATTATTCAACTCCCCAGACCCCCGCCCCTCCCCATCAACCCAGGAAACTGCCCTGACCCCCCTTCTGCCCTCCAATCTCACTCTCTGTGCGTCTAGACGAAATGCCTCACACATGACACATTTAGTCTTTATCTATGCCCAGAATATCTTTGTGGGCATGCAACAGGGCAGAAAGGACAGCATTGTTTCCCACACTACCCCCATCCAATCCCAGCACCCACCCAATCCTAATCTAACACATACTCACAGATCCCTAACCCTCCCCCTCTCTGCCCCCTTCAACTATCAATCCCTAAAAGTGACCATCATCCTCTGCAAGTGGGAAACCACTCAAAGGCGTCATCCCAAACACATGTTGGAGCTAATTCTGCCAGCCATGTGACAAACTTTGAGTCCTTGCTTAGTGTCGAGCAATATACTCTCACCACTCTGCTGACAATAAACCAGGCCTGAGGGTGATTACAACCAGGCAGGTGCTTGTATTTCAAGTGATTAAATAACATGCAAGCCCTGTGCAGTTATGAGGTTTACTAGAAACAGTTCTATTATGTAATCTCGTCACCATACTTTCCAGAAAGTAAGCAAAGTAGTATATTAGTTTGTTGATCAAATCAAAGAAATTAGTGAGTTATATAGGAACAAATTAAAATGTTTCTCAAAAAAAAAAAAAAACAAAGCAGAGGAAGCCAACGTTTATGAGGAAGTGAGAGAATATGTGTGTGTTGTGGGAACCTAAATCTCTTTACATAGTCACATTATGGAGACTTACCTTGCTTGTGGGGACAAAAATCAAGTCGTCATAATGTGAATAAAAAAAGTTTAAGGTGAAGACATGTTTAAAGGTCAAGGTTAAGCAAATATTACTTATGGTTAAGTTTAGAGTAAGTCTCTAGGAAATGAATGTAAATCAATGTAATGCCCTGAAGTCATGGAAATGTGTGTGTGATGCATGCACGTGTGCGCGTGTGTGTGTGTGTGTGCAGCAGAGGAAGGAATGTGCTTGGGGGTTCCAGTGTTTCCTCTTACATCACAAGGTGTGTGTGTGTGTGTGTGTGTGTGTGTGTGTGTGTGTGTGTGTGTGTGTGTGTGTGTGTGTGTGTGTGTGTGTACAATGTTATGTGTGCTTTTCTGTGTCAGATCCCTGCCACCCCATTTCAGTCATATATGTTTATATTTACATTCGGATACGTCTGTATTGCTGGACTTCTTTTGGCTTTGTTCTTAAGTGTCAGTGACACTGAGGCTTTTTAAAGCCTGTTTTTCCTTAAGCTCTGGGTTTATGTGTGTATTTACTGTATATATATACAAGTGTGCGCGTGTGTGTGAGTTTTGTAGTGGAAAGACGGTGACACTGGTGTGACACACTGTGACACTCCAGGACCTCAAGGAATCCCGCCGTGTTTACTGTGTGGTTGCCAGGCAACACAGGACCATGGTAGAAAAAAGCCACTGGTCGGGCCAGTGTGCAGCATGGACGCCATGTTGCTTCCTTTCCTTTTGAGAAGTTAAAAGTGCTGGCTATGAAACGCCGAAGGGCGATTTTCACGTTCTTAGCTCTGCAAGATTTCCAAAATGAAGCCTGTTTGTGTCAACGACTACGTTTGTTCAGACACGGAGCCAAGGGCAGCATATGTTTATGTGAGATTGACAGCGACACACACAGTTTGATGTGTGTGTCTGTGAGGTGGCCTCAGCTATTTTAGTTTATATTCTCGTTAAAGGCAAGAGAGAATTTGATGTTTGGTTTTTTAGTGTTTTTCTCAGCTGGAAAGCAGAGCAAGGCAAACAATTTACAAAACCAGTTTTAGTCTTTCTGGCCTAAGACCTGATCCTAAATCATCATCAGTGTAATTTAAGAGGGGGGACTTCTTAATGTCATGTCTTAGCTGACATCTTCTGGTTGAATCATTGTAAAACACTTGTCTTTGTAGGGGAGTTTTTCCTTCTTTTATTTATATTTATGATCTAAGGCCTTTCTGGTTTTATCAGCTATGATACTACAGTAATATTTGGTGTCAATTAAGTCCCTCTGTTCTTGTCACTTTTATATGTCAGGTCTTTCAAGTCAATGATTTCTAAGTTTTAAAAACCCATTATGCTTTTGTTTCTCTTTATCACTGCTAATGTTAGATAATCCATTCTGCTGTTACAGTTGTTATTTAAGTCAATAATATGTCATGTTGTCTCCAATAAGAGAGAGTTTAATAAAGTCATTGGTCCAGATGTACAGCAGCTCTTTTCTAGACGTTAACAGACCATTGTCAAACCACTGACAAACAATCCACTGTTTGATATTTAATCCCTGATGAATTAAAGAGCTAAAAAGTGCTGTGGTGGATAAACACTACCCCAGTTGACTTTATTAATGTCTGGTCTATAAAACATTAGTAAATGATTCACTAACCACTGATAATGGCAGTGGTTGCAACCTATAAAACATTTATCAAACACTACTCATCAGAAAGTGGTACACACAAAGACATAACTACTTCTTCTAGTCAAATACACAAGGCATAAAGTCAAACTATGAGACTATATAACAGACCATCTCTGAAGGAGAATGTTAATGACACTGAGTTATTTTGTTATTTAGGAAGATTATGAGGTGACACCCGATGAAAAAAGAAAAAGCAGAGGGGACCAGATCATCGAGACTTTTCTCTCAAAACAAGTAAGTTTCTTTATCCGACAGATTCTTAAACCTGAGACTCCTTCATCCCACATTTTGTTGTAAGAGTGTATTTAGTGACTTTTTCGCAGTGATTAATGTTGAAAAGTTATGTACAGCAGATGATAACGCTGAATTAGAGCTGTATGAAAGTTTCACAAGACTCACAAAGGCACTTACAAGGATGTAGTAATTCACTGAACACATTAAATGCACAAAAAAAACAATGTAATCGTTGCACAAAGCATTTATACATAAGGTCCTGATAGTGCTCTAAGCTCACTGAGGAGTTATGTATGTTTCTCCCTAGTTTGATTGGTGTGTGTAATAAAAGGTAATGTATTTGTCTATGTGTGCCTGTATGTCACCGTGTGTGTTTACATGTCTTGATGTAGTCACCTCAGCGTGTAGACATAGCAGAGGTTTTTGCCGACCAGTGCAGAGAGAACCTCGAGCTCAGTCCATGTAAGGAGATCTTCAGCAACTGCCGCAAGTGAGTCGACACTGTCTTTCTTCCCTCTCACCTGTCTGCTTGACTCTCACCTGTCTCTGCTCTGCCTTAATGTTTCTTCCTATTTTATTAGCCTAATGTTATGTATGTAACAAACACCTGAACTGAATTTGAGCTTGTGTTGTGTGTGTGACCAGGGCCGTTCATGACTACCTGAGTGGAGCTCCGTTCAAAGACTACCAGAACTCCATGTACTTTGACCGATTCCTGCAGTGGAAGATGCTGGAGAGGTTGTTTGAAAATCTTTGCTTTTTTGTGTTATTTAGATCTAATTTCATAACCACGTAGTCAATGTATCCAAATCCTAAAATCACAAAGTTGTCTCTATATGATATACTTCACATCTTCTATCCATTCATTATCTAAGATGCTTATACACCAGGGTCTCAGGGGAGGCTGGAGCCAATCCTAGCTGACATTGGACGAGTGCGGTGTACACTCAGTCTATCACAGGGCCGACATGTAGAGAAAAACAACCACTCACACCCGCACTCACGCCTACAGGCAATTCAGAGTCACCTATTAATGTAAACCTACATGTCTCTGGACTGTGGGAGGAAGCTGGAGAACCTGGAAGGAACCGATGCAGGCACAGGGAGAACATGCAAACTCCACACAGAAAGGCCCCAGGCCTGGGGTTCGAACCCAGAACCTTCTTGCTGTGAGGCCACATCTTCTAATTGGCTCTACTTTCAGTCACTAATTCTCCATCCATTCTCCATCTGGAAACATACACACATTCAAACCTCCACAAAGTGCCAAGAGAGTCGCAATACTCAATAATACATCTTAAGTGCATTTTGTTGAGACCAAATCAGTGTTATATCATCATACAAATGTATAGGGCTATAATTTGATTGGGTTTTAACACTGATAGTTACTATTTCCCCAAAATATCATTGTGCTTTTTACAAGTTCCTCTGTCCTGTAAAAAAAAAAAAAAAGTATTCAGATCTTTTACTTATTATTATAATATGAAATTAATAACAAAAATAAAAGTGCTCTTTATACTGAGGGATGGCTCCTTTTCAAATGTGTTGTTATATTTAATATTATTTATGACAGTTGCATTGGTGTCTAAAAAGCATTGTGATTTTGTAGCTGCTGCAGTTAATAATAATATTAATAATACATTTTATTCATAATCACCTTTCAAGGCACCCACGGACACATCACAAATAAAATAAGATATTCAGAACACAAACAAGATAAAAACAACAAATGCAACAGCAGCTGATTTTAACAACTTTTTTATTGTTGCACAGCTTGATGACAGTGTTTTATTTTATATAATCATCTTGTATTTTGTTTTTAAATGTAAATCTGCAGCTATAGCTGTCAGGTAAGTAAAAGTAAAAAGTACAATGTATGTGTACACATATCAGAAAAGTATAGTACTTCAGTACATGTACTCAAGTTATATTCAAGAATAACATTTACTACAACAACAACAACATTTTTGATCTTAGAAACAACCTAAAGACAACTCCAAAATTATATGTACAGCTCTGTGAAGCACAGAAGACTCAGCATTTTGTGACATTGTTAATATAAGAATATATACAGTATATTTCAACACCTGTTTTAACTGTCAGGAGGCAGGGGGAATAATTACCTTGGACAGAATTACACTTCACTTCAGAGACTCTTCAGTGGAGTGTGATCTCTCTAGGCAGGAACATATTTTGTGCAAAGTGGATGTCAAAGGCAGTTAGAAGCAAACAGCAGGCTTTCAGAGCAGTTTTGATTATATCCATGTCTGGAAAGTGAAATTGCCCCACCCTCTGTACAGGAAACAGACTCAGGATGGTATTGAGTTCCACTGATAATATCTCTGTCCTAATCGATAATATATGAGCGTCTATTAATGGATTTTGCTGTGTCTGTGTTCTGTCAGGCAACCAATCACTAAAGATACATTCAGGCAGTACCGAGTGCTGGGAAAAGGCGGATTCGGAGAGGTAGGATGTACAGTTTATGTTGACAGAGATACATGTTGATGATGATGAAGATGCTTAAAATATTGTGATTTGAATATCATTAATATTTGTGTTTTTTGTTTTTCCTCTCAGGTGTGTGCCTGCCAGGTCAGAGCAACAGGGAAGATGTACGCCTGCAAGAAGCTGGAGAAGAAGAGGATAAAGAAGAGGAAAGGAGAGTCCATGGCACTCAACGAGAAGCAGATTTTAGAGAAAGTCAACAGTAGATTTGTTGTGAGTCAACATAAAAGAAGATTTGCAGCACTTTGCTTGATGTTGTGTTGTGGTTGCTTCTATTTTAACATGTTGTTCTTGTTCTCCAGGTGAGCTTAGCATATGCATATGAGACCAAAGACGCTTTGTGTCTTGTGCTGACCATCATGAACGGTGGAGACCTGAAGTTTCACATCTACAACATGGGCACGCCGGGCTTTGAGAAAGACAGGGTCCAGTTTTATGCCGCTCAAATCTGCTGTGGACTCGAGCACCTGCACAGGGAATGTATTGTCTACAGGTAGCACTGTATATATTACACAGTTTTAAATACACTTTAATGTTGTCTCAAATAATGTTTGTGTGAACTGATGCTGTTGATACTCACATGCGTGTTAATTAATTAATTACAGGGATCTGAAACCAGAGAATATCCTGTTAGATGACAACGGTGAGTTTTGAAAGCTTAGAGCTCTGGCTATGACATTGAATTGCCATTGATACACAATTTCAAACTGCAGCAACACTTTATAAACCACTGAACTATGAATAATTTTTTTAAAATGCTGTTTTGCTGCAGGACACATCCGTATTTCTGACTTGGGGCTGGCCATCAAAGTGCCTGAAAGAGAGCACATCAGAGGCAGGGTGGGAACTGTTGGTTACATGGGTAAGAAAGACTGCACTCAACATTTCCATGAGTAAACCTACCTGAGTGATTATAAGCTCTTAACCATAACAACCTGCTTCCCTTTCTCTTTAGCTCCGGAGGTGATAAACAATGAAAAGTATGGCATGAGTCCTGATTGGTGGGGGTTGGGCTGTCTTGTTTACGAGATGACTGCTGGACGATCGCCTTTCCGCGCCCGCAAAGAACGAGTGAAACGGGAAGAGGTGGAGAGGAGGGTGCAGGAGGAAGAGGAAGAGTACAACGACAAGTTTACAGAGGACACTAAGGCCATCTGTAGAATGGTGAGGCTTGCTGGAAACCGGTTTGTTTGGAGAAAATAAATGAATGATATAACAATTTTATGAGTCATCTTTGCTTCTACTCACCCAGCTGCTGACCAAAGACCCTAAGCAGAGGCTGGGGTGCCAGGAAAACGGAGCAGCGGGCGTCAAAGCCCACTCGTTCTTCAAAAACATCAACTTCAAGAGGCTGGAGGCAGGGATAGTGGAGCCTCCCTTTGTGCCTGATGTGAGTGCTTTATATTACTGTGCACACTACATGTTTCTGTCAACCCAACTGCTAAAACCTAGAGAGACCTGTTCTTTTCATTTTTGCCCTAACCAAATTGATTGGAAATGGCCACCGCAGGAAGTAAACGGCCAGTAAAGTTCTGTGAATTATCTATAAAGATAAACTCCTGTCTCCTGTTTTTCTCCCAACCCTTTCTGTTTCATGGTCATTGCCCTCTCTCAGCCTCGAGCAGTGTACTGTAAGGATGTTTTGGACATAGAGCAGTTCTCCACAGTCAAGGGAGTAAATTTGGACCAAACTGACAATGACTTCTACTCCAAATTTGCTACAGGCAGCGTTTCCATCCCATGGCAGAATGAGGTAAGTGTGTGCGCATAATATGACATGTTTAAATGCTCAGTGCAGATTGTATAACTACTGGAAGAACTCACTAACCAAAGTTTACCATATCTCCTCTCCTCTCTTCCTCCTCTAGATGATAGAAACTGAATGTTTCAGAGATTTGAATGTGTTTGGACCTCAAGGGACAAGACCTCCAGATCTGGACTGGAATCAGCCACCAGAGCCGCCCAGACGCAGCCTGCTGGACAGGATCTTCAGGAGGCATGTAAGTGAGCAAACAGAGGGAAAACATAATTTACATACACTCAAATTAATAAATTAACCCACCCAAAACTCTCTATCTCTCTCTATTGCTTTCTCTGCTGCAGCACCAAGACGTGTCTATTTCCCACAGCCGCGTGCAGTCTTCCAGTGTAAACTCTGTGGACTCCATGTCCAACTCTGCCCCCTAGTGGCACAGTGACAGTGTGGGAGCCACACACACAGACACACAAAGGGAAGGAGCTCTGAGGGGCTTCCCTGCTGCTGATTGGTCCACAGCCGGGGCCTGAGCAGCAGCCGGAGACAGCCTAAAGTCTAAAAGTCTAAATGGTCAGCCCGTGGGGGGTGGGTGGGGGGTGGGTGACCAGGCCCTGAGACCCTGGGCATTTGTAGTGGGATGGTCAATGTTGCGGAGACGTTTGGAAATATTCGGACAAACCTAACTCACCCTCAGGATTGTTGGACTATAGAACAGAGCCACTGATGTTGAAAACAGAAACAGATAGAAAAAAAGCTAATATTCAGGGGATCCACTGTATAATAAAGACCACCACAGGGAATAAAAGATGGGGTCTTAGTGAATTTTTTTTTTTGTTTGTTTGTTTGTTTGTTTTTGGTTTTTTTTTGCTTTTCCAGAAACTGAATTTCTTTAGGTCCTTTATTTTCAGGCCTGTATCTTGTACCAGTATCTCTCCATCTATTTACATCCATCTGAGCTTCACCATCTGTACAACTCACACTCACTAACTTATTCTTTCTCTGTATTTCCACCTCCCATACCTCAGATCACTCCTTAAACATTCAGAACACATCACCTCAACAACCTCAACACATAATGTACATTGCCTTGCGTACACTCAGGCCAAAGATTACAGTTTAGTTTTGTGATACTGTCGTCATGTTGATTTCCTGGTTTTTGAAGGTTTTTAGCCGTCGTTTAGAACCACAGGAGGATCAGAATGTGTGATCCGTTTTCTACACTTTCTCTAAATATGAGCCTGCAGACATATCATATTGCTTAAAGCACACATACAATACATACATTGACAATCTAAGATAGATGCCCCCACACACACAGACACAAACACACACACACTGACTGAATTGTGAGAATCGTGTTGTGTTTTCATTGCATGGACAAGTGTAAGTGTGGACAGCTGTATCCCTTTCGCTTCTGCATACCTCATTCCACTGATGTTAGCATCATATACACATGGACGTCTCCCTTGGTTTACAGTGTCACTTTATATTTGACATTATGTGGAGTTTGAAAAATGAATTAATATGCTGTACAGAAACAAAAACTTTTGTTTTCTTTTCTTTTCTTTTCCTTTTTTTTCTTTTTTTTTTTTTTTTTTTGCTCAATTTTCTGCACAGTCCCCATGGAGTGGAGAGCAACACATGCACTCAGCCTGACTTACAATTTGCACAATTTAAAACAATGTTTTGTCACCAAATGAAAAATGTTTTTACCTCTGATTATTAAGGCACATTGTTGTATTGATATTCTCACACATGCCAGTTATTTTCTACATCCGAAACTGAAGTGTTCTTGCTCTCCCTATGCCTTTTTCCATTTAAAAGCTATTGCTGAATAGTCGTTATTGTCACATGTACAGGTTTTTGTATTTTTGCCCCTTTACACTTACTCTTAACATTCTCTTTAAAATGCCTCACAAATCTAAAGGGTCTTCCTCTTGTGTTGTGTTCAACCATATTCGAAGA
Source organism: Rachycentron canadum (assembly GCA_038496675.1). Lineage (NCBI taxonomy): Eukaryota > Metazoa > Chordata > Actinopteri > Carangiformes > Rachycentridae > Rachycentron > Rachycentron canadum. Next base: position 18,077,777 of record CM076654.1, read on the forward strand.
CACAGGGTATCAACATCTGCGTGGAACATTTATCCTCTCTTAATTTTATTTAACTGGTCCAGTTTGTTTGTGTCAGAGCAGAAGAGGGGAGGAAGACACCAGAGGATCCTGCAAACACCACACAGAAGTGGCCTTCTCGCAGCAGCACAGCCAATAAAAAGAGAGGAAGAGCTCGGCCTCTTCTGCTTTTTTTAAGAATGTGGTCTTTCCTGTAATTGAGGTAGTGAAAAGCTGGTCCATGCAGTAATTTTAATTGTCCTTACAATCTAATGCAAGCCTGTTTTTTTTTTTTTCTGCGTACTTGATATAGGAAAAAAAAAATCTGAATCAGACTGAAGTGCCTCCTTGTTAGCATGATCTCCCAGACAATGCCCACACAGACATCAGCACTTTGTTTATTCTCTGACTGTCATGCTCTGTTTGTTTCACTGGGGAACGCGTCAACACAAATACACACAGACTCACACAGTTTGCTGGACGTGAAGGGAAGGAGGAGGGAGGAAGGATGCAAAGAGGAGGGAAGTTGATGAATGAGGGAGTTTTCTTTCTTATTGTGATGTACAGCAAAGTGCTGAGTGCATGTGAAAGCCAAACCCACTGTGTCCTTCAAGTCCCAATAAACTCTGTGCTATAGTTTGAGTACTCCACAGTTTGTCTGTCTCTTTTTTCCCCCTGTCTCCTCTGTCCATGTGACCACAGAACATTTCCTCATTCGTAGGCAAATACATCTTATTGATTAGAGATATTATGTTCCTACTCGCCACTTTATTATAGTTCTTCATGTACATGGAACAGTAGACAGGAAAGCTTGTATCTTTATAGGAATACAATACTGCTATAGTGCAGTTTTGCAGTGGTGTCATTCTGTAATAACATGGCTGTTCTTAAGCAATTTGTAACATATTTAATTTCTTTGTAATTAGACCCCCAGTGTTAAATCATGTCATTATTATTGTTATTATTATCAATAGTAGTAGTTGCAGTAATTTACAAGTATGCTTTGAATCTGTCCTAAAATATCTATGATGCCCATATACACTGTATACTGAAACAGTGGTGGTTTTAATGGATCCTCCACAATCTGGCCATGAAGAGATCCCCTCTGTGATTCCAGTGTAAGGGATGTGGTACAAAATGTGAACTATGTAAAACATCCATCCAAAGCTGACATGAGGCCTCAGCAGTCAGAGTTAGACAAATCAAGAAGATATTTTCCACAGTAGCACTGTTTTTAATCTCAAATTCCCTCTTTGTGTTACCATCGCTCCACCACAGCTGGGAATCTTACACTAAAAACACTTGAACTGTGGAAGATACTCAATTCACTTAAATAGCTCAGGTTGCTGAAGCCTCACATTAGTTTCAGCTGAATTTCACCATTTATCTATCTATAAGACTAATGTTAATCTTCACCGCGAGACTCATTCACTGGTAATTTCACAAACTACATATCGGAACATTTAGTTCAAGAAAATTATATTTTCACTACTTCATGAACCATGGCATTTCTAAGGAATGCACTCACACAGATAGAATCATTGGAAAATGAATCAGTAGCACAACAGGTGATATTTTCAAAGGAGATATGGACACAAACATTTTCTCCTGACACCTTTTCAGTGCTGGATAAACCTTGATTCATCTGTAATGCATGGCAAGGCAATGCATTACAAGGTAATGATGTCTTTGTCTGGACATAACCATGGACATTAACCTTCTTCAGGTTCTTAAACCCCTACTCAGATCTACATTAGAGGAATACAGTTTACCTAAGGACTGAGGCTCATGAAAACATAATGCTGCTCCTGTTACATAGAGAGCCAATACAAAAATATGACCCATTTTGGCTGCTGATTCTTTGTCTCAGTAAAAAAGTAAGTTAGTAACAAGAGTAACAGGTCAGATAGTACTAGGCCTGTGTGTTCCCATATTAAATGAGAGAACTCACCCTGTAGAAGGCCAAAGCGACTGATGGATAGTTCCTGCCATCTAGCCAGAGATGAGCGAGGTTGCAGGTCAAGGTGACTTCAGTTATTCTTTGCTATTTATTAATCTGTTCCTGTTGTCTATACGCCCATTCTAGTTCACTTATCAGATGGCCTGCTACTCTGTTGACTGGTCTCCATTTCTGTGGTCATTTGCACTGTTGACTCTGAGAACATGTTTGACATGCAGCTCGCTGAGGCAATATTGCTGTTAGATAGTTTGGATTGTAGAGTGAGTAAGGTTGTCAAAACACTTGTGCAGCTTGATAAAACATGTTTTTCACAGATCACGCTGCACCATTTGACGATGAAGCAAGCCTTTTGGATAAACTTCCAAAGGGTGATTCAGCCTCACTGACAGAGAGGCCACAGCTGATGTTTGGATGTCGCCATTATGAAATGTGATGTGATATGTTTGACGACTCTAACCCCCATGGAAAAACTGACAGAGCTGCTTCAGAGCAATGTTAAACCCTAACTGAGAAGTTTAATTTCACCTTTATTCCTACTGTGTAGATTGACTGAGCATACTGCGCATGGTTGTTGCGATGCCCTGGCTGTTGTGCCTTTTTGCATGTAAGAAAACATGAGCAAGGGAGGGAAAGGCGATCAACACTCCCATTGAAAATCCCACAAAGTCATGTGACTGCTGTAATAATAATAATAATAATAATAATAATAATAATAATAATAATAATAATAATAATAATAATAATAATAATAATAATAATAATAATAATAATAATCTATATAGACAAAATTGATGTAGTAATCCTTGCTTCACTGACTGGACCTGCATATTTGCAGAAGGTGATAAGTTAGAGAAATGGCCATATGGCATTGCAATTACACCAAATAAGCATATATTTAAAGTTGTTACATGACAAAGACATGCAGAGTTCATAAGTGTACATTGTAATGTGACTGTGTAATGTTTGGGGTCAGTTAGTCTCCCCATTGACCTAAACAAAGTCCAGTGACAGAACAGAAATCTAAAATGACTCAAAATAATGTCAACACCGATTACTGATAAAAAGCATGTGAAAATCCAATTTATCTAACCCAGCTTCCCACCCTTCCTACCCAGAGTCTCTGAGACTCCAAACACAAGTCATGCATTTATTTCTGTGGCTCAATTGCAAAACATGTAGTATTTAGGTGATAAAACACTGTTTTCAAGACCATAACATAACATTATGATTAAAGACTGGTCATTTCCACTTACTGATAATGACAATGGAGATATGGATACCTCATACCAGTGGGGAAGAAACAAGCCAAACTGGATGGAAAGTTTTTTGCCCGTAAATTCCACAGTGAGTGTTTAGGCTGTAATGGACCATGAGGGGATGGATGAGTCACTCAGGGTCTCTACCTCTGACCTCTGTTTTGGACTCTCTCATCACTGAAGAGAGGCTGTTTCTTCTATGTCGCCCGCTGCTACGGGAATGTGTGTGTGTGTGTGTGTGTGTGTGTGTGTGTGTGTGTGTGTGTGTGCAGTGGGCTTGGGCACTGGACGTTATCTGACACAGTGTTTGTGAGATTCAGAGACAGGCTCGTCGTGTCCGTGAGGCAACCTTGGTGACATGGCCGTTGGTACAGTGAGGTGATGAGTGTTTATCTACGTAGTCATAGCACAGTGGCCTTGTGAGCATTGCTCTTATATATAGAGACACTCTTAAGAGCCTAGAGTCAGAATTTTAAACCCTCTCTACAGCCCTCTCAGCCATTCGTTCACATCTTTCAAGAACATTTACAACTGAGGCAGATATTGAATCCTTGTGATTTCACAGTTCCACCAGTTCTTATAAAGCTGCTATCAACTCCTATAAACAAAAGATGCTGCCTGCAACCTTCAAACTGTGTGCTGGCATCTCCTATCGTCATATGAGAAACATGACAGGTGAGTGAGAGAATCCAGTTTGGACAAATGCTCATCACTGTTGCCTTTGCTCAGTTTTCAAAAACTGCAAAACATTATGCTCAAAAATTTACATTTTCCTGGTGGAGTTCTGCATGGGGCCCAGGATAAGTGTAGCTGAATGACAGGATAAAGACAGAGTAAAGCCATATGTTTTCTTATTATTTTCCACTCTTGTGACTTTCTTTCCTTTTAAATACTGCATGTGTAGTTATTGGATTTAATATTGTGGTAACTGCAAGCTTTTTTGTCTGCAGGTTTGAGGAAAAATGCCATGGTGGCCATTCACCATGAGCTGAACAGGCTGGCAGGCCCAGGTCCAAGTAACTGGATCAGTCAAGTCCATAGACGAAGCTCCCTTGTCGGTGAGTTGTCACATGTGTATATTTGAGTCAGTGGACTGTCACACAGATGCACATAATGCAAGACTTCTGATACTAGTATCTCTTCCTAGCAATACAGTAACATAATTGTGTGAAGCAAACAGACACAATTCACTGACTCGCTACTCTGTTTTAAGGTTCTCGGTTTAAAGAGGAGGATGGATACAGTGAGGAGGAAGCATCTTATGTGAAGCAAGGTGAGGATGCACTGCAGAAGGCCATTGGCATCCTCAGTGAGCAGGACGGCTGGACCACTGAAACTGTAGCCGTGAGTACTGAGTCAGTAGAACTTAGAAATGATTATAATGGCTGTTGTCACACTACAGGGTTTATTAAAGGTGTGCGTCTCGTGATTTAAAGATGTGACACATGTATGTTGTTTCAAATTTACTTGAATACTTCCAGTGCTTGTTTACACCCTCCCACAGGCAAACGGAGACAAAGTCTTGAGCAAGGTGTTGCCTGACATTGGGAAGGTGTTCAAGCTGGAAGTGATGCTGGAGCAACATCCTAATAATCTTTATGAAGAGCTGGTGGGGAACATGGAGCAAATGGGCGAGTGGAACCCTAATGTCAAACAGGTCAAGGTGAGAGCATTGCAGCACCAGGAGCTGGAAAATTACACTGGATTACTTTTTATTTTATTCTGGCGAACAGAACATTGAGGAAAAAAGATATTCAGAAACATAAACATAGAGTATCTAAGATCATTTATATCATTTCATTATGGGATCCTACAGATCCTTCAAAAGATTGGCCAGGACACAATGGTTACCCACGAGGTTTCTGCAGAGACACCCGGCAATGTAGTGGGACCAAGGGACTTCGTCAGTGTCCGTTGTGCTAAACGCCGAGGCTCCACCTGCTTCCTGGCAGGAATGTCCACCAAACATCCAAAAATGCCTGAGCAAAGGGGCATAGTCAGGTGAGTCAAGGGGAACATCATTTACTTGTTGTGATATATGTGAGCATCTATGTTTTTATAAGAAGAAATGGGTAGTAGAGGGAATACGTGTGAGCAGTGGATGGATGGATATACTGATATACATTGATCTTTACATTTTCCAGAGCAGAGAATGGGCCCACCTGTATAGTTATGAAGCCGTGTGCTGAGGACCCAAATAAGACCAAGTTCACCTGGTTACTAAGTATAGATCTAAAGGTATATGGCTGCCATGTCCGAGTTTTGCAATAAAATGTATTCAAGAATTTGTTAAAACCAATCTAACACTGGCTTTGTCTTTGTCGTGCACAGGGCTGGATCCCAAAGACAATTATACACAAAGTGCTCTCTCAGACGCAGGTGGACTTTGCCAACCACCTCAGGCAAAGGATGGCTAATAATGTTACTATGGAGATGGCTCACGCCTGCTGACACAAGATGCCTCTTGAGCTTTGGCACAGTGCGCTCTACAGTGGCAGTAGAGCAACCTCTGCTCATTAAAAAAAAAAAAAAAAAATCATATAAATCTGCTTGTAATTGCTGAAAAAAAATCAGAAAAGAAATTCCAAGGAGTATGAAGGAGGTCAGATGAAGATGATGCTTGTCTGAGATCTTCGGAAAATCTGAGCACAAATGTTGGTTTCATTTGGCAAATGTTTGTTTTTCTTGCCCTTATGAATAGAAACTTTGCATTGCCGACACCAATCTTACACATTGTGTGCCTTGATTGTTTCTGACACATCCGTCCACATCACTTCACTCCACCTTGGCAGACACGCTAAGCCAGCGTGAGCAGTAAAATGTGTAACACAAATGGCACATTGTTTAACTCCGATATCACCCCAGTTATTGTTCCCTCCCTGTGCTGTTAAATTGAACTTTCATTTTAGTATTTTATTTATTGATATTGCACAGATGCTGCCAAGTGAATAAATGATTGAAATGTCATTGATATTTATGTTTTTATCTTTTTAATATGCTTTTGGAAAAAGAGAAAAGCTGTTTGTAGAATGATCACTCTGTCCAATAACTTAAATAAAAGCTCATAAAGTATTTCACTGCTTCTATAACTGTTAAGATAAAGACTAAAAACATAATCTACATGCACACTTATAATAGCAATGCTATCCCTGTGGGGGAAAAGATACACAAGCAAAACACAAAACTGGACAGAAAACATAAAACTAATATTGGAACATACACAGCAGTTGCACAATGATTCCACTTCAACAGGGAAAAGATGGATGAATTTGAAGGCTTCTTTTTTAAACCATGAAAAATGTAGTTCATAAAAAAATGTCTCTTTGTTGCTTCATGGGTTTTCAGAGTGACAGTCTGCCAGAATGAGCAGGTGTTTGGCCATTCAGATGTGTGAGGAGTCCAGCAGCGAGCAGGCCGGTGTGAGCCAGCAGCACATTCCCTGAGATCAAATAACGGCGGATCTCATCCCAAACAGGAAATCTGTCCTCCATTATTGCCAGTTGTGTAACATTTTTCCTATTTTGCGGAGCCTTTAATCGATTCAAAATGTTTTGTAACATATTGGATGCAGTGCAGACGACAGTGGCCAGGATTGGTTAAGATGACAAGTTGAGGCCTCGCTCTCTGTCTCACATGGTTTAGTTGGCCACAAGATTTTAACCAGCACTACTTCAGATTAATGTCACCCAATTATGTCATACCATTACCGCCTGAAGGAATTTTCTGAGGTGAAATGGGAAGTTATGGCTGGCTGTAACCTGTGAACTGCTGTAGCTGTATTTTTTCACTTTCTCCCCCAATGGACGTTTTGAGAATTTAAGCCTAACAGAAATGCCCAGATTTGGTTGAGCCAGATTCCAGTTAGTTAAAAAAAAAAAAAAACCACAAACTTCAGCAGAATAGTTCCTAGTGCTGGCCTGTGTAATACAAAACAAACTTTTTTCTTTTTTTTTTTTTTTTTTGCTTCAAAGAATGTTCCAGAGGGTAATAATTGACATCTGCTTGAATTCCCTTAAAATCTGAACATAAGCAGATGTGAGGAGAGTTGTCGTAGCCACTCGGAGATCTGGTTCCCTTATTTGTGTAATGAGAGGAGTGGAGAAATTCTGGGGTAGGAAAGGGAAGATTATCCAGTGCAGATAAGTTTACCAGGAAGACCAACCAAACTATGTAGCAGTCATATTGAATCCCTGGCACTGATAACAGCCTTTCTATTACTGACATTTTCATAATTATCACGTTCATAATTTGCTTCTTAGAAAAAGAAATGAATCTTTTTACAGCATTTTGAGCAAAAAAGTGTGTCTGTGCTGATGGGAGGTTCAGGCAGAAAAGGAGGTCACAGGCTGCCTGCTCTACACTAGTCTACAACACAAGGAAGGAGAGCGAGAGCAATGACGTAATGAAGCTAGAGTCCGACAGGAAACCACAATTCCCAAGATGCAATTGAAATTACCGTGGTCACTGGACGGGGGAAGGGAAGCTGAGATTGGAGGGAGAAACAATCAGAAACTGAGGTACTTTTAAAATGCTTCATATCGCATAATATAAGCGGACAGGGCGCAGCATGTAGCGTTTTGTAGCCGGTTTAATACACCGTGAAGACAAAGGCAGATTTATCCGTGTGTTGCTGTCGTGTTTGGGGACAGACTCCATCCCCGTTACAGTTCAATAGAGCTACGGCTAGCCCGTTAGTTAGCCTGACAGCTGGCTTTTCTAGTGGTGGCCAAGTCCCAACTACTTAACTGCACTTTAAATTCAAGACATAAATGTTTTAGCTGTGTGCCACAAATGTAGGTCGCCTTGCAAATGCGGCCGTGGCGCTGTCGGTTCGAGGCGAAGCTGTGGCTGCGTCTTTGTGCCTGCGGGATTGCGTCCCATCTTGCTAGCTTGTCGCTTGCTACAGATAATGTTAGCTAGCTGACGTTGGGCTGTAGCTGTAGCTGTCAGAGCAGCGATGCTACAGTAAAAACTGTCACCCGACAAAGAAAACCACGAAAAGACAACACACGCATTTTGTGATTTCGGCTCGACGCTGTACTGGGATGCGTTTTTAACACTCGTGCTGTGAATTGCAGGCGTTTTATCTGAAGGAAACGTACAAGTACCACATTTAAAATGACTGTTTTACAACAGAAGTCATGCATCGCCAATGCCACTTAGATGAAAAACAAAAGGTACTGTTTTCAAAACAAACAACCTGTTTCACTTTTACAACTATTGTATTAAATTACTATTACTGTGTAGTGTTTTATTGTTGGAGCTAAATTTTTGACTTTTTTCCAATTACTGCTGTTTAATCTGCAACTGTGTTTCCACATGATCATTATAAATTATGTTTGTGAAATAAATGTCCTAATGGGGGAGGTGTAGTTTGTCTGAAATATGTAGCTGCATGGCTCCTCAAATTTGTATTAAAGGATAGTATCTGGATGTATGACTGACTGAGGTTAGAGCTCTTATAAACAATATTACAAGATAATTACAAGCGACAACATTGTAAGGCAATTTGGCTTTTTTGTGGCAAATATTTTGGCTTATTTTATCAGCAAAAGTTTGTTGAAAAGGTCTATTTTTGCATATTAGGACATTCTGAGATTATACTCACATTTTCTGTATCCCCTGTATATGCTATTTTATTTTTGTGTTGCTCATTAACAGATGTTAATTAACTTTGTGTAATTAGCTATTCTTTTTGTTCTAGTTTTCAGATATTGTGTACATATGACAGCCCCTCCTCAGGACTCTGGCCATACAAAAACCCTATCCATGATCCACATCTCACTGGCCACTTGCAGCTCTGGATGTGTGCTGTTGTTTCATATGAGGCTGAAGACATAACACAGCTTTGGTGCAAGAAAATTTAACTGCCCCTATACATGTACATAGTGCATCTAGGTGCATGCTGGATTTGTCTTGAGTGCCAGAGTAATGAAGTGTCTTGGACAGGGAGAACCCAGCCCTGAAAAGCTATGTCATCATCCAGCTTCAGTGTACCTCTGATGGGGCTGAGGAGTGAACCCACTGGCCAAGCAGATCTGTGGAGCAGAGGAAGGAGGCAAGTTTCCAGGGAACGTGTGTATTGATGGATAACCATTTCCTCTGGTCAGCTCTTGTAGACTGATACCTGCACATTACTCTCTGTATATGCTTTCAAGTTTAGACTTTGGAGTAGCTAATAAAACCAGGCTCCCATCAAAACCACACAATCATCGCTATCATATAGAAACTGAGAATATGACCTGCACAACATGGATTTCTATCGCCAGTGACAGTTTCTTGAAATCATACTAATGACTGTGGACATTGAGTTCTCTGTGTTCATGAGGAGATAATGAGAAAGTCTTAGATACTTGCAGTCACTACAAATGTGCACTACAGAAACCATGGCGGTCCTTGCATCAGCTCCTCAGCACAGTTCAATCCAAGACTTCAGAAGTCTGTAGACACCAGGATCAGGAACACGCTTGCCAGCCAACACACTCATGCAATGGAAGAAGACATTGATGTCACACCCCATACTGAGGTAACATTATTTCACCTTTGATCTTCAAGTTTTAACAGTTTAATCTCATTCCAGTGTTTGGGTTTGCAGCAATGTAACACCATTAAAACAGAACAGCAACACCTGCTGTGTTGGTCAACAAAATGGAAGTACACACTATGACCACTGTTGCCATATTGATATAGTCACCCTCAGGGATAAATGTTCCCTTCCTGCTCTGCACTCTTGTTTAATGTTAAACAATTTAGAGCTAATTTGTTTAAGCAGTTCTGTCACATGTGTTTAACTTTAGGCCTAAGGTCAACAGTTCTCCCTCCGCTTTAGCTGTAATCTCTGCTATGGCTTGGCATGTTTCCATGGTGGCAACTGACAGGGCATTTCCTTATCCGCAGCTTTGTTTTCTAGCCGTAACATTACCTCTTGCACCCTGGCCTGTATCCTTGTGTATTGCTGCTTTTGTAAACAGTGGGATAAGTATGTCCCCTGCTTCACTGAATACAACATAAGAGGGCAGGGGAAGTTTTATTTAATGGGAGTACACCCTTAAATTACCTAATTCTTAATGTGTAAATGTAAATTCAGGAACTATCATAATACAGAAGTGTGTGCAAGGCTGAGATGTCGCTTAGATTTAATTTTGGCTTGTACTCATGTTTTTCATAAATGTGCATTAGATTTCAGGGATTCCATGTTCGGGGAGAATGAGATGTGCAGTGATAATGAGTTATTTGCCTTAAATGGACTGAAAGCTGCGCTATTATTATGTTGTGCACATGTCTGACACTTTCTGTTCTGTGTGGCTGTCCTTCTGTTAGGGTCTAAATGGTTTGTCCCATGAATGTAAACCATTAGAGGAGATCACCAATGGACACTCCAATCATAAGCCTGTGAGTACAGCAGTAACATTGATTCATTGTAATTTGTTTTTCTTTTAAGTAGACATTTCCTGTTAAAACTTTTTTTTTCTTCACAGGTCATGAATGGACTGATTATTGGTCATAATGTCAAAGACCACACCAACGGCAGCGCACCACTCAGATCCCTGCCGGTAAATTTCATTCTTAGTACAATCACTTTTACCCACATGATCTTCTTTTCATGTAAGGTAATCCATTACTTGTGTATTGTCCAGATCTCAGCACTGAAGCATAATGGTCTTCTGCAGACCCTGGCAGCTGGAGGGGACCAGCCTAAGCCTACAGGTAACACTCACATACTCTCACACTGCCTCTCTTTTGTCTCACAACCTCTTCCCACAGGAATTTGTTGGTGTATCCTAGATACTAGGCAGCTGTTGCAGGTAAAACCTCCCTCAGGAGTGAAGGCTGTCTCCTTAGAGGAAACGCATAGTCTCAGCTGCACTCATGATGATGCAGGTCTTTTAGAGAGGAAGGATTTATGACTGACAATGGATAGGTGTTGGCCATTGCACCATAGCTCATTGGCTGAGTAGATGCTCATCCCCCTTGAGTGCTACAGCCAGTGAAATGTTTGCGTGGGAAGCCTGTGAAACTACTGAGTGAATTAGTTTGTTTGCATCCCCCACCTTTATGATTCTCTTTACAGAGGAAAATGTGGAGTTGGAAAAGGCCAGGCAGGAGTGGGAGGCTCTGGAGAATGTCCAACCAGGTCAGATGCATCTTGCTGTTTCACCTGTTTGCTTCAAAATGAAGATGACCTTGTTGTTTTGTTTTTTTTGGGGGTTTTTTTTGAGTTTCTTTTGTGAAAGAGTAACCTTTTTGTTTAATATCCCTCAGCTCTCACTGAAGACTCGACCCCAACCCCGCTCATCTCCTTCAATGAGGCCCTGCAGTACTTCCAGACCACAGACCTTGGGGACTTGCTTGTAAACAATACTATATACCAAAAATTCTCAGATAAAAAACTTTTTGAAATAGTAGCCAAGGCACAAATGATAGCAGTGAATGTGGTCTACTTGCACTATAATGGCTCATGTGATAAATTCAGCATAATGTGCATTTCCACCAAACTACTTCCAATAGTGAAACAACATTGTCATCTGAAAAAGAGATGGGAAGGAAGTGGGGAATTTACACAACAGCAGACACCAGCAGCAGGAAATTGGCAAGAGCAAGTCAGAACCAAGGGAAATTTGATTCAAATAAGGATGTGGTGGATGAGGTAAATTAAGAATTAAGAATGGGTGAGAGAGAAATATCCTTTATCTGAGGTGGCATCCAACAGCAGGAAATCTGCACCCACAGCTTCACCCACGTCAGTAAACTGTAGATACAGAAATTAAGTTAATTATTTGTAAATTATTTGTAACTTTTCTTTCTTAATTACATTAGCTCTATAAAGCTATACACTGACTATAATTCTAAAGTGGTATTGTGTTTTTGCCGTCACCTCCACCTGTAGAAGAACATCCAGCCAACCATTCGCAGGACAGGTCTGGCCGCTATCACACACTTCCTCTTCGGACCTCCACGACTGCACCGGGAACTCCTGGAGGAGAGAGATCTCGTCTTTGCCATCGCACAATGTACAAGTGTTTATCTGCAGGACCTGTTTGTGTAATAATCCCATTAAGGGGTGAAACCTGTTTTTAATTATGATTTTCACTTTTGCATATTTGTGTGTGTTTTCTACAGGCCATGTGGACAACAGCCAAACAGTCCACATGCGTGTCCTGCAGACCATTTATAAGAGGCTGATCGGCAGCAGACTGGACTGCCCTCGCTATGGGGCGCACTGGGAAAACATTGGCTTTCAGGGTAAGACACCCATACGCTCCATCACTATGTATACACTTGGTTAAGTCTCTGGATGTTCATAGTAAACTTTCAAGTTTTATTGGTCTAAAATCTTTTCCCAAATAAAGGCAGCAATTCATCAAAATTATGGCTCTGAGGCTATAACTCTATTGCCATTTTAGAAAAGAATATCTGTCTAGAATTATTGACATTGTTAGTTTGTTTTCTCTACTGCAGGTACAGACCCGGCCACTGACCTACGTGGCACGGGTTTCCTGGGACTGATGCATACTCTGTACTTTGTGATGGACCCAGAAACTCTGCCATTGGCAAGAGACATCTACAAGCTGTCACAACACCCAACACAGGTACGCTGCAAAAACTCAGCTCCTAAAAACAAGGAAAACAGCAATATAATGGGGAAGACTTATTATTATTATTTACTTAAAATAAGCAAGTAACAAGTAAAAAATAAGCTTGAAGCAAGGGGTCACCAGGTGCCATAGTTGTGTGCATGCATGAATGTGTTTTAATTTTATGTCATTTTAGACAACTGATAAATCAGATTTAACTAATCCTTCACAGAGACACTGAAATTCATCCCACTCCAGGCGTGTTGCTTTGTAGTTGACCCTGACCTTCATCCTCCCCACAGAAGGAACTAGAGCAAAAAAGAGAATTTACCGTCAGAGATCAATAACATCGGCTACGAGACACATGTTTGAGGACTTCTTTTGGCCTTTTTAAGTGCTCCATGGGGACTTAAGTTTCCTTCCTTGTTTCCTTTGGTTTAGAACTTTCCATTCAGTGTGATGTCAATCAACATGACCCGCATTGCTCTGCAAGTACTCAGAGAGGAAGCCTTGTCTAAGTGAGTCACTGGTCACCACTATTGTTTTACCACATCTTCTGGAGTATGTATGTGGTATGCTGTTTTTCTTTTTCACACAGCATCTCCTCATACCAACGCTCCTCTCTGTCTTTGGCTGAAACAGGGAGTGCAATCGTCGTCAGCAAGTGGTCGGTGTGCTGAATGAGTTTTACGTTGCCACGTATCTGCACCTGTACCAACTATGGAAGACCCAACAGAAGACCATTGCAGATTCTGGCTTTGTACTAAAAGGTAATGAAAACAGAGGATTGTTTCTGCTATCACTAAGTAATCAACAATCTTTTTCATCCAATTGTGATTGTATTCTGTTGCAGCTGTATTGTTCTGTGGTGAAGTTGTTGAATGTAACATTTTATATATATAGTATAGTTGTTATAATAGATTCTATGTAAAGACTATAGGACTACACTATAAGTGTTTGACAGGCAGCTGCATTAGAGCCAAAGTAGTGCTTTTTATTTCAGTTATCTGTTAAAACTAATAACTGAAAAATTCTAGGCCAATCAATCAATCCTGAGGTCATGTGTCAGTGATGGGGAACTCCGCCAATTCTAACAAAAACTGTCAATCTGCCAAAATCTGCAGCAAAACAATAACAAACAACAAAACTGAAATGCTGTTTACATTGTTTATGTCAAGCTAAGCGAACTGGCTGGCTTAGTTTCACATTTAATAGATGGACTCCTGTTTTAAAGGAAATAGATATATTTCCTTTAAAACATGGGTCACATTGATGTGTGTGACTGCAGAAACACAGTTAAACACAGATTGTCATCTCTGCATGAGTCCCATGGCTTCTATGTTTTCTAACCCTTTAGAAGTGGAGCTGTTTGCCAAAAAGAACCCCAAGCAGATGCTTCGCCGACTAGAGGTCTTCCTGAAAGAGAGGCGGGCAGGTGGAATCCCCCGTGGGACATCGTCAGACCCTCAGGCCCAACAGCCTTCTCCCAGCCTGGGGGAGCGAGCGGCCAGAGCCGGAGCGGGACAGGGAAGCAAAGGAAAGGAGATGCACTTCACAGGAGTGTGTGATCTACCGCCAGACATGGAGGGAGAGGCCAGACTCATCTAAGCTAGACTCTGTATGAGTGTGCGTGTGAGCAATCCTGCTTGTGAGTATATCTATTAGTGTATTTGCAAGTGGCTTACTCAGCTAGAAGAAGAACCCCACCATACCGTGATCTAGGACCTCCTCTTTAAACCTTTTAAAACACTTCCACTCCTTCCATTGATGCTGGGGTGCTGCACTTTGATCAGATTATGCTTGGGGGTCTTTCAGAGTTATATTTGACTTTTTTTTCTCCTTCTTTTTTTATTAATTTATTTTTTTTTTAAACAGAGAACATAGAACAGTCAAATATAAAGAGCTGATGCAGGTCAGAAACACAAGATGTCACAATAACAAGAAAGTGAATGTTTGCACTTTTCTGTGGATTTAGTAGCCAAATCAATAGCTGCCAAATTCTTGTGGATAAACTCTACCTGCCTAGAAATCCAAAACATACACACTAGACTTGTGTTCCAAGGATCTCTCAGTCAGGTTATGTTGGCATTGCAGAGAAGGGTAGAAAGCATGGAGAGACTTTTTTAAAAGGCTTGGTTATCCCTCTCATTCCAAGATACTGCTCCTTCACATGAGTATGCTAACGGCCCATAATGCAACTGAAGGGCAGCATTGTTTAGCATATTGTTAAGCGCTCTGTTAACTTAACTAAGAGGAAAAATAAACCAGTTTGAAGCCCTTCTATAGAGCAAACATAAGCATGTTTTCTCTCAGCATGAGTGGGGAGCGGCAGATAGAAAACCCGGAGAGGCTAACGGAAGCTTTTGAGCGGGGAGTAGAAATTGTAAGAACATGCTGTTCTGAAAATCGTACACAGTGGACTTTGAATGCAGCTTGCTTTTAAAGTCTAATCATTTTGCATTCTCTGAATGAAATATATGTTAGTCAGTCCAGATGTGTGGAAGTATAGCCAGTTGTGGGTGTACTCGTGGTTTCTGTTGCCAGGGGTGTGATAGGCTAGGTCCAGAGCTCCCACTTAAAATGGGGGAAATATATTTTAAATAATTTAAAAAATAACTATTAGTCCTTACTGAAGGGACTGCTGTCATAACTTCACAGTTATGTATGAAAACACTTCAGGACTTTGTTGTTCAGCGGATGGCCGTGTGACCGTGAGAAGGATTTTTAACACTGTTGAATTCCACCTGAACATCTGAAAGTCCCCTGACTTCTCAACTTGTCACGGTTAAAGCCAAGGAGACACTTCATAACAGAGTCTGGGTGCTTGGCTTGGTCCCCGGCTAAAGTCAAAGGTCTGGTATGAGCTTTCTCTACATTCCGTTACAAAGCATGTGATTGTAATTTTTTTGACCAGTTAGAAATTTATTCCTGTGTGTATGCGCGTGCGTGTGTATGGGTGTGCATGTGCGTGTGGGGCTGCGTGTGCAAGCTTGCTCGTGTGTGTGGTGAAATGAATGAGCTGATATTGATGAAGGGTGCCTCTCCCAGGAGATGTATGGTACAGTATGCAATCCCAGCTCTTTCTCAATGATAATCAAAACGATAGTGCTGTGTGACGATAGAAATCGTTCCTAACTTCAGGGTTTGTGTGCTTGTGCATTTGTGTGAGTGCGAGTGACAGTGGGTATGTGTGTATGTGTGTTGTATGACAGGAACTGACTACAGATGGGGTGCTTTCCTCTGCACACAATAAGCCAGCTTTACTAAGTACTTGATCCATCAAGCTGCAAAGACGGTACTTTTGTCATTTTAAAAATGGTACATAACTTTGCTGAAGATTTGTCTTAAAACAAGAAAACTTATTCTTTGGTTTGCTTTTTTAAAAGCCAGATGTTGGTCCTGGACACAGCTGGTTTCAGCGGCTCTGTGGCCTGGAATGGGTAGAGCTCCTCAGCAAAGCTGGTTCCTGCTCTGTGCTAATGTGAAACCGTCTCCCATCGTCGTAGTCTCAATCTGTAGCATGTTCAGGTAGCACTAGTACTGTAGCATCCTATAGCCTCCTCCTCTTCGTAAAGCTTGTTGATGTCATGTCTCAGTTACAGTCTGTAGTGTCAATGAGTGCGCAAACTGTTACTACTATAGCACATTCATGTCACATTCTCATTAAGCCTCCTTCAGTAGACACACGTTAAGGTGGGACAGTGTATGTTTCGCAGAGATTTGGGATAGGCTTGACGTGTCATTGAGCTCAACCTTGTCTTCTAAGAAGGTGATGGTAAAAACGGTGCCTACATCCAGTGCAGCCATGTAGGGTAAGAACACTGGTTGGTCCTCGCCTCCTTTTTTTTTTAAAATTCATTTGAGCCACCGTGCCACAGTAGACTAACACAGTAAACAGAGTTGTTGTGACCCCTAAAACATGCAGGCCTAATAGATATATACAAAAAAAAAACACAGGCATGTAAATTTTCAATGTCAACATCTTTTCTAATAATTGTTCTTTGCCATCTCCTTTCTCCACCATATAACTTCAAAAGCGAGCTGACGTAGTTTTGCCAATTGTTTGTGAGTGTTTTGATTGATCAGGAAAATTTGCACTGTTGTAGATCTTTGATAGTACGTGTGACGTATGCAAGAGGAAACAGGCCATCTTCAATAGCCATAATGTTCATTATCGCCCGCCTCATGAAACAGGCTTCATAGAGTCAGATTCCCCTCCTCGCTCTAAAAGAATTGCACCATGGATATGATCTTGCATTTAGTTTTATTAAATTTTAATCTGAGGAGCAGTACAGTGTATGTAAATCAGGAAGTTTGTATATAGAGAATTATTGATTGTAACTGTATGATTGTCTGTAGGGCATTATACTGAAACACATTGCTTACCTCAAGACTTGAGACAAATCTCTCCTTTCTCTCTCCTGATGTTTGTTTGGCCTCTCAGTCAGACACTATCTTTTTATGTTTCCTTGTACCTAGGCCTTCTCTCATACCAATTGGACATGTTATATAATGTATATTCAACACCCGAAGCACTATGTAATAACAAACTAACACAAGCTGGTCAATGTTATGTGTATTCTATTTAAAGACACATTTATAGACACTATATAGGCCCACACGCTCTGATGCACATCTGCAGATAAAAAATCTTTTTTAAAATGACCTATAATTGGCTGATGTTTACCATGTTGAAATAAGCTGGTTTTCGTGTGGCTTCTGTGATAGTACAGTATACTTTTGCTGTGTTTAGGTGTTTGATGTCAGGAAAACACTCAGAAACAATCCTGTCTTCACAGCTACAGTCACAAACAAACTGTTCAATATATGATTGTAAAGATATAGGCTTGATTAGCAGTCATAATACTGTGTATGCTTTGACCTTGGTATATATTCAGTATCCAAACAAGGCCTGATTTATCCTCTCATGTTACCAAAAGTTATATTTTCAGAAGTTGTAATAGATCATATTCTTATGCTTTGATCATCATTTGGAATCTCCTCAGTTGTGAAACCAGAACCAAGAGAGAAAAAAAAAACAAACAAACAAACAAAAAAAAAACACGGGTTCTTGCGGGATGTCGTATGCTCTGAGAGGTGTGGTCTGAAGTTCTGCTTCCTACAGCAGCAGCTCGGCAAATACAATCACTTCTCTCAATATCCTGCGCTTTATATGAAGGTGTTTTACTGTTGCTGTCGTCGTCATGTCCCTCAGAGCATTTTATGACTGTACCTTGATTGTAGAAGCCCTATTTTATACTGAGAGTTATTTCAGAATACAGTATGTGCTGTTGTACATTAAATGTATTGTATGGAGAAAGCTAAATAAATGCTGTTTAAAAGCTATAGATTCCCTGTGAAATAACTGACTCCTTAACTTTCTTTTTTTTTTGTGGTTCTGGGTGATTATAGTTTATTCTCATAGATACAGTACAGCAACACACATCAAATCAAGCAGCAGCAGGAGAACAAGAACATCCAGGTAGAGTACAAAGATGAATGTAGTTCAGTTTTTTGTTTTTTTTGTTTTTTTTGTTTGTTTTGTTTTTTAATTCATTTATTTTTCCTGCCCTTTATTAAGTCATTATAAATGACTTAATAACAAACAAATGACATGTAAGAGAGGAGAAAGAAAGAAAAAAAGATTGTTCTAACGAGGGATTTCCACCTTTAATATATAATCTATATTGTATAGTTATTGTACACATACATCTTTGGGGGATACTGTTCTTCTAATTTAGTTTACAGCAAACATGCACTTAACAATTTGTACTAATTTGGAAATTAGTCAAACAGTGACTTTAGGTGTTGCTGCCAATTGAAGAGAGTAGCATTTTCCCAAAGATTGAATTATTTTTTAAGCTTTCTCACGATCACTCATATCCTATAATTATGTTAAGGTCTGAGAGCCCATCAAGTGCAAAACCCCAAGTGATTCAATGTGAAATAATATAAAACAGAAAAGCATTTTCTTGCAGATCATTATCTTGATCAAGATCAGTTCCTCCTTTGTGTGCACTGCACTGAGCAATACCGTACAGTACATCAACCACACACTCAGAAAACGTTTGGGCGAAAAGGTTTGTTCTGCATTTGCACATTTTGAAGAATTAAATTGCAGAGAATTACTATGTATTTTGGATTTGGGACGCTAAGGTTTGCTGTGGGCCTTCAGCTTTTCTCTAGCTTTTCTGTAATTCAGCCACTAGAGTGCACACTTTGATAGGCCCACAACACAAATGACCTCAGCTGTGAGCAAACATACCACATTCTACAGGTGTCACATTATTCACATGGAGTTTATGTATTGTACTGTGAAATATTGTGTACACAAATAATTTGTTAACTCTTGTCTATACCGTGACAAAAGCAACTTTGATTTATATATCACAGTATGCTTCTAACTGTTGACCAGTGCTTTCTATGCAGTGCCAGCTAATTCCTTTGTAATTTAAACCTAATCCTTATTTATTCTTCCTCTGGTTGTTTAGTTTTAAGTGAACCTCATGAGTTCCTCTGGTGTGGTATCATGAGGGCAGAGCACCAGTATTGGCAGGCTGTGTAGACGCTGTTAAAACCCCTGGATTCTTTTTAGTCTGCGCTTCATCTTTCATTAGGAAAACAAATTCCTCAGACGTCACTAAAACAAAACCATAACCAGCTCATTCTAGTACAATGCTGAAATATTTGTGACAATTCAGAGATAGAGGATTTTTGGTGTTGGGTCAATAAAGTTTGGGACACCTCCAAAGCAATCTCAGTGCTGCGTATTTCTACATCTGTGCTTAATCAGACTCATGGCTCCAGTCCCACAGTGCCAGATGACTGGGCTGTGGTGGACCTGCTGAATCACAGCACACCCTGGATGGAAAAATATTTCAGCCAACGTTTTTTTAGAAAAATCACTAATCTGATTCAAAATCACAGCTCCATAAGCTGTTTTTCATAAGTGCTAATAGTTTGTCGTATTGTCTGTTCTTATATTAACATTATGTAATGTGGACTTAGTACCAGTGCAGAAACAAGACACAACTTCAGTTGAATCACCTTTTAAAATGTTAATCATCTAAAGCACACAAATCTGTCTTGTATCAGATATCCTACCTGAGCCTAACGGCATCTTGGTGCCCTGTGAGAATAAAGAGAAAAGAGCAGGATGAAGTTTTCATAAGTCTGTTTCCATTTGTACCTAGTGAGCCTGCTGGATTACAGCATTTTTCTCTCACTCTCTCCTCCCATCCCCCAACTCCTCTCTTTTTCTCTCTCTCTCTCTCTTTCTCTCTCTCTGATGTCATTGTTTCCTGCCCAGTAGATGCTGACACTTAGCTCAAGGCTGTATGCACAGACACTAACTTAGTGCATACTGTTATGCTTATGCTGACCTATAGGAATTTACGGATACAAATAAACCAGGTTTGTAAAGTGTCCTGGTTTCTGTTGTCTGTGTGATCAGATGTAAGTTATTTTAAGGCCTCAAGGGCTCATGGTCATTGTCAATGTTTGCCATTATTATCCATGGTATCTTTTTTTGATTTGCTTCTTAGTAGAAAGTCACCACCACTCACTCTGATGTACTGACATGAGAGGACATGAGAGATTTTATCTGCGCGTCCTTACCTGAATATTTTTCCATCTGTTTGTACGCATAGGAGAAAGTAATTAGTCTGATTAGAGTAGTAGTGCAAAAATACAGAAATTAAAAAATATCTTCTGCATTCAAAACCATACTTAAGTGAATGTACTGTAATGTTAAGTTAAACTGTGAAGCCAGAAAACACAGTTGTTCAGCTCAGTGCCCTGAGAGCCAGCAGCTAGCGTGGCTAATTAGCTTATGTTAGCTAATGACTATTATTGCTGTTTCACTGACATTCATGACTTAGCTCAATAACTTTAACTCCTCTCTCTCTCTCTCTCTCTCTCTCTCTCTCTCTCTCTATCTATCTATATATATATTACCATTTACCGCCAGCTGTTAAGCTGTTAGCCACCATATGTTAGGCCAAGTACGACTGTACGACTGTAAAAGCAAAAATCCTGAGTCTACTGACCTGAGCTCAAGGACATTTTGTTGTTTACAGGCCAAAAGGAATGTGTTATTTCTTATTTCAAGAATAAGATAATCTCACTACCATGGAGCACATTGCCCTACTTATTTAACTATAAAAAAAGCACAAAATTTGGCCATGAAATGTGGAGAAGTAGAAGAATAAATATTGTGGAAGCACTTAAATAAAGTAGTACATCAAAATTGTATTTAAGAAACTTCTAGGAACCTTCCTTCCTGTTACTAGTTTGGAGACATTTCGTGACTTATCTTTCTTCTAACTCATGTCGTCTGAGTAAATAATTCAAGTAATTCACATATTGTTTTTCATGCTATCGTTTGGTTCTATTACTGAGGGTACTGCCTATATACATTTCTCTATTGTGAAATAGCCTGGGTGAAAAAAACAACAACAGTATTTTCCAGCTAGCTCCCCTGTGTGTGTCTGTATGCTTGCCAGTTTTAAGAGGCCTCTGCTTGACCTTACTGTAGTCTGAATTATCTGCTGCATTCTTCACAGCCCTAGTCATATCCCTCATAGATAAGATTGCTGCAATACAGTTTTCCTAAAATCAAATTCTCCATGGTCTGTTTTCCTGTCAGTGGATTTTTTTTACTGTCCTCTCTGTCTGAGTGCATGATCTGAATTATATTAGCAGGTATGACTATGTTTGCACGCACTTGGATGTGCATGCATCTGTGTCTGTCTAAAAATGTGCTCAGTTTGAAATCCATTCAGAGAGAATCTGTCCTATGACTGAGTGGAGTTAATAGGTCTTCAATGGGCTGTATAGTGTTTTGATTACACTGCTTTATTCAAACATCAGGCATTTCTGGATAATAAACCTGTCATTGCAGAGTGCAGGTGACGATAAAGTGTCTTTAGGAAAGCTGGGGCAAAAACTTGAGATGAGGTCATTGCATTTTGTGAAGTCTGCAAAAGCAGGATAACATGATGTCAGATGTTTTACTCCAGGTTGATTTTCTACTTCCTTATTTTTTTAATAACATGATGTTGCACAATCTGATTTTCTTGAATTCTTTGGAGGTTTCATTTAAAATGTCATATCCGTCTGACATTTTCACCTGGACTGCCAAATAAACAAGGGTTGACCAGGATTGGCAAAGAAAACACCAAATCTTAAAAGATAATAATTCTGTTATCTGCTCAAACTATTCTCTCAACCTGTGTGCGTGAGTGTGTGCTCCTCCATGACCCCCTTGCCTACCATAACTTTTTCTCCAGAAAGGAGAAAGCAAGCTACGCAGCACCCTGAGGAAAGAATGACTGAGCACCACAGAGATGGGAAGGAAAGCAAAGATTCATTCCCAACCAAAACAAGTCCTGCATTGAGAAAAGAATTTATGTTCAACTTCTGCTTGTTTTCATTTTCCTTGAATTCTTTTCTCTGATGATTAGTGCTGTTTGATTTTCTTAACACACACAGACACACAAATCCCTGTCCTCCCCCTTTAGCCCCTCTCTCCTCCTCCTCTTGTGGAATTCAGTGTCTAAGGAGTCACTCCTCTCTCCTGCTGTTCTGTTCATTGGTAAGTCTGCAGGGCGAAAGATCTCCACCGAGGAATTCGACAGGAGCTGCAGAAAAAAAGAGCTGGCTTCTTTCTGTAACACAGGGGGTGCAAATCCTGCAGTCTGAGGCCTCACCTGCCCTCCCTCATACTCCCCCCTATCATCTTCTGTCTGAGCCCTGCACCTGTTCTGACTCGTCAGCCAGGTGAGGGGGATCCTCTGGTGTTGTGCTATTTTTTCAGCTGACCATAGCTGCAGGGCGATTAGGAACCCAGTCTATTCATTTGACTGGATTGCTGCTTTGCTCTGTATCTCTCTCTCTCCTTGTCTCTCTCTCTCTATAGCCCACCTCCCTTCCCTCCCTGCCTATCCCTACCCCCCTCCCACTCCATCTCTGTCTAGCCCCAGCCTGAGCCTGATTGACTGTGGCTGTGGGGACTCGTGGAGGCACAGAGATTTCCCTGCTGGAGTTAAACTGTTGACCACATGGAGAGGACACAGGAGAAGAAAGGGTGAAATCTAAATCTTGTGGAAGATTGAGGAATTGGACTGAGCATTGGACAGCTGAGATAGAAAAGCAAAAACTCCAAACCAAAGGATTCTACAGTTGGAAGAACAGCAGGTATGAAAAGCCAGACTGTGGTTGTGTCTGTGGCTCTGCTGGCCCTGTGCTGCCTGCTGATGCCCAGAGGAGGGGAGAGCGCTGGGGGGATAGTTTCTCTCCGGCAGCCTGGAGGGGAGAAGCAGGCAGGGGATCAGCTGCGAGATGAGTCCCTGGATGACCCAGAAAAGGAGCAAGGACTTGCAGAGGACCTACATCCACTGGGAAGCAGCATCAAGGTGAAGAGAGACACAGAGGAGGCTGAGCAGGCAGGTGAGTGGAGAAATTTTAACTTTGAACATACAGATATGTTACACAGGGACGACTTCAAAGCTGTTCAGGTTTGGTTTCGAGTTGCGACACAACGTGGGCACAAACACACACCCATTTGGTCTCTGACAGCTCCAACAGGCATAAAAAAAAGTGCTCACTTGTCCACTACAACACAGCAGGGAACAAAGAGGGCAAAAGGGATTTTACACACCAGACCAGAGAAGAAGACACTGAGTCAAGCATCTTGCAGACAGATTTTTTACACTGACCTTTTCCCTTCCTTTGCCTCTGTTGCTGCATGATTAATGCTGTCTCTTTTGTACATTCAGGCTGAAAGAATTGGTTTCAATGACTAATACACAGAAGTGATAAGCCTATTTTCTATTCTTTCTTTCCAACTAAACCTCACATGTAATATGCATCAATTCAAACTGGCTCTTTGCTTAATCCCACTGATGGATATATTCTTTTGTGGTAAAATGTTATTGAGGTGAGAGTGATATGTTTATTGAGTATCTGGACAGATTTTGTCATTAAAATGGAACTATGGTTAATGGATCACAACTAATGGAAAGAGAGAGAAGTGTTTTCCATGAAAGTGCCTCAGGACTTCAGACAGCCTCAGAAGGAAATACTAATGGACCTCAAGCAACCACTGAAATGCATCTGGCTGTCTGGATTTCCCCCCTGCCTGTGTTACGTTTTGACATTGTAGGAAAGAAATAATTTCAAAATCTCAAATGCATTACTTATAAATGATACACACAACAACACAGACCATAATTATATGAGCTATGAGTTTCACTTTAGTGGACAGAATGAATTTGCATTTTCATCGATTAATGAATTAGGATCTTATCGGTTTTGGCAGATTGTGACCTGCTAAGACGTTGTTGGTGTAAGTCACTTGATGAAAAGACACTTGTCTGACAGACTTTTGAAAAAAGATGATAATTGACATACATTAATAAACACATCCTGTTACTGTATGTGTTTAATTTGATACTAACTAAAAGTATGACTGAGTCAGCTTTGGAAAATTTCTCTCTGCTCTTGTTTTTCTCATCTTTCCAGGTATTTTGGGTAGAGTGAGGAGAGCACCAGAGGAGGGAAAAAAGAAGAAGAAAGACAAGAAGAAGAACAAAGAGCCAAAGGACCCCAATGCAACCAAAAAGCCCAAAACTGACAAGAAAGGAAAGAAGAAGGACAGGCAGACAACAACCACAACTCTACCACCAACCACCACAGGTAAAGACAGGACACAGCAGTGAGCCAAGTCTGAACTTGAACGATTGAACTTGAATGAATGTTGTTGACCTTGTGCCTTTCTACTGCCTCAGCAATCCCAACTGAACCACCCACTGAACCTGAGCCATACACCGACTACCCCTATCCTGATCCTGGTGAGTGACACACACTTAGAGACTGTATGAAAATGACTCGGGAGGGTATATTTGCAAACTCCTCTACAGCCTTATTAATGATGTATTTGGACCTTACCCATGAAAAAAATGCAATAGTACTATCTCAAAATATAGTACAGAGTTGGTACAACCCTTCCCACCATTATTAAAAAAAAAGGCAAAGCATGAAGAATTTAAAGGGGAACTCCACCCTTTTCACACATCAAAGTTTATTTACAGGTCTTATTACTGTATAAAAGTCACATAAAGCCATTTGTGGGTCCAGTAGAAGCTCCATATTCAAATCCGATGAAGCATTTGACTCAGTGTCATTTGGGACTAAAGACTACAAGTTTGAAAATTAAAAAAATAAATCTCAGTCCATTGTGCACCAGCATTGTTGTCACTACTGTGTTAAACTGCAAGAGCATTTTAAGATACTCTAATTACAATTAATAATTTTATTGGATAATAGACACTACATGTGCAAACTTAGAAGTAGAATTAGCAATCTAGAAATGTAGCAGAAACAAAACAAAAGACTTAGGTTGAATCATAATACAGACCACCTACTACTGTATTATGATTAGAAAAAAAAACCCAAGACTATATCTATAAGATATCTAATAGACACTCTCCTAGGAAAAGGGGTCATTCTTTTTGTAGTTCATATTTCAGTCATCCCATTTAAAATCAGAACTAGTGTAAAATAAAAGTAAATATTAGTTTACAAATTATTTTTTTCCAGTCTTTTGAGTCTTCCATCAGCCAGTCTTTCCATCTGTTTCTCTGTCAGACAATGATTACTGGAAACCGGACGATGACTATTGGGAGGCTGAGCCCACACCATCCAGGCCTCAGCCCGAAATTCCAGAGACCACAGATCTTCCATATGACTATTGGAAGCCAGAGGAGGGGGATCCAGCCGCTCCTGTAACAGATGCCTACGAAGACTATTGGAAACCAGAGGAGAAAGGGCCGTCCACCCCAACACCCGACATCTACGACGACTACTGGAAACCAGAGGAGAAAGATCCATTCACCCTAGCTCCTGATGCCTACGATGATTACTGGAAACCAGACGAGAAAGAATCATACACTCCTGTGACTGATAACTATGATTCTTACTGGGAAGAGGTGGAACCAACACCTCCTGCCCCTGAGGTTGACGGAAAAGTTGGGACAGATGAAAATGATTACTGGGATGCCACATGTAAGTCTGTTTCTCCTGGCTCTGTTTTGATGGAGGATGTTTGTGGAGTGACAGTTTATGAAACTGTAATGACCTCTGTGGAGAAATCCTTGGGGGTCATTGCAACAACAAAGAAAAAATATTTCAGTGCAGATTGAATAAGGGTTTGACCAAAATTATGTTTTTGAAATCTTATCTTGCCATTGATATAAAAATGTTGGAGCCAAGAAAACAACAAGACAGCCAGAATTTACTACACAGCTACAGGACTCAGTTTATAGGATATACTTTGTATTATGGAGCCTAAACTTCAGTACATGTCATTGGTGAGTATTTGCTCAATGGCAAACTCAGGGCTAATTAATTTGCTGGCTAATTATTTACTTAATGAGCTAAGTTGACAAGCCACATATTGTGAGCACAGACACAAACCTTTTGCTTATGCTAACATACATATAAAATAATACTACAATTTCACTTGCCTCAAAGTACAGGAGCACAGGCTTCCTCTTGTTGCATTAAAAAGGCATAAACACCACAAACATGGCTGAGAGTTTGTGTTCAGCGACTATATATATAATTTCACCCCTTGTACAGTTGTGATAAAGGAGAAATTAGCCATAGAGACAAAAACTGTTTTTGTACCAGACTGTAAACATGGTTAGACATGTTAATATAGGAGTCAGTGACTCGATGATTGAGCCTCAAATGGCCATTTGAGGAAATGCAGTTTTTGGCACTAACTTTTTACCGTCTCTGAGGTTGCCTCTTGTCTTTACTGTTGCTAACAGATACATTCAAACCTTGATCAATAGATCCTTGCTTTTTAATTTAACATAATTTGACTCACACGCAGAAACAATCACATGATTCTTAAATTAGTAGAAAGATGGACTTCTGGAGAATCTTAACCCAACACAATGCAGTGAATGATACGCAATAAACTTGATTTGATGAATTAAACAAACAGTGAGTCAACACAAACACTTAAATTTGCTCCACAAAGTACAAGGTACCAGAAACACAAGGTACCAGAAATTGATAACTGTTTATTATTTTGTTAAATTCATTGACTTCCAGTGGCAAATCCAACACATTCTTCTGCCCTTTCAAATAAGGCTGGATAACTAATACCTGGTGACTAATATCCTTCACTTCATGCAGACTTCATGCTGAAAACTTTTATGACGTTGCTATCTCTTCTAGCCTCTGACCACCTGAAGTCAGCAGTGACTTAACTAAATTTTTCCACAGGATCATATGCTGGAAACAGTGTGTCGTGTGTCTCTGTGACACTCGTCTGGACCGGACCGGACATGCTCTCATTACTGTGTGTTTCCAGCATGTGCACTGTACCTCTGCTCTTCCAGCATTTCCACACTGGCCTTTCTACTACACTCTCCTGTTTCTCAGCCTGCTTCTATAAAGTCTTTGTTTGACCCTCTCTTTTCTTTCCACTCTTGCAGTTGAGGTGCCAGATAATCTTCCATTCCCTGATGGTAAAGAGGTCAGCCCTGAAATCATAGTAGAAACACTACCAGGTAACTGCTGTCACTCAGACATGATAGAAACTCAGTTGACATCAATCAGTCAATATGTCAAATTTCCATTTATAAATTAACATATTAGGGATATTTCCATCTAAAAATGTTCGTTTAGGCTGTGAGCAGATGAGAAATCATGAGTGATTCAGCACATGGGAATAACATTATAGTGAGTTTGTGCACTAACCTGCCCTACTTTTCAAACAAGAGTGGGTGGGTCTGCTTGGTTCCACATAGTCAACAAAACTTTCCATAGTTTTGTTGTGGAGTTAAAAAAAAAAAAAAGACCTGATTACAACTGTGTTATGATTCTTGTAAATACAAATTAAAGATTTAACAACTTAACTACGTGGTGGATGTTTCAGTGGCATCCAAACAGAGGACACTTGTGGCTGAATAAATCAGGGCTGTACTAACCTGTAAAACTTTGCATATTAAATAATGTAATCCCATAAAATCTCACTTGTAGTGTGGTGGTGCCTCTGAGTGACTGAATGAATTGTCTGACTTCAATTTTCATGTTGTTTTTTTTTGTTTGTTTTTTTTACACAGATGAGCCCACAGCCACTCCTCCCTATGAGGGGACGTGGTACGATGATTACGATGAATATGGAAGTATGTACACGTGCATGCACACACACACACACACACACACACACACACACACACACACACACACACACACATACACACACACACACACACACACACATTAGAAATTAATGTGACATTACACCCACTGGTTAAGATGCAGTGGCAACAGTACCGAAAAAACATACACAGCAGCCAGGTCAATAGCCCTCCAGATATATAACAGATCCTTTATGAGCTTTTTAATGTTTATGGTTCCTAATGTCTTACATAAACTCAGAAATATACACATATACACTGTTGTACATGAGCTGGTGTGTTTATAGATATTGCTATAACATTATCCATGATTTTCTTATTTTCCACAGGGAGAAAAGAAGAGACTGATGAAAAATGGATGGAGAAAGAGAGAGAGAGAGCGGCAAAGGAGAGAGAGAGGGAAGAGAGAGGTAAGAAAACCCAGATGTAGGTTCTTATATAACACCGCTCTGCACTCTTATGTCAGATTACATGAGATACTGTAGTTGCTAAAGCACAGAACATGGGCTGTGAGCTAAGTGCCAAAGTAGTAACAGATAACAGCTCAAAGGTGCTCGCTCACTCCCTTGGATCAGATTTCTGCGTGTAAGGAAATGCAGATGTGATGTCCCACCATGCTAATGTCAGCAGGCCTTTGATGCTTGCTTTAACTTGCATGACAGAAACAAAAGTTCAGTTCCAAAACATAATGGAGATTAGGCCTGTATAAAAAGTTGAGAAATCTCTTCTGAGCTGAACTGAAAGCAAAGAGGGGGAAGGTGGGGGTAATGATGTGCATGCAGTGGATTAGTGTGAGTGATAAAGAAGAGATACAACAGGGGAGAGGATGTTGTAGTGAAGGAGTCTGAAGTATTCACATTACACTCAGCTCTGTTTTTGCCACGTGTCTGCTGTGTGCAATGAAGTTGGCTGGTGGCTGTGTAGTCGAGCCTGGAGCAGATGATACACAACAATGTCAGGAGTGGTATCAATAGGGCACTTCCTGTGTGCAAAGATCACTGCAATCTGGATTTAAAGTGAAAAGCATTTTTAGCTAAGTTAGAGCATAAGTTTAGAAGTTTCTGGGTCTTTTAACCTCAACTGTAACATCAAGGCACTAAAGCAGATGTATAATGCGTTAATGTGTACACATGAAAAATATGTGTGCTTGTGCATTTAGGAAAGTGCAGCAGATGAGTGAGCTTACAACACTGTCCCATTGTCAGTAGGAGTTCTGGCAGCCGCACTAGCAGCAATGAACTAATAAATAATGATAGTGATAGATGGAATTATTCTTCAATAGTCAGCTCTCTGGGTCAAGACAATCTGAGTTTGATCAGAGTACAACATCTGGGGGGGTTGTTTCTTTCACTGTTCTCCAGTGCTCAATTTCTCTAGGGAATTTCTGGCAAATAACATTTGCAAAACAATGATGAGTTCCTAGATCATTTCTGGGCAGAGGGTGAGAGAGAGAGAAAAAAAAATTCAGCCATGACAATTTATTCTCCATTCAGAGTGTTTTTCTCATCTCTGCCAGAGAGAGCGGAGAAACTGAAGGAGGCGGAGGAGCGGGCCAGGAACAGACCACGTGTCTACAAGGAGCCAAAACGTAAGTCAACGTCTGTTTAAATCTGGAGAACATTGTATACGCTTTGCTAATACAATGATTTGATTTTCTGTGTGTGTCTGTGTACATGGCAGAGTGTCCTCCCCTGGGGATGGAGTCCCATAAAATTGAACCAGACCAGCTCTCAGCCTCCTCTATATCTCAGTATATTTTTGCACCTCAGAGGGCGCGCCTCAACATGCAGGTACAAAATCAGACAAGGACTCCACTGGTCTGAACACTTATATACACCCCAGCTATCACTTACATACTGTCAGACCTTGAAATGAACACCAGCTGCCAGGCACATGTTGAAAAATAATTACTGCTGAGTCTGTCACTTCCAGCAGCTGCTTTGGAAGTTGATTCTCAACAGCCTTTATAGTATAAGAATCTTTTTAGCAACTAAGTAATTAGATCAGCTGGTAAATGACTGCTGTTTTTTTTTTTTTTAATTCCAAGCTGTCATCCCATCTGTAATTTTTGTGCGGAGTAATTTTCAAAATGTCACTAAGTCAAAGGACCCAGCAGCATGTGTTGTGTGGCTCCCAGGGCTCTGATGATGAGGATGACATGAGAGGTGGAGCGTGGTGTGCAAACTCAGATGACAGAGTCCACTGGTTTGAGATAGATGCTCGCAGGGAGACAGAGTTCACCGGAGTCATTACTCAGGGACGAGACTCCTCGAATGAGTAAGACACGTGCACACACCAACACATGAATTCACTTTATCTTGTGTTCCTAAATTCCACACGTTGCCCACATACTGTCTTGTTGCAGCAGCGACTTTGTGACGTCCTACTTCCTGGCCTTCAGCAATGACAGCAGAGAGTGGACCACCATCCACGACGGATACGCTGACTGGGTGAGTTCACAGAAAATCATCTCACCCCTCTGGGCACCATGTATGACGTCTCCTCTCTCTTTCCCTAACTCACTCTCCTCTCGTCCAGTTGTTTTTTGGAAACAGTGATACAGACACTCCAGTGATGAACCAGTTGGCAGAGCCTGTGCTAGCCCGCTACATCCGGATCATCCCTCAGAGCTGGAATGGCTCCCTGTGTATGAGGCTGGAGGTCCTGGGCTGCCCCATGCCTGGTGAGATTCACAGACACAAACCAACACACACATACATGCACACACAATAAAACACACAAAATGAATGATGCATTTTTGTTCCCTCTGCCTCACAGATCCAGTTGATGTCCAGTACAGGCAAAATGAAGTGACTCCAGTGGATTACTTGGAGTTCAAACATCATGGCTACTCAGAGATGGTTGCAGTAAGTATCCCTGCACTTGGGCCCCTGGATGTCTGCTGGCTGATTGAATTCCACAGGAAATCCTCAGCTATTTTTCCAAAGACTAAAACAAAAGTATTTTCCAGGAACAATTAAACCCTGAGCCAACTGCTTTAATCCACCTTAATGTAAACTAATATTAAACCCCTGCAGAGGGCTCATTCCTTCAGTTAGGTATTTCAGAAACCAGAGGGCAACAGGACCTTTGCACACTAACAAAATATTCCTCATTAACCACCAGCTGTTTCTTAAATAATGTGTGAATATACGTATGTCACAGCTTATGAAATCAGTGAATGAGGAATGTCCCAACATCACCAGTATCTACAGCCTGGGCCGCAGCTCCAAGGGAAAGGAAATCATGGCCATGGTCATCTCCGGCAACCCCACAGAGCACGAAATAGGTGGGAATATGTTTACACAACCATGAAACAGGCAGCTAGAACTGTTTTGTTAAAGTGCTTATACTGAATTGTATTTCATTATGAATGAGCAATAGTAAAATAAAATCATAAAACCTTGCTTTCATTCCAAGCAGATGTAAAAGCAGCTGTTTTCAGACTTTCTAACTCTGAAATGCCAATGGTTGAAATAAAACCTGAGGACTGCTGAGTCTCAGCGGCACCACCCATGACTCCAGGAAATCCTAATAAACACCAGGTGGAAGCAGACAAACGGCTTCAGTCTCCTCGTGTCTGTCTCCGCAGGTGAGCCGGAATTTCGCTTCACGGCAGGTCTCCATGGAAACGAGGCGGTGGGCCGGGAGATGCTCCTGCTTCTCATGCAGTACCTGTGCAAAGAGTACAAAGACAGAAACCCCAGAGCCCAGCGGCTGGTGGAGGGAATACGCATCCACCTGGTGCCCTCACTCAACCCTGATGGCCATGAAGAAGCTTTCAACATGGTCGGTAAAAAAAAAAAAAAAAAAAACCCAAAAAAACACTTTAGCTTGAACACTGAATGTCAAACAAAAAGAGAATAACCAACAGGACATGCCAGTGCTGTATGTGATTTGGCTTGGTTTTGTCTCAATTCCTCCTCCTGCAGGGATCAGAGTTGAGCAGCTGGACCACCGGACACTTCACAGAGAACGGCTTTGACATCTTCCAGAACTTCCCGGACCTGAACAGCGTCCTGTGGGATGCCGAAGATAAGGGCATGGTTCCCAAACTAACCCCCAACCATCACGTACCCATACCAGAAAGCATAGAGGCCAACAGCTCGGTAAAGAGGAGAATATTTTTACAACTTGCTAAATTTACTTTAAAATTTACTTTAAATTTGTTATTATTTTTTTTTTTTTACAATGCAATGGGATTTTTACAATACAATGCAACTATGTTGTTGTTGTGATCTACTCAAAGGTAAAAAAAGAGGGTATACTTGTCTTACTTGAGGCTTCCCTCCACTATTTGGTTGATCCCGATCTTTTCTTCCAGATTGCTGTGGAAACCAGGGCCATAATCTCCTGGATGAACAACTATCCATTTGTGTTGGGTGCAAATTTCCAAGGCGGGGAGACGCTTGTGGCCTATCCTTATGACAGCTTACGTCTGAACAAGCCCGTCCAGAGCCAGACACCTCACAGCCGCAAGAAGAGACAGTATGATTTAACTCCCTCCATCTCCTTTTGTGTTCTTGTTCTGATCCTTTACGTGCATTTCCCAAAGTATGACCTTTCCTCACCCTTCTTTCTCCTGCTGTAATTAAATTTGAGTTAAATAATGAACAAAAATATAAATGTAACACTGATGTAAAGATATATACACACACATACACAGTGACAAGATCATGTGGCTCATTGTCATGTTATTCATCTGTTGCCATCACTTCACGTTGCAGCATGAAGCTTAAAATTTCTATTATTATTATTTCTGGAAGCTTAAAATGTCACAGTTCTTGTATGGTCTGTGCAGTCACTAGACATGACACCCATTCAGCATGTTACTGCTCCGGACCTGTGTGGACGACAGCATGTTCCAGTTCCTGCCAATATCCAGCAACAGGAGCATGAACCTGATCAGCTCTCATCTACACCCATAGGTCACACCAGATACTGATTAGTTTTCTGACCCGTGACCCCTCTGCTCCCTGTAAAAATGCACATCAGTAGCCCAAGTCGACAGCTCAGCTCAGTTCAGTTTTTTGTTGTCTTTTTTTTTTTCAAAATAAAACTACACATTTTTATGTGACCATCTTTTATTGTGACCAGCCCAAGAGACACCTGAGTTATAATCATGCTGTGTAATCTACATCTTGATATGTCAGGTAACCTTTCAAATGGAAGGATTATCTTAGCAAAAGAGAAATGCTCACTAAACAAAAAGTACTGTGCATATATTTATTCAGTGCGGCTCATCTAGAATAATTTCTTACAGGTATGAGGAAGAAAGTTTTGATGTGACAGAGTGGGGAAGGGGCTACCACGAGGAGCCAGAGGAGGACTGGAGAAATAGGGGCTACGCAGAGCCAGAGGAGGAATGGAGGGGTCACGGCTACGACCATGGCTACGACCATGGCTACGACCATGGCCATGACCATGGCCATGACCATGGCCATGACCATGGCTACGACCACAGTTACAACCAAGGTTATGGCCACAGAGAGGAAGAAGAGGATGACAGGGGAAGAAGCGCTGGCTACCAATACGCTGAGCCTGAGGATGAGCCTCGGGTGATTGCTGATGAGTCTCTCTTCAGGTGGCTGGCTGTCTCCTACGCCTCCACACACCTGACCATGACGCACAACTACCACGGCTCCTGCCACGGAGGCACTGCTGCAGGGGGGCATGGCATTGTCAACCGGGCCAAATGGAAGCCAATCACAGGCAGTAAGTAGTGGCCTGAGGGTTGGTTGAACTGTGTGCATGTGTTTATAACACACCCTGGTGGACAATTAGTGGATTGCAAGCCCTGATGTTAATGTTTGTGTGTGTGTGTGTTTGTGTGTGTGTGTGTTTGTGTGTGTGTGTGTTTGTGTGTGTGTGTGTGTGTGTGTGTGTGTGTGTGTGTGTTTGTGTTTGTGTGTGTGTGTGTGTGTGTGTGTTTGTGTTTGTGTGTGTGTGTGCTTCTCCCTAGGCATGAATGACTTCAGCTATCTGCACACCAACTGTTTTGAGTTGTCCATATTCCTGGGCTGTGATAAGTTCCCTCATCAGAGTGAGTTGGCACGTGAGTGGGAGAAGAACAGAGAAGCAATGCTCATCTTCATGGAGCAGGTCAGTAGCACACACTTACACACAGCATACACACCTGAACACACTGAAGAGGTGATGTTATTAAACTTCAGCATTACTCAATTAAAAATTCAATGATAGCTCTCACGCAGTCTGTTTTGACTAACACATCCCATAGCAAGCATAGTTACATCAGCACAATGAGACAACCTGACCAGTTCAATTTACCAACCAAGCCCTCTCATATGTAGTGGGGTGGCTTTATGGAGGGGAAACAGTGCTTCAGTGATCATCCCCCTCAGCTGCCATGTTCTCCCTCTATCTAGGTGCATCGTGGCATCAGGGGCATTGTGAAGGACCAGCAGGGGAACGCCATTGCAAATGCCACTGTGTCTGTGGAGGGGATAAACCACGATGTCACTACAGGTCCGCTGAAACACTCCCACTCTCTCCCCCTTCCTGGGACTCAGCCCGTTTTAAGTCATGTGCTTTAAATCATAATGTCGGACCCTTTGTGCTTTAAACAAATTGTTGGTCCCCTCTTTGCCACTGTAGCTCCAACAGGAGACTACTGGAGGCTGCTGAACCCAGGAGAGTACCGTGTGACGGCTCGAGCTGATGGTTTCTCCCCTGTGACAAAACTCTGCGTGGTGGGTTATCAGTCAGGAGCGACCGCCTGCAGCTTCAACCTGGCCAAGTCCAACTGGGACCGGATTAAACAGGTGAGACATTTCCATTCTGACCCAATCACCTCTTCAATACATGTCACTCAAGTACTTAATAAAGTAACTTCTAAATCTATGTGCAGATCATGGCCCTTAATGGAAACAAGCCAATTCGACTCAGCTATAGCAACAACCGACTACAGTATCCCTCGGTTGTTAATGGCAACAAGCGTGTGGTTGATAGCAACAGTGGGTATTCACCAAATTCACACCTCAGCGCTGAGCAGCAGAGGAGGCTCAGGATAGCTCGTCTCCGGCGCCTTCGACAACAGAGATTAATGAGGCTAAGATCAACAACAACGACATTACCCCCAACGACAACCACCACAATTCCCACAACACCAGAGACCACCACATCCTGGTACGACTCATGGGTCATAATGGAGGGACAGTCCTCGACGCCCGGCGGGTTCACAGACTCCATCCTGGATTATAACTATGAGTACAAGATCGATGACTATTAAACCAAGCACACGGCCCGTTTCCGTTGACAACCGTCCTCTCCTACTTGTAGTTCTCAGTGCCTTGTTGTACTCGGAGCAGGTTGATGAAGAGTCAAGAGGAACCCTGTCTTTGTATGACATATAAGCAATGGGAATGTACAGAATATTAACTATATTAATTGTATAAAGATAGTGTATCTATTACTTAACACTTGAAACAATGCCTCTTCACAGAAATGGACCCTGACTGCGCTTTTTCTGACTTATTAGTCTTTTTTTAATGAATTGTTTACTGTGGATACACATTAAAAAAAGTCATGACAGTTTTAACTTCAGAGCTTAATTATTTACACTGTCAACAATGGCAGAAATATTTTTTTTACATTATGAACAGTCACTAAGGTGTGTGAAACATTTGTTAACAGTTGGTAACAGAGTCAGTGGAAGGAAAGTGTCTTCTGTCATGTTTCCTCAAACACAGCTGGGGTAGAAGGAGTATTTTTCAAAATAAAGGCTTGTTGATACAAAATGCTTGTGTTATCATTTCAGGACTTTTGTAAACACGATTTCTGTTTTAAAAGTGGAATACTATGATATCAGTGCTGTTTATGTTTAACTGTAAAAGAAACAACCTTATAAAGCAATTTAACAGCAATTTGTTGATCTATATGACACCACATAGCAAGAGTGTAGCAAGGACTCTGCAGGCCCCATGTAGAGTGGATTAGTCTCTAGTCAAGACAGGAGTGGTGTCCAGGAGTTGTTGGCATGTTGTACTCTACGGTCGTGTGGATAGGGACCCTCAGTGACTGATGTTCATTTCACTTTCATCATCCTCGTCAGCAGAGAAGGCTGAGAAGCTGATTGGCTCACATTGAAGTGTACATAAATTGACCAGACATGCTGTTTGGGTGCTGCTGAACTCTGGGACAGTGACCAAAAGGACATCCTGGCCATCAGCACCTGGCAGGAGCAGAAGAAATATACTAACAACAGTGTAAGGGAGGAAAGCGTTCAAACAGAATATGCCCGAAATAATGCCCATATTTTATCCATTTGAAGTTTATTTCTTTACGAACACGTCACACTGACCTTTGATGCGCTTGGACTCAAAGGTTGGGGCGTTGCCACTGAAGTAAACATGGGGACACTCTTCCAAGATGAAAGGGTCTTTTTGGTAAAATGGGTAACAACCTGACACAAAATGTACAGAAAACAGGGTAAATGACTTGAACAAATATCAGACAGAAAGTTTGTGTTTTATTCTGCATCGACTTGTCTGACTAACTGAGAGTATCAGGTGCAGTGGGGGCCAGGTGTCTGAGGCGCAGTGTTTCCTCCAGTATTTCCAGGTGACTGTCCATGCTGCTGTACCTTTGAATGTCACAGATATTCTGGCCTGATGTGCCCAAGAACCTATAGTGGAAATAAACAAAAACATTAACTAAAACATAAATATATAACATATAAACATATCTGCACACTCACTTCAGACTAAACATTAAATGCGACAGGGCAGAGAGCGTGTGTGTGTGTGTGTGTGTGTGTGTGTGTGTGTGGTAGTACTCACCTCACTCCATCAATGTTGGCCTGGTATGGATTGGATGCCAGCTGCAGAGTGGGGTACACTGAGGACAGGGGGAACATGCAGCGGTGGAGAGGCTGCTGTGGGAGAGTGTAGTTGGTGGGGTCATATTGGCCTGGCATCACATCTACTGGAACAGAGGCCTAGAATAACACAAAGGAGTGACACATAACATTAGAGAACACAAGGTTTCCCCTCTCTCTCTCTTTCATTTCTTTCTATTTGATTAATTCTGTATGTACAATATCACACTACACTCAACCATCCATCTTGATGTCAACCATTTTATATCACTCCACTGTCGGGTAAAAGACAAATAGCTCAAACATAATGAAAATATACTCAGTAGGCAGTTTATTAGATATACCCAGCTAAAATTCATGTAATGTAATCCAACAATCCTGTAATCAATCCTTCTCCATAAAGGTTATAATGTTCAGATTGGTTAAAAACTGTTTCAGAGATGTGTTAATACAACATCATGGTCATTTTGGAAGCTACAGGTGTTTCCATTATTTTGTTCAGGGAAAGATATATAACATCTCTGTATTAAGCAAAACACTACAACAGCAGCACAAACAGCAGCCTCCAAAATGACCATGATGTTAAATCAACAGCTTTCTTACACAGTTTTAACATAAACTGAACTTCCCTTGTTTTTTTTTTTTTATTTTAAGACTGTATGATTAGACCATCTTAGTTTTAGCTAAAAAGTGGCAAAGTACATACACAAAACAAGACAGAGCAGAGTAGATGTAGACTCACCACCAGCTGAAGCAGCATCTCATCCAACAGACGAATGGCCTCCACACTGCCAGCTTGAGTCTTCTTGGTGAGGTATTTGGCCTGGAAACAGAAGGAGGGTAAAACAGTACTTGACATATTGTTACGCTTATTGAAACAGTAAGACTGTAGACACAATCAAAGGTGCATCAGAGTTAAATAACTCACCTTTGTTGATGCATCCTTGTCTTGAGTGCTTTGGCTCAGGAGGTTTCCAGCCAGAAGGACTCTGGAAATTGTCGCTGCCCCACTCTGCTCCCCCTGGTCACCGAGCTGACCGGTCACCATGTCAACCAGCAACTGTAGCCCCAGCATGCTGTCGGCATGAGTACTGCCAAGACCAAGTCCTGAGGCCAGAAGCACAAACCTGAATAAAGACAGATGGGGCCATTAGAATCTATTGTCACAGAAGGTGACAGGTTGTCCAGGTGTAGGTGTGTGTTCACCTGTCTGAGCTGAGTACAGGTCTTGCTGTCTGCAAAGGGAGATCAGCTGTGCAGAAGTCCTCAACTGTGAACTTCCCATCGCTCCTCTCAGCTCCGTATATTGCAACAATACTACCTGAGAGAGAAAACAAAATGCCTTGTCATACCTGAGTCATGTCCGGAGTCAATTTGGTCATTATGTTATACCCTGAAAAAAACCCTGACCTGTGACACACTTGTCTCTGTCGATTTTGCCTTCCAGTTTGATCCTCTGGAGCTCGTCCTCCAGAATGAGCTCATCCGTTTCACTGATGTATTTGGTCCGTGCTGGCTGAGGCAGCAAGTTGTGCTAAAGGGATAAACACAGAGATGGTACATGATACTTCCCAATTTTAATTTCACCTTTTATGCAGTTGGTGAATTCAGTGTGTCTGCCAACCTCTTCACTGATCTCTTTCAGAATAGACGGCTGCAAGTCCATACGCTTAAACAAGGTTCCCACAATGCAACACTGTTCTCCTGTCTGAAGATCACACAACTTCCTGATAGGGACATCTGATCCTGGTAGAGGCAGAAAAGACAGACAGATGAGACATGAACTTATTACAGAAATGATTCCCAGATGTAGGTTTAAAAAAACATCCTTCTCTTACCCCACTTCTGCTGGGCTCTCTCCGACAGCAGGGGCCTCAGCTGCATGAGTCGTGCTGCGTAAATGTGAGCATACTGGCGACTGAAGCTTCTCTCCCCAACTTTGTAGCGCTCGGAGCAGGGACTGTAGGCCAGCGACATCCTCTCAAACAGCGGCCCCTGGTCATCGGAGGCAGGGCGGCTGAGCAGAGAGGAGCCCTCCTTCTGGGCGCTCAGGTCGGAAAACATGACTGTCCTGAAGCAGCCACATTGGAGAGGTTAGCAGAAGAGTACTTGTTTGTTACATGCACACTTTATGGCGTTTATAAATTGATGTTAACAGGCTAGTATGTCCCAAGTTTTAGCCTGGCATTGATGACAGCCGCCCGTTTCGGCTGTTGTTGAGAATGTCGCTAATCTAACTAATTTAACGTCCTTACCTTAGAAAGAGGGGAGTCAAGCGTCAGCTGTCGTCCGTCTTGAATAAGATGATACTGAGTGATACTTTCTTTTCTTTGTTTCTTTGTGTTTTATCCCTTCAGAGTCACCCAAAGTAACAATTCCCGCGAAACCAGCCACTCAACGTCACTCGTATTCTCGTACGTCGTCGCTTGTATACAACGTACTTGTATTCTCGCGAGAAACAATGGGCCGTTAGTGAACGTTCCGTAGCAAACATAACACAAAATTCAAACCATAAACCTCAATGACAATGATCTACAATCAGCTTTTACATTCATTATTAAAAGAACGACGAGGTAAACGAATCGCGTATGATATAACATTTTACAACGAAAAGACCGGTCCAACGGTTATGTTGTTTTTCTCGAACCGTCGCACAGAGACTACGTCATGAATTTATATACACACGTCGCACTGAATTGAAGTCACAATAGCGTCGCGGCAGCACGCAGACTCGCCATTTTCGCAGCTCTTTGTGCGCCACTGTCTGCTAAGAGTTTGCGTCTTTTAATTGAGCGGTTCGTCGACTCGGGTTTGAATTCTGTTGCTAAAAATGCAAGGAAACAAAGGGCAGCAGAACCACGGCCTCAACCGCCCAGGAGAGCAGAAGAAACCCGGAGGGACAAACACCAACGGCCAGCAGCCCGAGCCGAGCGAGCAGACCAACCCCAATGAGGCCTTAACCCTGGACCTGCACAGCTTCAGGAAGCCCGGGGAGAAGACCTTCACCCAGCGCAGCAGGCTGTTTGTAGGAAACCTCCCCACTGGGGTTACCGAGGAGGACATCGAGAAGCTGTTCTCCAAGTACGGGAAGGCCAGTGAGATCTTTGTCAACAAGGAAAGAGGCTTCGGCTTCATCCGGCTGGAGACCAGGATCATAGCAGAGATCGCCAGAGCCGAGCTGGATGATACTCTGTTTAGAGGCAGGCCCATACGAGTGAGGTTTGCAACACACGGTGCTGCTTTAGCTGTGAGAAATTTGCCAGAGTTTGTGTCCAACGAGCTGCTGGAGGAGGCCTTTGCTGTCTTTGGTCAGATAGAGAGAGCTGTGGTCATAGTGGATGACAGGGGGAGGCCTACAGGGAAGGGAATAGTGGAGTACACCTCAAAGCCAGCTGCAAGAAAAGCTCTGGATAAGTGCAATGATGGTGCCTATCTTCTCACAGCCTTTCCTCGCCCTGTCACAGTGGAACCTATGGAACAATTTGATGAAGAGGAGGGACTGTCAGAAAAGCTCATAAACAAAAACCAGCAGTATCACAAAGAGCGTGAACAGCCACCTCGATTTGCTCAGCCGGGTTCCTTTGAGTACGAATATGCCATGCGCTGGAAGGCCCTGATGGAGATGGAGAAGCAGCAGTATGAAATGGTGGACCGCAACATAAAAGAGGCCCAGGAGAAGCTGGAGGCTGAGATGGAGGCAGCCAGACACGAGCATCAGGTGATGCTGATGAGGCAGGACCTGCTGAGGCGGCAGGAGGAGCTGCGGAGGATGGAGGAGCTCCACAGTCAGGAGGTGCAGAAGAGGAAACAGGCTGAGCTCCGGCAGGAGGAGGAACGCCGGAGGAGAGAAGAGGAGATGAGGATGCGCAATGAAGAGATGATGAAGAGGCAGCAGGAGGGCTTCAGGGGAAACTTCCCTGAGAATAGGGAGCAAGACATGAGGATGCATATGGGTGGCCATGGGATGCCCATGAACAGGAACTCTCTGGGTGGCAATTCTGGTCCCGCAGGTACCGCTGGCATGGCTGCTGAGAATACTTCAATGATGCAGGGGCCAGGAAACAACAACATGTCTGGAGGAGGCCAGGGCGGCTTCCCCAGAGGCCTCCCTGGGCCTGGAGACTATGGACCTAATAAGCAGCGCAGATTTTGAATCGCAAATAATTTTTTTCCATTTTCATACTCACTGTATTTTGAAGTTCAGTAGTGAGTGTTACTTTTGAACTTTGAAAGCTGTTGCATGTATTTTGTTTTCGTTTATTTTTTGTTTTGTTTTGTTTTTTTTTTACTTTTTCCCTTTTTGAATTATGTTTTAGTACTAAAATGTCAGAACTCTCCAAATGAGCCATGTGTTTTACATTATTTCTCACATTAATGTATTTTTCATAGGGATAGGAAATGTTTTTGTCCTGGATATGTTAACTTTTCTGGAATAAATTCATGATTCCCTAAAAAATTTGTTTTACTCAGAATAGACAGGCACTCACGGTCTTTCAAAGCAGTGTGTGGCCGAATATTCCACCAAGATAAGTTTTTTTTTTTTTTTTAACCATAATGGTTAGACATACTGTGTGTCACTGTGCCTTCATTCAGTGCTTTATCACTGCTCTCAATAGGAATTAGGAATAGACTTGAATTGATTTCAACACAGTATCACTGACCTGCATTTCAATGCAGGAAGGGACAGGTGTAATAAATATTAACAGTGGCTGCAATACATTTGGGTGTGTCACTGTTAGGGCCCAGGGAAATGGGCATAATTTATGATTTTAATGACACCTGTACTGTCCCTGCTGTAGCAACAGTAGGTGTGTGTTGTTTAAAAAAAAAAAAAAAAAAAAAAAGGCCTGTAACACTCCCTTGCTTTTATTGACAGCTGACTAAATCCACTAACTGCCGGACTAGACAGACATTTAGTGACTCATTCTCCATCCAACCAAAGAGAATCACTGAATGAAGAATAAATACACACAGTCCAAAGTGACACTGGTTAATGATACCTGCATACCTACACAGTGACAACAGCCACTCCATGTTTGTTACCACTCACGGAAGCTAGTGCAGACTAATGAGACAAAGGCAGGAGAGGATTATTTTAGATCAACAGGAGGAAGTAAAATGAACTTGGTCTGCTTCAGATACTTTTTTGTCTTTTTAGCTTTGTGAACAGGATGGATGAGGCTTTACACCAGAAAAATACAGGTGGTATCATGTCGGCATCACTTACGCAGAGGGAAGTTTTATGCACTGCTCTGAATTGCTTAATTTACTCAAACTTTAAAGATCAAAGTTCATTCAATCTCAGCAGAGTAAAAAACACGTAAGTATTTTTCGATGCTTTTTCATCTCGCTCCCACTAGTCATGTCAGCTGTCATCACGTACATCAGGCTCTTGTGTTTGAGTTTCATGCTTAGCCTCGATCTACCGACCTGTCCAGATGAAACCCAAACAGTAACCATGAAGAGAAAAACTGATTTGTAAACAAGATCTAAGCTGATGGACATGGACTGAAACTGTTTAGACTTGCACAATAGCTAAACAGTTGCAGCGTGCTTATGTCAGAAAAGAGCCAGAGTATGTGACAAGATTTTGTGTTGTGGAGGAAGGTCTGCAGTTTCACATGAATGATTTAAGGTCCCTCATGGTTTTCTCAGTACAAACCAAACTTCTATACAAAAAAAATTAAGTAAGGGATGTATTAGTGTGCAGTTGAAAATCAGTTGCTTATTAGTTGACCATATTGAATGTCAAAACATCCAGCTGTTAAATGATTTGTCACCCTCCCTATTAAGACAGACAGCCTGATGGTAGTCGCAGATATTAAAGGGTCCTCCTATCTCCATCACGCAAAGGGTTTATATCGTCTCAGGCAGTTTTCAGCTGATAGCCAAGATCATTCTGAGGAAACTACCCTTCACCTGTATCGGAGTCCAGATAGTCAAGATAACCTGTTTTGCTCCACCATCCAGCCAGAACAATAAACAATGGTTGACGAGGACTCAGTCATAAAGAGGGGAAAGTGGGTGTTATCTGGAGTTGAGATCAG
Organism: Rachycentron canadum; assembly: GCA_038496675.1. Classification (NCBI taxonomy): domain Eukaryota; kingdom Metazoa; phylum Chordata; class Actinopteri; order Carangiformes; family Rachycentridae; genus Rachycentron; species Rachycentron canadum. Next base: position 18,120,666 of record CM076654.1, read on the forward strand.
CAAAAATGGTTTAGATAGGTATGTTTTAAACTGTCTGCACTTTGGAGGAGAGACAGCAAGAGAATTTTCTACAGCTCTCTCTGTGAAAGGTTTGTATTTTTTATTAACCATGAATCTGAGGTTTTCAATCCCCAACCATTGAAAAATAAGATTATTTAGCTGATTTGAAGTACAATTATTTATGCATAATCTGCATAATCGTGAAAAGCACTCACAATTATATAAAAACAACACAACACATAAAATTAAATGGATAAAGATCGTGTTTTTGAGTTTTTTTTAGAGTTTCCTATTTATGTAAGATTATAATATGTAGTTATATAATATCAATTTTAACATGTACATTTAACAAATATTTTTTCTGTCACATTAAGTTATATTAAACATTTAATAGTACAGTTATGACACAAAGTATGACACAAATATGCATTTCAACAGATATGAAGTGGAAAAGTAGCATCCAAATACCAACAAAATAGCTACTTCTACTGATAATAATAATAACAATAATAATACTACTAATAACAACAACAATAACTGTACTTATATCTGCAATTCATCCAGCATTTTTGGAAACATTTTGAAACGCAATAAAAGATTTGTGTCGTGCTTTCATGTAAATAACATTTTATGGTAAAATATTTACTTAAAATAGTGAATCGACATTAGGAACAACATTAATTAACAACCTACAGAACAACATTATTGCATTATTTACATCATTATTTTCAAATTTCTATAATTATCTGGACAAAGTTGAGACTGCCAGAGAAATATTAACTTAATGCTGCGGTTACTTTTCTTACTCTGTTTTAGGTCATGTTGTTTGTATCTGCAAGACTATCACACATTTTCTTTAATTGGGTCTCCCTGTCACTGTGTGAAACATCTGTATTTCCTCTCTCAGTAGTTCAGGTGAGTGATTCAACATAAAAAAGTTTTCTCTCATTTACATATTTGTGTCCTTTAGGAACCACTGGTGCTCAGTTTTAAAAGGTTAATTACCAACAATATTATTATATAATTATATTATAAACATTGCTTAATATTGCTCCTTACTTATATTGTTAAGCACCTTGCACTTTAATTAATATATATAATTTGTGTTTTTATACAATTCTTACACTGTTTCCTTATTATGCTTTTTACTTAATGCCTCTTGTCTTTGTTAAGTACATTGAATGTTTGTATAATAATGTGCCAGACAAATAAACTTTACTTTATGTCTATGTTGTTTGTGAAGCTGTTCTTCATTCTCAATACAAAAGTGTGTGAATAATTATTTCACAAAAAAGACCATCAAGTGATTTACAAATTATAGTTTTTTTTCACAATTAAAACTATAATTATATATTCATCAAACATTTGAGATTACTTTAAATTCCAGGATCTATTTAATTGTTGTTTCCTTTTCTGCATAGGATTTTCTAAGATATCATTTCTTTCAGAAACACTTTCTGAAAAGCTTTCTGAATTTTAGCTATTGTGAGAAAACAATTTCTTGACCAGAGACTTGTGTTTACAATATGTGCAGATAGACACTCATAAAGAATCAATGCCAGAACACGCTGAAACTCTCAAGGTCGCATCCAGATAATAAAACAAGTGGGAATATAATAGTTAAGAGATAAACATTACCAAAAATTTGGTCGCACTGTTAATAGAAAAATGTAATACTTTTGAGATGAATTTCTTATGATTTCAGTTCTTCACAGCCTCTGTTAAGGTACTTTCTCACAGTGCAAATTGATAAAGGTCAGATAAATAGATACTTGTGCTGATAAGTACATAATTTTACCTTTTGATTTGAATAATGTGCACTGCAGAGTGTAGAGGTCTTTGGTGTGCTGGCCAAGTTACAAATTTCGACACGTTGTCATGACTTATCAACACACAAAAGCCTAAAGAACATGATCATATCTGCCCCACTTCTTCTTGTCTTTTTTACCATCTCTGTTTATCACAAATTGAAATGCTTATGCACCTTCGCCCTGATAGCTCTGATGCTCTGATGATCCTGTCGTGTGACCATGGAGCGTTCATTGTCACCTTTATCTCAGCTCTGACCTTGACATGTGGTAAAAACATTAATTGCCAAACTGATCTTAGATGGCAGGACGAGATCCAGGAAGTGATTAGTCATGGTGTTCTTCTTCGGCATGATGGCCTGCTGCTCCGGCCTACAGGCTGGCAGTGGGTCTGATTTAAGACTTAAAAGGGCAAAAAATATTTTAGCAGAAAAAAAAAATGTGTCAAGGATATAAACAGGTGATCTTTCTAGTGTAGTACACTGCACTGCACTGTACTGCCCTATCAACAATAAAACCCACTCACTTGCTGGCCATGATCAAATGTATCTGATTTAGAAGAACCAGTATCTATATGTTAATCTGTCTTTAGTAGAATCACCAAGGTGAGGACAAGGCATACATTAGTGAAGCACAGGGTGCGGTTGTTGTTATGGATTCTCTTTTAGTTTCTGCCATCTGCTTTGGATCTTCCCAGCAACCCTATCAGAGTCTCTCCCATGTTAATTATCAGACAGAGGAATTGATCATCCACAGCTGTGATTGGCCAGTCACCACATCGGACCAGATAAGGAAAGTGACAGACAGATTAGACAGACAGACAGGCAGGAGTGAGAGGACAACTTCGATACCACAGAGCATCTCTCTCGCTGTCTTATTTTGTCTAATGTATCTTCCAACTGGGACACTGTGATTAATATACACTCCATTTTACTGTACCTTAGGACCCTAACTCTTCTGTTGCTGAAAGACCTTCAGGAATCATGGTCTACGTCACAGCTCTGATCACTTTTCTGACTTGTATGGTAAGTTGGTCTCAAAACCTGTTAGTTCTGTAACCATGTAATATAATGTAAATACTGTACATTTTTTAATTTCAGCAATATAATAACCTAACCTAATCTAACACAAAAAAAATTTAATAAAAAAAATTATTATTTACAAGTCTAAGTCTTGACTAGGATATGATCTGTGCCCAGGTTTAAAAAGTAGAGGAATATATATGATTGCTTTTGTCATTTTAAGACTAAATACATGTAATCACCTACAGATATAAGGGAAATCTTGTAATTAAGCTGTAATTATTGAATTAAACATTTTGATAATCACAAAAAAAAACAGTCAAAAAATGTAGTTTTGACAGTATAGCACCATAAACGTCAAAGGGAAAATGATATTGTAGTGATTTGTCAGATTTTAGCATCCAAAGTCAATATTAAGAAGTGTTATTACTCGAAACAAAGACCTGAGCAAAATGTGTCAGATGAAGTACGTTCTGCAGCTTTAGGTTTATTTGTAGGTGTGACATTAAATGCCTAAGTAAAAAACGAATCAAATGTAGGAATATAACATCCGTTGTAATGCATATTCCAATTTCACACTTGCCCATGTAAAGTAACATATATATACTACAATGTGTGTTTTATTTCAATGTTTTGTGTATTTTAAATCTTCCATGAAACTGAATTTTTAATGATATAATACAAATTACATCTGAATTAAGTTATTTAATGTAAACTGGGAGCAATCTTTTAAAAGAAATTATGTTTCAAAACCATGTTAGTGAAAACTGAGTCAGACAATCAGAGCTATATGGACAAATGATTGTCCATTTTACAAGTCTGTTAACTTGTCATTATTATTATTAACATTATTATTATAACATTATTATTACATGCCTTTTTTTATATAAATAAGACTCATTAATTTGGGTTGTAATCAACCACAAGCAAGGCAGCATTAAGTAGCTGACATAGCAGGACGAGACACTATAAAGACATTTACAGGTTATTGCTTCAAGGTCTTTCAAAAAAAACGTACTGATGGAGAACCTCATAAACCTAATCTGATTTTATTGCATAATTTTCCACATAAAGAGAGGATTGAAATGAATTGGAAATGTTTGGCTTATATTTTACTACTCTGTCTTTCACACAGGTGCTGTCTGAAGCCCAACATGAGCCTGGCTACTGCGCTTTCTATGATGAGTGTGGTCGAAACCCGTCGGTAAGCGAGTCCCTCATTCCTCCTATTGTCCCCTGTCTCAACTACAGTCGTGCTCGACCAGTCACAGGACAACACTACAGGAAACTTAAAAAGGTCTGTAGATCCTTGTTATTGTTCAAATGAAGCAAAGAACAGGAATTAATAAATCACTGTGGAGGAGGAATATTCTTTTTTGTCTGTTCTTAGAAAATGATCTTATATATTGAGTTCACTAAATGTGAGCTTGTATTTGATTCTGTCACTCAGTAAATGAGCATCTGCTCTTGCTCCAGGTGTGTCCCATTCTGGACCGCGGTGAGAAGAACACATACGCCTGCTGCTCCCTCAAACAGCTTTCATCACTGGAAATGAGTCTGACCCTATCCAAGGCTGTGCTGAACCGCTGCCCTTCCTGTGCTGAGAACTTTGCCCACCTGCACTGCATCAACACCTGCAGCCCCAACCAGAGTCAGACAGTAAAAGTCACAAAGGTCATGAACGTCACCTCCCTGAACAAGACAAAGGAGGTTGTGGTGGGTTACCAGGCATTCCTCAGCACCACCTTTGCAGATGGCGCCTTCCAGTCTTGTAAAAATGTCAGGATCCCTGCCACAGGAGGTTTCGCCATTGCCACCATGTGTGGACGGTATGGTGCCAAGCTGTGTACCCCCCAGCGCTGGTATGATTTCCAGGGAGACTCCAGTAACGGCCTGGCTCCACTGGACATCGACTTCAGGCTGATAAAAGAGGGCGACACTGAAGGACTACCTGAGGGTGTTGTCCCCTACAATGGACGTGCACTGAAGTGTAACGAGACCACATCATCTGGAGGTCAAGTCTGCTCCTGCCAGGACTGCCAAGAGTCCTGCCCAAGTGTGCCTCCTCCACCACCACCTCCCAGCCCCTACACTTTGTTTGGGATAGACGGCTTCCTTGTGATTTCTATTAGCGTACTCTGCTTCCTGGTGTTTTCCTTCCTTTTTTACATTTTGGTCTCTTGCATGATGAAAAGATTTGGTGAAAAGAAAGGAAAGACAAATAAGAAAGGCAAAGACCAGAACTGTAATGATGTGACTCAACAGGTTGCTAAACCATTAGAGGTGACCTTCGCTGAGAAGAACAGCCTGGTAGCTCAAGCTTTCCTGAGCGCAAAGTTTGAGCGTTGGGGAACTCTCATGGCCACATATCCTCTAACAGTAAGTATTTTACATCAGTTAAAGAAGAGAACATGATAACAGGTACTGATACAGACCTGTTTATTGTTTTATTTGGCAGTGAAAAGTGACTTTCTGACTTGTTGGATGGCAGATGTAGAGAACAGACAGCAAAGCAAAGCGAGTTCACAAATTTTCAGTGGGATTGTCTGATTTTACAACCATCACAATAAATAAAGCTTGTCAGCTAGTTGAAGAAAATACAGTATGTCTCAGTGGTTAATATTTGATCTTATTTCATCTTCATTCAAGGTGCTCCTGTTGTCGGCTGGTGTTGTGGCTGCTTTCGCTGCTGGCCTCAAATCCATTGAGCTCATCACTGACCCGGTTGAGCTGTGGTCTGCTCCCGACAGCCGGGCACGCCAGGAGAAAGACTTTCATGACACACACTTTGACCCCTTCTTCAGGACGAACCAGCTGATCTTGACAGCGCCAGGCAAGAAAGGCCACATTTATGATTCTTTGCTGTTTGGAGCACAGAACTTCAGCGGGCTTGTATCTAAGGATCTCATCATGGAGCTGCTGGAGCTTCAGATGAAAATACGGGTAAAAAGCTCAGAATCAAAGCAGACAGTTGATGATGTTTGTAAAAGCTTTTCATATTATTTTGACTCAATAATGCTTTTTTTCTGTTAGAACATTGAGTTTTGGTCAGAGGATCTGAACCGCACAGCAAGTCTAAAGGATGTGTGCTTTGCACCGCTGAACCCATCCAATCCCTCCCTGACGGACTGTGCAATCAACAGTTTGCCACAGTATTTCCAGAACAGTGTGGACAACATTAACGCTAAGGTGAACATGACAGAACTGGGAGTGACCAAAGAGGTGGACTGGAGAGACCACTTAATTTACTGCCTCAAGTAAGGATTCATCAAATTGCATTTGATGACTGAAAAAAACAACAATCTTTAAACAATCTTTAGTTTCTTAGTGACAAAAATATAACTCTCCTTTTACTTCCTTTGTCTCCGCTTAAGCTCTCCCCTGTCCTTCAAAGACATCACTGATTTAGGTATGAGCTGCATGGCTGACTATGGAGCTCCAGTCTTCCCCTTTCTGGCTGTAGGAGGCTATGAGAGTGAGTGACTTTCAGCATCATCTTTTACACATTAAAAATACCTGACCAATTAACCCAAAAAGGGACTTCTAACTCACTTGAACATTACATATTTTTTTCCCAGATGACGACTACACCAACGCTCAGGCTTTCATCATGACCTTCTCTCTCAACAACTACGCTCGCAGCAACCCTAAGTTTAAACTGGCCATGGAGTGGGAGAAAGAGTTTCTTAAAATTGTCCAAGATTACCAGAAAAACCCTAAAGCCAACTTCACCTTTGCATACATGGCAGAGGTACAGTAACTATGACCAAACACATTATTCATGTTTAACATTGTAAGAAATGGACATTTTCTTTGGTAGTCTAGAGTTTAAGACTGTGACTAAGCAATCTCATCTGGTTTAAGCCTGCCCAGGATGTTTGTTATATGTCAAGTCTCATCACTCTTCACCTGTTTCCTCTCTGCTCTCTGTCATCTCATTTTTTATGGCAAAAATGTTCAAAAAAGTCATCAGCGCCCTGCTGATGAAGACCTGCACTCACAGCTTTTCCAAGGGTTAGGGTTTAACCCTAGGCCATCTAAAATTCTCGCTTGTTTTTCTCTCACCTCACTATCTCTCTAAATCCCTAATCCTTGATTTTCTCCTCCCCCTGTCCACAGAGGTCTCTGGAAGATGAGATTAATCGGACCACAGCAGAGGACATCCCCATCTTTATGATCAGCTATGCTGTAATCTTCCTTTACATTTCTGTTGCACTAGGGGAATACTCATCATGTAAACGCATCCTGGTAAGTCATCAATCAAAATCAGTGTCTGCCCAATTTATCAGTATCTTACTGATGCAGTATCTTACATCATGGCGCGGTGGTTAGCACTGTCTCCTCACAGCATGAAGGTTCTGGTTTCGATTGCCAGGCCTGGGGTTTTTCTGTGTGGTGTTTGCATGTTCTCCCTGTTCTGGCTTTCTCCCACAGTCCAAAGACATGAACGGTTAGGTTAATCTGTGACTTTAAATTGCCCATAGGCGTGAGTGGGAGCGTAAATGGTTGTTTGTTGTTATATGCCCTGCTATAGACCTGTCAACCTCTCCAGGGTGTACTCCACCCTCACCCAATGTCAGCTGGGATTGGCTCCATCCCCTCTTGACCCTGACAGATAAATGACATAGATAATGGTTGAATGGCTGGATCTTATGTCATCTAGGATGAATCAGGATGAAGAGAGAAGAGAGAAGAGACTATTAGTCTTGTTAAGCTATTGTTAAATAGCTTTGTTATTCTAAAACAGGGGTATACAACATGTGCCTGGGATAAGTCTCCACCAAGAGTGTAAAATTGATGAAACAGTCCCTATCGCCCATATGATAAGGAGAAACTGTCCTGTTATCTCAGCTGTATAGTGCTTATCTTATGGAGCACATAGATTTATTGGCCATGAAGTTGTACAGTATAGAAGGTACAATACAGAAAAGATACGAGGAACAGAAAAGGTTAAATGAGTTGAATGTACACCTGGACTCTTATCTCTGTGTCCTAAAGGTGGACTCCAAGTTCTTGGTGGGTCTGGGTGGGATCCTGGTGGTCGGCTGCTCCGTCCTGGCTTCCATGGGCTTCTACTCCTGGATCGGTGTCCCCTCCTCACTGGTCATTCTGCAGGTCGTGCCCTTCCTTGTGCTCGCTGTAGGAGCTGACAACATCTTCATCTTTGTTCTGGAGTACCAGGTGCGTATACTTGTGTGCACCATGAGTGTACAATATTGATTATTTTGTAAGATATGTACATCATGTCTTCATCATCTCATCATCTCTTCTTCCTTTCTTCCAGCGAGATGTACGTAGGACTGGAGAGAAAAGAGAGCAGCAGATTGGTCGTGTCCTTGGAAATGTAGCTCCCAGCATGCTCCTGTGCAGTCTCTCTGAGTCTGTCTGCTTCTTTCTAGGTAGGAACATTAGATTTTTTTTTTTTGTCTTGAAAATTAAGCTTGACCTGTGTTAACCTTTAACCATGTGTCTGTTCTGCTACCCAAGGGGCCCTGTCCACCATGCCAGCAGTCAAGACCTTTGCTCTATATGCTGCTCTGGCTGTGCTCATGGACTTCATCCTCCAGATGACAGCCTTTGTGGCGCTGCTGTCCCTGGATGCTCGGCGCCAAGACAGCAACCGCTGTGAGCTGCTCTGCTGTGTTACAGTCTCAACCCACCGTCCTAACAAACCAAACGAAGGCTTTCTGCTGCCCTTCATGAGGAAATACTACGCCCCAGTCCTACTGCACTGTTACACCAGGATCATAGTGGTAAAGCTCGTAACACCTCAGCTATACCATAAGTTAAAAAGTACTACTTTTCTGTGTTTCAACTGGATATTTGTTAAATATGTGTCATATGCTCTCTGCAGATGCTGGTTTTCATCTTTGTGTTCTGTGGATCCTTGTACCTCATGTTTAATGTCACAGTTGGTCTGGATCAGGAGCTGGCTATGCCAAAGGTCAGCAAGCAGTGCTTTATAAATATATGAATGATTCCAATGTAATTAATGTAACCTTACAAATATTGTTCTGTTTTTTGTACAGGGCTCTTATATGTTGGACTATTTCCATTACCTGTACAAATACTTTGAAGTCGGAGTCCCTGTTTACTTTGTAACAAAAAAAGGCTTCAACTTCACCACGGTGGAGGGCATGAATGAAGTCTGCTCCAGCGTGGGCTGTGATCAGTTCTCACTAACCCAGAAAATCCAGTACGCCACCAACTACCCTGAGCTGTGAGTTAATTTTTTTTATGATCTGAACAGAAGAAAATGTGGGCTTTTACAAATTGTCACTGCTCAACTCAGTGCATCAAGCAGTTCCTCAGTTGACAGGAATGACAAGACATTTTCTGACATTGTTTTTTTACACCATCATCATTTTTCAATGTCATATCCTTGAACCTGCTGATATCACAGTAGCAACCTCTTGCATACTGGCCAATCAGATCTGTTAATGATAAACTGAGTTACATGAATGCTACAGAGTAGATTAAGTGCCTGTGTCTAACTGATCGCACCATGCAGGGAACCAAATATCCAAAGTACTTATTAGTATTACTTGGTATTATGTGTTAATACTTGTTAGTTATTGGAATTAATAGGAGTAAGTTGGGAGTAAGTTGAGCCTTCTGGTGAATTTTTTCCAGTAAAGTTTCCTGTGCTGTACTATAAATCTTTTCAACCAAAAGATATTGTGATGCATACATCAAGCTCTATATAGACATACAGTTGAAACAGTGACATTACCCAATGTTCACTTTGTTATCAGGATCAATAAAAAAAAACAAAAACAAAAAAAAAAACAAAAAACAAAAAGGGAACCATGACCATTTGTTGGTTTGAATAACAACAACAGTTTTGTTTCCTTGAGATAATTAGGATTATGGAGTGCACTTATCATTAACATTATCAGTATCTTACTGGCAAACACCGAAACCCTTCTCACATTACGGAAATACACCAGAATTTTTTTATCATATGAAACTGAAAGGGTTTAGTGTCCAAATCTTTGCTAAAATTAGCCATAACTGGGTGTCCACTAGCTTCACAGATATGAGTATAACAATTCAAAAGGGTTAGCGTTAAAAAAAAAAAGAAAATCTAAAAATAGGCTCATTAACTGTCTTGCAAAGTTAGATAACCACTTTCATATCTGTACAGTGGATATAAACCTGCAGTCACCAACCAGTTAGCTAGTCTAAGCATAAATAGAGCTAACCCTGTCGAGAAAACTTGAAGCCATCATTTTTACAATTAAGATTTTGTACAGATTTAACAAATTACATGTATAAAACATGTTGATCTGGAAAAAGACAGCTGTTTCCAACTGTCTCCTGTCTTTACACTGACAAATGCTAAACAGTAGCTTCATATTTACAGTAAAGACAAGAGATTGGTATCATCTCATCTATGTCATAGCAAATGATGTCAAACTATTTGTTTAAAGAATAAGGCTGATGACAAGTATTATGCTTTACTTTTGAACTGTCTGTAAATCCCATGAAAAGACCAAACCCAAAAACAAAACCTGGCTTCACTTATTCCTAAGTTCCATAGGGCTGTATTTTTGTCCAAAAACAATTAAAGATACATCAACGAGGCACAACTTTGGTGCAAAGTTGCTGCAAATACAGAAAATACACTCTGCTTGTGTCTGAGTTATGTTTCCTAAAGACTTCAGTTCTTTGATGTTTTAGGAAATTGAGATTTTTAAAGAAATTAAACTATTGGCCTATCTTTGTGAACAGATTTTAAAGATTTACATCTCAGTTGTAGTAAATATTAATGGACGGATTAAGATATTGTTTGGTTTTTATTTTATTTATTGGATTTTGCTATAAAAAAAAAAAAATGATAACACAAGTCCTTTAACATGGACACTTCGACTCCTGACTTTCTTTAACCCACTGGCGATGTGATCTGTAGATCGTACTTGGCTATTCCTGCTAACTCTTGGGTGGATGATTTCATCGACTGGCTGAACCCTGGATCCAGATGTTGTCGCCTGTACACCATTGGTCCAAATACTGGAAAGTTCTGTCCTGCAAGTCAATGTGAGAATCACTGTTGAATAAACACCACATTGACACAAATTTTTTACTGTAATGTGCCTTATAGGATGGCAGGCAGCTGCTGTATTAACACTCTGCTCCATCTCTCAACAGCTTCTTTTCTCTGTGCACGGAAGTGTATGGCTGCTCCTGCAAATGGCGTCCTCAGGCCCAGTGAGGAACAATTCAACCGCTTCCTCCCTGACTTCCTGGGTAACAGGCCTGACCTGCAGTGTCCCAAAGGGTGTGTATTGTAGCTGCACACATCCATAGAAATACAACACAATATGAAAACCAAATTATCACTGCTTACATTCCCTTATAACAGTGGTTTAGGAGCCTATGACACGGCAGTGGTGAGAGACGAGAATGGAGAAATTATAGGTAAGTCAAAGCATCTCAAAGCAGTCAAAGACGTTAGTGTGTATTTATAAATAATATACATATACATACATACATATAAATAACAAACCTTTGTCCCCTGTATCTTCCCAGCCTCTCGGTTCATGGCTTACCACACACCTTTAACTAACTCTCAGGAATTCACTGCTGCGCTGAAGAAGGCCAGAGAGCTCGCCCACAACATCACCTTGGACATGAAGAACATATCAGGCACCTCACTTGATTTTGAAGTATTTCCTTACACGTATGTACTTTTAGTTTTTCCAAACTCCTTCATGTCACCACTCCTGACAGCTTCTTTTCATTATTTATGTCAAATTGGCCATTAAAGCTAAGCAACACCTCATTTTTCTCCTTTCTCCAGGGTCACTAATGTATTTTATGAGCAGTACCTGACTATTGTGCAAGAGGGAATCCTCAACATCTGCTTGTGTCTGGTGCCGACCTTTGTGGTTTGCTATGTGCTGCTGGGTTTTGACCTCCTCTCCGGCCTGCTCAACCTCATCACGATAATCATGATCGTCGTGGACACTGTTGGCGTCATGACACTGTGGGGCATTGATTACAACGCGGTGGCCCTTATTAATCTGGTGACGGTGAGCACAAGTCAATGCCAGGGATTAAAGGGGCCCTCCATGAATTATACAAATGAAGTTCATTCAGTCGGCATGAGGAGTTCTGCTCAGCCTGTTGTATAATGTCCTCTGTGGATTTATCTTTAGTCTCTATTGAGTGCAAGTGCAAATGTTTTCTGTCGGAAATAACATTCATTCATCGTATCACCATTATGTTTTATGGTCTCATTGAGATTTATTTACTTTTATTGCAGTCTAACAGTTCAGTGATAACCACTGTTTATTAAAGCATATTCATGGTATAACAAACATTAACAGAAAAACTGATTTTAGTGTGTAAACAATACTGGGGAAATAATTTAGATTTAGATAGATTGTTTTACTTTATGAACCATGTGAATTCTCTCTATGGTTTGCAGGCTGTGGGCATCTCTGTGGAGTTTGTGTCACATATGACAAGATCCTTCGCACTCAGCACCAAGCCCACGCGTGTGGAAAGAGCTATGGAGGCTACAGCAAATATGGGCAGCGCGGTAGGTCAACTGTGAGGCAAAATCGAGAGCAGACATTGTGAATCACTCACAAGTTTGAACAAAAAAAAAAAAAATAATAATCTGTCTAATAATGTCTAATTAATTAATTAATTAATCAATCAGTGCCACACAGTTAATTGTATGAATATATCCACATATTCATACAGTTTAACAATTCCAAAAGCTAACCTTTTTGAAATTGTTATACTCCTACAGTTACTACTGTCTGAGCTAAACATGTTTGTTTGGTATCCTGAAGGTATTTGCTGGTGTTGCTATGACCAACCTACCAGGCATCCTTGTGCTGGCATTTGCCAAAGCACAGCTCATCCAGATCTTCTTCTTCCGGTTAAACCTGGTCATCACACTTATGGGGATGGTGCATGGACTCATATTCCTCCCTGTGCTGCTCAGCTATTTTGGTACACACTTTATTTTCTGCATAGTGCAACAGAGGGCAGCGATTAAAATGAGAGCGTGGACTAAATCCCTGTGTTTTCTTTTCTCAGGCCCTGGTGTGAACAAGGCGATGCTGCTGCAACTCCAGCAGGCCCACGCGAAGGCCAGCCAGGAGCTGCAGATGAGGAGGCAAGTCTACGTTAACCTGAGCTATGAAGACAATGAGATAAAACAGGAAAACCAAAAAAGGGAGGAGAGAATTGACCATTTCTGAACAAACTGTTAATAAAAGCTCTGATGAGCAGATACCTCTTTAACAAAGTGCACAAGGATGGACACAGAAAAGGACAGATAACAACCAGAGTCTGGTATTTGGCTCTTCCATATGGAAATCATTAACTTAACTATGTACCTCAATCAGAAATGGACAGTGGGACTGTCGGCAACAACACAGTTGTGTAATATTTCTGAGCAATGCAGGAGCAGACTATTGCAATGAGAGTCAACCCTCTTGTCAACAGCAAATGAAAAACTACATGTCTCTCTTCTCAAGCGCCACCACTGAGAAATATTTGTTTTTCAAATGTGAAATTATCTTACAGGACAGAAAGTTGACAAATGTTCTTGAATTTTGTATTTTTTTATTGAATGTAATTATTTTATATGTCAACACTGTGGTACATTGGCACTGTTCTGAGTGATTGAAAATGACTCACACTCCAGCATTTCAGAGGGTAATTTTTTTTCGACTGCAGTATGATGCTATTGCTGTAAAATGTGCAATCAGTTTTTATTATGTGAATAAATATCCTTCCTGAAATATATATATATATATATATATCCTGAAAACATTTGGTGTTTTAGTTTTCTGTGATAGGAATTTATAAATTACAGATAGGAAATGCTGGTCTTGCAGGCATGTTTACTTTTTTTTTTATCACATTGATTAATTGTATAAGTGTGCAAACATGTACAAACTGTTTTAATTCACAAGTAAGTAGGTAATTCACAAGGACTCACAACACAGTAAAAAGAAAATTCTTTAAGCACGTCAAAGAATTAGTTTTGGCCTGAAACTCGTCTTTAAATGCAACAAACAGAAAAAACAAAGGGAACATTCTGCAACACTGAGATCTCAGAAAATAAGACGCGTTGTTTTTCTTATCAATAATTCAACATGTACAATGTTTTATTTTCTATCTCCATTTGATCAGTCTTCTCGTGGGCAGATTAAGTATTTTTCTGGCTTTGAATTTATGACACAAGGGATTGATTTACTCATGAAACATATTATATTATTGTTCCTGTTTTTCTGTGGGCCGTCCCATAAACGATACATGTTCCCACCATTTGTTTCCTCTGGACTGTGTTGACTCTGTGACACTATAAGTGTGAATTTGGAATTTAATACCAAATTAAAGAACAATCTAAATAATGGAGGCTAATGGTATGTCTGTAGCGTGACAGGTTATTGCTCTTTCTGTATATTTCTGCCTTTAACAGGGTTTTTTAAATGATGAAATTTCTAATGCAGAAGTAATTTAACAATATAATATTCTCCATCCTAAAAACATTCTGACCCACTTTAAATTAGTTTTTTCAAAGCCTTAGCTGAAACTGAATGTATCTGCAGTTTGAGACAAAAGGACAGAGTGACATCCCCAACAAATGAGTAAGTTAAGAGAAACATTAAAAGCAAAAAAAAAAAAAAAAAAAAAAAGCAAACATATGTCAAATGTCTTGGGTATTTCAAATTTTGTTTTATTAACAATGCATCCCTTTGATAGGATTGTATGTTTCTTTAGGTCATCAATGCCCCCAAAACATACTGTACACATTATACAAGGGAAACCACGATTCAGGCAAAAAAAAAAAAGAAAAAAAAACAACTTTTTTTAAATTATAATACAGTCTTGAGGAAAAAATATAAATAACTTTTTTTCTTCTCTGGTTGAGCTCACTCTATGGTACAGACATATAATAAATAGATCGGATCTGACATCACTCAGCTGATCTATGAATCATCTCTCTATGAGTCCATTTTTGTAGCAGCATTATAGCAAAAACAAGCCAATGGAAACAGAGATCCCTGTTTCCCTGGAAACCTTTTACAAATCCTTAAGTCATCGCAACCCCCCCTCCTCCTCCTCCATCTCAGCCAATGACAGTGATATTGCATTGTGGAAACAGATTCAGGGGTAATTATATTCCTACAATGTAATGGCAGCATGTAATGGCAACCTTTTTTTTTTTTTTTTTAAGTTTTACAAGCAAGAAACTCATTAAGGTGTCGTTAAAACTTTGCCATGCTTGTTGCACATGCAGTGGAGGTGAAGCACAGAGGTAACAAGGCAAAGAGTCGGGTAGCTGCTGGGCTTATGCAGGGTTTGGAAACGTCTGTGAGCAGAGTTTGGTACTAAATCTGTAATGGATCATTCTACAGATAATGTGTACAACCAACCCGTCTCGTGAGAAGCTCACTAGTGATGCAATGGCTGAAGAAAAACATTAAAGGTCCTAAGGAAGTAAAGGATGGCATAAACTAGCATTAAATTACATGCTATTCTCCTTGTGTACTGTGTAAGGGTGGTATATATATATAGTGCTTTAGAAAATACAATACTAGTGATGTTTGATTGTCTGAGATACAAGAAATAGAAAAGTAATTGGCTGTCTGTGCTGACAAGAGGCTACAGGTTGTAGGAAGTGGTGAGGCAAGAGAAGCAAAAGCACATATCCGGCTAGAACAGATCACAGGTCAGAGTGGAATATGAACCAGGAAGGTTCCAGATACATTTTAAAAACAGTAGGACTCCTCTGTAGTGTTTTATTTCGTTAGGAGAAAAGAATGCAGGGTCCGAGGAATCACCGGGTAGACACAACAACATGCCTTATTCATTTCATTAAAGGAAAACACCACCTCCGGAAAGAGATAAAATGTTGATAGAATTTCTTCTTTTTTAAAACACAGCATGAGTCTTTGTCTTAATGATCCAGCTTGTCCTTAAGCATTATGTTGATCTATTATTGAGTGTTGCTCAAGATTGCCATCCCCATCTGAAAACAGTATTTGGTTAAACTGCTCCCCCTTTTTCCTGTAAAAAAAAAAAAAAAGTCTGAGACAGCATTAGGCGTGTCAGGTTAAATTTTGTGTACAGATACCGACGTCCTTTGTTTCCAGCTCGTGTTTGCTAGAAGAAAGGTGAGCAATGAACACCTCCTCCTAATCCTTGGCTATGGTGCTCCGTTTTGAGCAACAGAAACATGCCGAACACCCCCCCCCCCCACTCAAGAACCATAACTTAATTTCTCTCAGTTGTGTTCGTTCCGTGTTCGTAGGGTGGCAGGACTGGGGCTGTGCAAGGAACACAAAAAGAGGGGAGGGTGATCAGGATTCTGTAGGAGGGTCAGCATCGTCTTCGACAGGTTTTGGTAGTTTTGTCAGGATTGCCTCTGCTTCCTCGTACATCTGAAAAAAGGAAAAATTATTCAGCGCATGTGATATATGTACAGTTTCAGGAAATGTAGGGGAGCTGGTGGTAGCATGTCTTACTGGCATGAATTGCACGTCCTGGAAGAGTTCCTGTATGAAACGTCTTGAGGTCAAGCGAAACATACAGTGGGCTAAGAGGTGAGACACCTCGGAGTACAGGCAGATGTCATCAAATGCGTACGGAAACTTTTCCTTTATCCTAAACAGAGGGGAAGATGAAACAGGCAATTAGAAAAAAAATAAGCTTCTCTTCTGCAGCTGAAGATGCACCTTAAAAAAAATTATGTGTAATGAGAAAAAGAGCTTTACGTCAGTAGTCCTGTTTCGTGGCCTTTAGTTCCCACGGAGGAGCTGAGGTTGATGATTAGGCGGAGCACCTCTTTCCTCAGCAAGACCCGAGAGGCAGGGCCATCTTCTGATATCGCCTTTCCGCCTGAATAACAAATACATTTTCAATATTTAGCACAATGAAGCAATATAAAGCTACGTTATAAATATTTTCCTTAATTAGGACAGGATTAGGATGTAGGATTGTTTGGCTTTGTTGGAGGTATGTGCACTACTGAATATCACTCCAATTAACTGTGAATTATATCTACCCGTTCCAAGTATACATTCTGCAAACCATTTCTGTTGGACTTTTTAGTCAAATCATGGTGTAGTGGGCTGCTTTGTGTTTTCACTCTTTTTTTGGTCCTTTTTCCTAAATGAGATTTGTTTATTGCACTGTCAAGCACAAAAAATATTGCAATGGACTGACTTTTTTAAAGCCACAATATTGGCCTGAGCACTGAGGCTTCTCTGGTTAAATAAAAGTTAAATGAATAAGTCAAATACTAAAAAGAGGACTGTTAAAAACCAGTTGAAAAACCACTGAGGATGGATTAGTCATTCAAAATCATGTTTCGTTCCCACATTTCAGCCTTGTGGTGGTGACTAAATTTAATAGGGTGAAAGTATTAAACTCATTTTGCTGTGAAACTAAAGTAATACTAAATAGTGAAGGAAACAAAACAGTCATTTGTTAAAGGATGTTTTTTTGTTCTGGTTATTCTTACCGATGACAATGTCACCAGGCGTGGGCGTGCTACAGATTGATCCTTGTGACACAGCAGCGTCGCTGCAGCCTGACACACCAGAGAACTTGGACTGAGGCATCACCTCGAGGCGATGGCCACTCTGACCTCCCCATGACGGGAAGTCAACATAGTCTGTTTTAATATAAAGGTGGGTGTTAGAGTCTGCTTTGCTTTAAAGTAAGATTGACTGGCTGAATGTGCGTGTGTTGGCTCACCTGTCCGGGGATGTGTGCTGTTGATCTGTGGCTGTGTGGGGTATCCGAGGACCATGGCTCCAACACAATAGAGGCAGTTTTCGTCAGAGTGGTCCTGCAGTCCCGTCTCCTCTGAACCCACCGTGTGGTTCTGGGTGTCACCTCTACACACTATCAGCTCAGAGATACTGAACTGCTGCTTTAGTGCTGGGATAGCAGGGCGATCACCTACAGAGGCAAGAACAATGGTGAGCACAAACATCCTATCTGTTTCAAAATCTGGCATATTTGTCATTGAATGAAGCTGAATCTACCATCTCCATCTCCAAAGAGGAAGCGTTTTCGCTCTTCAGATGGCGGGCTGATCCTCTGCTGAAAGTACGCCGAGTCTCTGATGTGGAACATGTCATTAATGTCCATGGGCAGTGCTAAGCCAATGTAGTCATCGTTGCACCCAAAGGTGGCACTAGAGACCATTGAGCGCACTGAAGAGCAGCGGTGAAGGGTGCTTTGGTTGATGGGACTGAGTAATTCCTCTTTATCCAGAGAAGCAAAGCTCAGAGCTTTTAGAAACCTAGGGAGGGCAAGAGGAGAGGTACGTGAGAGGATCCGGGGGGAGAGACTGGGACAGAAAAAGGAACATGGGGGAGTAAGTGAAAAAAATGTTGGATAAAAGCACAGACACAGAGACTTAGTGAGCAGACAGTGAGAGGGAGGTTGGGATAACAACAGGCTGTAAAGCCTCACATACTATTGCCATCGGGGCTGGAGCTACAGGTAAACTCACAGACAACTCACACATGTTGATTCAAAGTGTGACACTGCTGCCTTCAGCTAATATCAAACTACACCCAATGATCAGCTGTCTATAGCTTCACAGTGAACATGACATAAAATTCAAATTTAAAACTTCATATCAACTGATATGATCCAACAACACAAACTATATGAATCTGTTATCTGTGATCACATATATCTCTATGAACTTCACTGATATCCAGGGGTGAATAGAATTTTTTTTCTCAGATTTTCTATAAATGTGATTTAAATGCCAAACAAGACTGATGACCTATAACAGGAAATTTGTATTTATTACCAATCAACTGCTGAATCACACTCAAACATTCCTCGCACTCACCAACATGCTTCCTCATCTTTTGGTCCCAGGTAAACACCTTTTTGTGACATCTATACTGTGGCATCTATCTCTACCTGTGGGCTGTTTTAAGAAAGGTAGCAACTACAAGAGGCAGGAACAGCCAGTAACTGACCACACTTAATCTGCACTACAGGGATACAGGACTCAAAGCAAAACAAAACAGCTGTGGGTATAGGGTTGTAGCAGCAAGGACATATTTAACTGGACTGGTGCTAGAAGCTACATCTCCTAAGAAGGACACTGGATCAGTCCACCCACCACGGTACAAGTGTTCTGGACAGCCTGCGGTATGGGCTTAAGACGCTGGGTTCTGGACACGTGCCCCTCCTATCTGATAACCTGACAGACATAGTGGAAGGTGCACAAAAAACACACCTGTCATTGCCAGGGTAGACACAAACCAAAACTCTACCCAGGACGCACAGATGCTTAACTACAGCAGCACAAATGGAGGAGGACGATTGAACGCTTCTTTCTGATCATGCAATGAAAACCATATTCCAAAAAAAGTAATAAACACATTCATGTAGACCAACAAACACATTCAGGGGGCGCTTTCCCTCATCCAGTCCCTGTAGTAATGGCTGACTGACCTGCGAGGTGTTAATCTGGAGTCCAGGCTGCCGGTCTTCATGGTGATGGTGTCGGTGAACAGCACATCTTTGGCAGGAGAAGCCAGCGCTTCACTGTGAGACAAAGATGGGTGTATCCTCTGCTGCTGCAGCCTCTTCAGCGTAGCATAGCCCAGTGCGTCTCTTGGGCTGGTGTACATGAAGCTGCAGTCGGCCAGGCTCTTGATGGTGGTTACTGAAGGAGACTTAAGAGACTGAGCTCGGCGAGGGAGAGTGTGCGAGGAGCCGGGCGGTACCAGAGAGACAGTGGAGGACTTGGACGTTGAAAGGTGGTTGATCTGGGCCTGGGGTGTGAGGGAGGAGAGTGTTTTGACAGTCTTGGCAGATACCACTGTGTTGAGGCTCACACAGTCAGAGGAGTCCGGTTCAGGGTCAGGGTGGTCAGGGTTTCCAACAGTCTCCCTGGAGGGACTGGAGCTCATGGAGCTAATGCCGCTGGTTGTGGTGTCTGTGTTAAAGCTCTGACTGCGGCTTTTAAACTGAGTACCTCCGCCACCCCCTCCCACATTGCCTCCACTAGAGGAGCCACCATCTCCTCCTGCCAGACGCTCTCGGCTGCTTTGCTCCTTCTCTCGGCTGGGGTGCTCTACCGCCCCGTGCCCACTTAGTCCCATACCAGAGCCTCCTCCCCTAGCCAGCCTTCCGTCCATAAGGTGCTCCTCAGAGCCGCCCCTTGTTCCAACAAAGGATGTCTCCAGGCTCACTGTAGGACTCTTTGGCATTCCTCTGCCATTAAACACGGGGGCAAAGACATCCCCCTGGTTTGGACTGTAGACAGAAGGTTCTGTCACTGTCCTGTTCCGTCTCATGTTCCCCGTCTTAAGTTCAGTAGGGGTGCGAGAGCCTGATGGGGTCTTAGGGTCACTAGTTGAACGCAGCTTCTTGCTAGGAAGGGACAGGGAGTTGAGGAAGCGGGTGCGAACGAAGCGTGTGGATGCCAGGATGGTGA
Organism: Rachycentron canadum; assembly: GCA_038496675.1. Classification (NCBI taxonomy): domain Eukaryota; kingdom Metazoa; phylum Chordata; class Actinopteri; order Carangiformes; family Rachycentridae; genus Rachycentron; species Rachycentron canadum. Next base: position 18,140,948 of record CM076654.1, read on the forward strand.
AGGGGCTGCGTTCCTTGACTGGTTTGGGGTGTAGATAGAAAGATGGCTCGTCTGACTGGTCCAGACCATCACACTTGTCATCGTCCAGGATGTACATATCTGAAAGCACAAAGAGTAAATTAAGAACACAATAGGAGCAAAAAACACCTTATCACTGGGATCGTGGAACATCATACGTACTTGGCTGAGACTCGCTCTCGCTGTTGTGGCGTGAGCTGGTGGATTCAGAGTTCAGACTGAGCGTGCTCGGCACTGAGGAAAGTTCAGAGGTCAGCTGTGTGTCGACCTCGTCTGGAGTGACAGGCCACAACGTCCTGCGACTGTGTCTGACAGCATCCCAACCGTACTGTTTCAGCACCTCACAACCCTGCCTTGTCTTGGAAATCACACCCAGCACATAAACACATGTCCTGTAGATTGGAGAGCACCGTTAGGAAATACACACAAAATGCTTATAACACTTCTACCACTCCTTACTTATTAATGTTAATCATATACAAATATGGAAAAATGGATTTCAAAATTAAAAATAGAAAAAGCAGAAATCCAGGTGAAAATTGAAATATTTTTAGTGAATCTCGAGGCATGTTAATCTGCAGCATAATAAGCAGATTTTTATTGCATTTATTCTTTTCACTGTTTATTAGTGTAATTATATTTTGAGCATCCTCATCACCAGAAAATCCTGTTTACTGAGAACACTGTGCTCTTGCATGAGAACACAAACAACTTCTACAGGCCTGGGGACAGAAAATCTTTGTGAACATCAGATGAACTTCTTTTAAAAGAAACATGGGTATAACTAGTAAAAACTAAAAATGATGAGCTTACCCTCGTACAGATAGCACCTCACAGTGCTGAGCCAGTGCCAGGATGTCAGGAATGACATTCTCCTCCTGCAGGAGATTCAGACCCCAGTTTGAAGAGCCAATGTTGCCCTGCATGAAAAACAACACACATTACCAGAGCCATCTCTTTATGACTATTATTAACATTATTATTATAGTGCAACGTAACTGAGTTACATAAGAAGATATCAGTGTTACTGACCAGTGCCCAGAGAGCAGCCTTCAGCTGTTTAATGCCCTCCCAGGTGTCCAGCATCGGGGAGCGAACTGTGTAGCTGAGATCAGGAACCACGCTCTGGGGCAGAAAAAAAACAGAGGTTAGGAAGACAGACATCTAAACCTAGACAACCCACTTATCCCCGGAGCAGCAGGAACAAAGAGGAACAAAGAACAACAGAAACCAAGGAAGAAAGTCTTTACCTGAGCCTCCAAAAGATGACAGCCTGTCTTATCGTGGACCAGCTGACCGTACAAGTGCACAGGGAGATATACATTTGGTCTTTGTAACCTGGGGACATAACCAGGAGAATTAGTTCAACACAATTTGCAGCACACCTTGTGGCATCTAGGCTACTGCTGACCAACAACTCATAGCCTTTGAGTCCAGCTTCTCACCTTTGGTTGCTGCGTCTGACGTAGTTGTCTCCATCAACAGGTTTGCGGTAGGTTGTTAGTGCTTCGTTGAGCTGCTCCTCTATCAGGTCCACATACTTAAGGTTGTATTCCTGCAATTCATCATACATTTAGGCCACAGAGTTAAACTTGTGCTAAATTGTGGTCTTATTATAATCCATTAGCCAAATGAATTGTGGATTGTTCCTCAGTAATAAAATTAATATCCTGATATTACCTTCTGCCATTTATCCAGCTGTTTGCTGACATAGCCCCTCTCATTTAGGTAGGAGAAACCTTTAGGAATGGACAGGAACCTACAGGAAGGACAGATGAAACAACATGTATAATGTATTTAAGAGGATGTATATGCATCTGGTCTACACTTAGTACTACTTATCATGTCAACCAGCCATGTCTGGTAAGCAGAACCAATGTGGTAAAAACTCACCTGAGGAGCAGCAGGAGGCCTTTGTCTCCCAGATGGGACAGAGCTGGTTTCAGCTGAATTAGAGCATGAAGGTTTGCCTGTGAAGCAGCACAACAGAACAAGTCAGACAGCAGGAAAAATAGACACACAATGCCACTGCAAATAGAGAAGACACATCTCCAGTGCATATCATGAAACTTATACTTACTTAAGGAAAATATATTTTTGCTTTATGAAGTTTGCATTTCAATGTACTAACTCAACTGTCAAATGAAGCTGAGCATTTCTGTACTTTCCGATACAATGCCCTGCTTTACGTGCAGTAAAGTCAGTGTCTCAAATTCTCGTATAGCCACAGCCTTCTCTTGTCTTCCTCATCAGATTTACTGTAACTGACTGTACTGTTTGTGAGGCATGTCACCTTGTCCTCGCAGGCCTCGTCCAGTATGTCCAGAGCCTCCATGGACACCGCCTTGCTGTGGTCGTGAAGCTGCGTAACCAGCAGCTCCATGCCCCAGCTACTGAAGAACTCCACACCCGCACGCAGCAGCACACGGAGGTGTTTTGTGGCATACAACCGACATGTCTGTTTGGTGAGACAAGATGCATTGAGGGAGGATGAGGGGGCAGGGTTACTGTGGTCACTGTTTGGTTTTCAGTGTAATCTGCAGTTGCAAAATTTAGCTCTAACTAACAAAAACAGATGAATACAAGGAAATTGCATCTTTTAGAGGTATTTTCACATTTGTGTGTCTCATGCTGTTATTAATGTCTTACATCAGTAGCAGCAGTGAGGATTTTGGAGAGGATCACTCTGGCTAGACCATCTCTGCTGTAGTCCAGTGTGGATACAGCAAGTTTCAGCACAGCATCCTGGTTCTTCACAGAGCACAGATTCAGCAGGCTGCAAATACAGAAGACAAGCACAGTTAGATTGAGTTGTTAGTGGGATCTTTCTCAAATGTTTCTTCTGAGTGTGACTTCAAAAGAACAAACACATCTGTGACTCTTAGACTCTGGGAACCTGGGAAAAGCTGCCAGGTGTTTGTGTTCACTGACCACTGAAACAGGCCACATTTCTCCAGCAGTTTGACTCCTTGTGGGTTTGCAGAGAGTGTCCCCAGGAAGAGGAAGTAGTGTTGGCTGAGTGTGGTGAGCAGGCCATTACTCTGCAGACAACGCTCGGGCTTCAGTCCTGAGGATGAGGAGAGCCATGACACCATGTCCTTTACCAGGTCCTCCAGGTAACCCTGACCATCCTGGGGGAAGAGGAACAAGAGATGGAGAGAAAACAGAGAGAGCCGACAGGAGTGGCAATTTAGAAAATGACAAAGGTAAATACAGTGCATAAAGTGCATGTTCATGTTTTCATGCACACTTCTCTAACCTCATCCGAGTCCATGAGGAACTCAACAAACTGACAACCGACCACAGTCAGTTGTCTGGCCTTTACATGGTCCAGTGCCAGCCCTGCATACAGTTTACTACTGGGTTTATAAAAGTACAGCAGCCTCCGCACGAACCTGCATCACACAGAAAACAAGGAAGCATTTAAAACAAAATATTACAAGAACAAATCCAACATTTTAACTTTTTTTTGCAGCGAGTTTGTGAAGATGCGAAGCGCTCTTACTTGTGCATCTGTTCATCTTTGCTGTTCCTGAGGTTTACATTTGGCCACTGGAGAGAAAAGCAACATCTAAATGTTAGGGAAAGAAGTTCACAATGGAGTCTGTGGTGCTACATGAGAACAGCCTGACCTTGAGGATAGTGGCAATAAGCAGCCAGTTCCACTCAAGGTTCTGCTTGTGGTTGAGAATGTGACTGTCTCTTAGGTTCATCATCAGAGCTTCTTCTGTGTCCTGGGAGTAACAAAAAAATGATTTTACAACATGAAAAACAGGAACATGTAGCCGTTCTTGTTTATGATGTTTTTTTCACTGTGGAAAAAAGAAGTATTCATTTTATTAATTTAACTCATCTACTTTTCTCGAAGGAAAGGGAAATACTTAACTTCATCAAAGCTCTTTCATTTAAACACTGCACATTGTAAAATTACATGTAGGAAATGGAAATGAGACATAGCGGTGGTTTAAGCAGTAAGCAGTAAGTTTAGTGAACAAATTGGAGCCATTTTCTGAATAATTAACAGCTGGCTGCACACAGCTGGTTTTAAACCTCAAAAACATCTCAGTGTTTGTTTGTTAATTGTTTTCTACAGAAAAATATGAAATGTCAATAAAATGATTTTGGAGGGGAAATAAAGATCTTTTCCCCATTTCTGAGGGAAGCTGCTGTATCCGTTTCCCCTGTTCAGTGTTGATGTGATATTTGTACAGAACAGAGATCAAAATGATATGCATTAAGAACAGTCTACTAAATATATTATAAATCCCAAAATTCCTACAAAACTGTAAACTACCTTGATATTTTGGTATGACACAGAGGGAAACTTGAATCTGAAAAGCATTCATGTTTACCTTAATGACATAGATGTCCCTGTGGACACGTGAGTGCGACTCTCTGTGGTTATGTGAAGACACAGACTTGCGGATGATGTGGTCCAGGTAAAGACTGTGTGGTTTCAAACCTTTCTTCTTCTTCTCATGGAAACGCTTGAGATTGTTGACTGCTGCACTCGCCCGACTGGAACATTCATACATAAACACGTTTTGTAAATTTGATTTGCAATTCACAATTAACTCACTGATAATATTCATGTTTATAATTGATTTTTGTACTGCATTCCCTGTTAAATGAGCACTGATCAGAGAGAGAAAGAGCAAGAAATATAAATTTCTGGGAAATAAATATGTTTGTACTGAAGATGATTTTCTTCTGGGAAGAAACGTGTGTTTTTGTAACAGAGTGTACTCACAGTCGTTTCTCTTGGGGGATGTCAAATGAGGCTGCCATGTTGATGAGGGTGGGAAGGCAGTGCAGGTGGTGGCTGTGGGAATGAGGAAGGATGGTGTTTGCCTAAACAGGAGAGAAGCAGGTGGAGGAATAAGCAAAGATGCATTTTGAATCAATATTACAGTAACTCAGGTGTAGCAGGGATTTGAAACTACACAAGCCTACAGTTGTTTATTTTGCAGACACACACAAAATAAAGCAGAAAAATTAAGAGCTTTGTGCAAATAATATTTTATTTTTAGTTATAAATATTTTATAGTTTTCAAAAATATGCTGTGTGTCACTGATACTTTCACAATGTTTATATTACCATATGTAGTAGTTCTCCCAATAGGATGGTAGCTCTGACAGCAAGCTGGTCATCGCTACTGGTAACAACTTCAACAAGGCCCTACAAAGACAAGAGGAAGGAGAGAGAAGGTTACACACCATAAAGCGGCTATACAGAAATGTAATGTAGGCATGTGGTGTGAGATTATAACACAATACAATCACAGACGCCAGGATGTGGTATACTGCAGAAAAACATTCAAGCCAGATACTGATTGCCACTTTAGTAGTGGTTAAGTGCCAACTGTAATATAAATCACTCCCTAGGTGCAAAGGTCTAAAAAACATTGTATAAACTCACCTCTAACAGCCCACTGTTGATAAAGGCAGACAGGACAAATCCCAGGTAGTTGTCCATTAGATCAGGCCTAATGAAGAAAACAAAAAAAATCATTTCATGGTTCGTGTACACTGAACTGACAATTTTGTCAACCTGCTCCTTTCCTCTCCTCTCACCTTGAGCGGGCCCGATGGGGTAAGACGACTTTGGCCTCAGCAGCAACAAACCCATCAGAGAGTCTCCACGTGTCCTGGAACCTTGCAGGATCTGAAGTCAAAAAGAGCAAAGATTAGTTTATCCTTTTTGTCTGACCACGCAACCAAAATGCAATTTCATATTAAGTACTGTATGTAAAAGTATCCAAGTTACAAGATACCAAGATCCTGGGAGGGAGTATGAAAATGAATTATGAAGATATAAAAACATGATTTACTCACCAACACTGAGAAGCGCTTCTGTGAAGTCTTGAGTTACAATGGGCACAGGGAGCCTGAATATCTCATACAACACCTCCAACAAGCCTTTCTGCAGAGCAAATCAGATAGATCCATGTTATATGGCACAAAGTACATGATGCAGTGCTGGAAAGAGTACTTCCAATACCCTAATGTTACTGCTGTGTAACACAATGCTCTAAAGGCTTAAGGGGCTTTAAGCTGCTTTCACACACGCACTGAAACCATGAACCTATCTAGGCACCACCCTGAGGAGCAGTATATGAGAAAACAAATCAGTTAGCTCAGGCATTAAACAGACTTTACTCTGCCAGCTCCCTAGCACCAAGTCTGTCTAAGGTCCGATTGAGCTGATACGTGAACAGGACCAGTTATTGTCTGAGGAATTCACAGTGAGCGGCAAGGAGCATCGATGGCGTTCCTACCCTGCCATCCCTTCACTAAACCAGACTTATCATTTCCAGTAGGTGAGAACATGTCTCATATGGACAGTCTCCTGTTGTGTGCTACATGTGTAAAGAAAATGTGTCCAGAGAGTCCAGTCTACATGAGGAAACATCTCTAGTTTCACTCTGAAGCCAAAGGAAAGAAAACAATAATAATGCAATCACTTGATCTCATTTGATCAGTCTGTGCCATGACAAATACATCTCACTCTGTGCTTTGATACTGTGACTCCAAAAAGACACAAGTAAAGGCCTGTTTGATTCTCCATCTACCTACAGCTCCATTAAAACGAAAGCTGAAGGGACAAAAGCTTCACAGGGAAGAGATTTACCATCAGTGAAGTCTTGGTTGCTAAGGTAGCAAACAAAAGCTGTAAACTGCTTGTAAATCTACAAAAGTCCTTATTCTCCCAGACATAAAAAAAAAAAAAAAAAAAAATTTGGTATGCAGCTGTTTCAATACTCACCCTAACTTCCATATTTGGTATGCAAAGTAAGCCAATTAAAGATTGGATTCCAGGATTTCCGGCCTTGCATAGGTTGATAATCCCTGAGACAAAAAAAAGACAGACACACATTTATTCATGATACCCTCAAAATGAAAACACATTTAATATAAAACAAACTTTTCACATTCAGTAATCACCACATCTAAGCCCTTACCAGACCAAGAGCGAAAGGCTGCCACTATGGCCATTCTACTTGACAAGAAACGGGACTCTCTGTCCTCCCTGAGAACATGAAAACGCATGCACACGCACGCACGCGCGCAAACACACACACACACACACACACACACACACACACACACACACACACAATTAATAACAGGGCAACATGTTCCTAGCACACAACACCATTATGATCTCTCTATGCACAGAGCACTGAAAAGCATTTCACAAAGGTTAAACTACACTACAAAGGCAAAACATCAAAAGAAGTCTAAGAGAATCAATAAAAGATCTTTTTATGTAAAAGAAAATCTTTCAGAGTGACTTAAAGGATTGTGGCGACTTAGCCAGCTTCACATCCTCAGGCAAGTCCTTCTGGAGTCAAACAGCCCTGATAACAAGGTTCATATCACAAATACACTACACAAACCCTCAACATTCTCGACGCATGGTGTTACCAATATAGGAATACAGCAAACAGTAAACAGAAGGAAATGTCAAAACACTATCTTTTTGTTTCTACTGTAACAATAACACTCTTCATACACCCCCCCCAACCCAAACCCAAACCCATCCACACACACACTCACTTGAGCTGCCCTTCAGCCGTGTCTGCATTGTGACGGTAGTGAAAATCTGTGAAAGGGGCGAGGATTTGCTGGAGGATAGAACACACACACACACAAAAGATGGATGAGCAGAAAAAACAACAGACCATTAAGCATAATTAAACATCTTGAAATAATAATTAACCTGCAATAGATCTCACATAACATCAATGTGGATATAATGACTACTGTGGAGAGATGCCTCTGTCCCAGGTGTCTGTTTACAGACAATGAGGCTTTGGAGAAATGTTGTAACTGATTACTCTAAGCTTCATGGGAAAGAGACGGCCAACCTATGGCCGTTAATCCTGACTGGAATGACTCTCAGCACACTGGCTCATTTATAACCAGCAGCTTCCTCTGAATCTGTATCGGTGTGTATACCTCCAGCTCCACATCAACGCGCACGTACTGACGGGTACGTGGGTGGTTGAGTAGATGGAGGATGGTGGTGATCAGTGCTTCATTGATGCGACTCAGCTGACAGTCAATCACACTCTTCAGGATGGTGCTGAGGCCTCCTCGTTTGGCCACCACCTCTGGGTTCTTCAGGGCTGCAAATGCAACATAAGGAATATAAAGGGGTTTTATACTTTTTTCTCACAAATTTACAAGGTTCTTCTGTCTGCAACTTCCTAATGTGGGCCAGGCACTCACCCAGCTCACATACGATGGCAATGGCTGCGCGGACCATTCGGTCTCTCTCCTGTAGCCCATCGGTGCCCACAGCAATTAGAGAGTTTGCGATAGAGGTGGGGAACAGCATTGCATTGACAGTGATAATCTACAGGGGGAGGGAAAGGAGAGATATATGAGTCATGAAACAAGTCTGGACAAAGAGGCCAAATTTAACTACAATGTTTTTTGCTGCTTTCACATTTTCTAGGTCTCAGAAAAATGAAAGCTCAAGTTTTGAAATGCTAAAACAGAACATAAATATATTCTGAGAATCGCATAATTTACAATGTAAGACATGACAGCAGAGGTATATTTTAAAATAAGAGGCCAGGTTCAGGCTATACGTTATGAGCACAAGGGTTATGTTACTGCCTGTGTGGCTAATAGTTCTTTCCTGAAACTAGAGCCCAGCACTATGTGCATGTGTATGTGTGAAGAAGGTTTACAGTAAACTACAGAAAGAGCTATAAATAGCTCGCCTGCAGACCCGTGCAAAGTGTCCACACCCTGACACTGCTTCTAACCCAATGATCTTTCTGGTGGCACTGAGCTGGCACAAAGGCTAAGCTGTTAGGGGCGAGGGCAAATTCCCCCTCATGATATGAAGCTGACCCTTCAAATGAATAGCTGTGGGGGAATGAAAATTAAAAATATACATATTATCTCACCTTTCGGACTAGCCTCAGAGCCTGAGTCCTCTCCCCCTCATTGCTCTGCTGGATGTCAATGCATCTGAAACAACACAGAGGCATTATTAGTCATGCTGTTTTCTTTTTTTAACCACAGTATGACTGAAGCATAACATTTCAAAGGACCAAGCACATTTCTGAACAAATCAAGTGACTTACTGTAAAAAGAAAAATGCTTTGAACATATGTTATAAGCCAGACAGTACTAGTCCAACTGACTGAGCAAAGCAGGATCTCACCTGGCTATTAAATAGTCCACTTGTAGTCTGAGGACCTTCTGCAACACACTGGTGTCTCTAATGAGGTAGCGGAGTGCCCGCAACCCTGCAGCACGCACTTCCTTAGCCTCATTCAGAAGAGCTAGTCGCAGACTGAGGGATTAAAATCAAACAATTAGATGAGTCCAAAATCGTAGAATTACATTACATTGCAAAAGATTTGCAAAACCTTTACAAACTATTGTTATTTCTTGACTTCTTTGATAAGCCAAATGATTTCAGATGCTTTTTTAATTACTCATCAAATTAATGCTCCAAATGCAAAACATCCCAACCAATTATCTTACAGGCCTCACTTCCCAACATTTTCACTTGGCTGTGTTCAATCAGTAATGACTGGTGACTGACAACACTTACCAAACGATGATTTCTTCATGCGTAAACCCAAAGTTTTCCTCACGGTAGCCAATGCTGCATAGCAGCTACAACACAGAAATAGTACAAAAAATAAACGATTTGAGTCATGAAAGGACTTTAAGGATAAACTCAAGCCTAGCACAGGCATTACAGTGGCATCAGGGCACCTAATGGTATTTAGAAAATGGTACCATCCTTCGCCTGACACCCACAGTTTGAGTCAAAGAAGCACCAAAAAATAAACAGCAACAACACTTTCCCGCAGCCATATGAGTGTGTTTGTTGTATTTTTCTTCTTGTCTGTTACACACTGACGTGGGATAAGTGAATCGTACATGGTTAATGTTATGCTTTCACTGGTGGTAGACGGAGGTTATGATTACAAAAGCATCAGAACAACACATTCACAGGTCCAGTTGGTGCTGGCTTTTGTCACTTCCACCATGAGTGTGCACACTTGTATGTGTTGGATATGTGAAAATCGAGGGTGAGAACACATGGTGTGATAGTGTAGTGATAGGTTGACTGACTGTTGTATTCATCCATCCACAGATGCTGAATCCTACCAGGCCTGTCAATGGGCCCTGTTTCTAGCATATATATCTAAATTTAGCAGTACCTGCACAACAGGTCCTGCATCATTAACAGGGATAAGCCCACAGCTGGTGTATACATGATACAAATTTTTATTTTACGGACACAAAAGCAGTTCATTATGAACTGTATTCTGTCAGGCAAAAGCTAACAACAGCACAGTTGAGAACACTCAGAAACACGCAGAAATCAATGAGCTCTTGGGTAAAGGATGCTGCCATTTTGGAGCTGCCACCTTAACCATGGGCACCGAGGCACTACCAACAAAGTAGTGCTGCACCATCACAGTAGTTCAGTCTAGCACTGCATATCCCAATGCAGCATCAGCAGGGGATCCTGCGTAAATTCAGAGAGTAATGTATGTGTGAACATAAATCTGCTCTCTCTCTCAGGATAAACCACAGAGCAGAGCAGGAGAGATGTAGCAGGATGGGATGGGTGAACAGAGGCACGGTGAGTATGGGGTTGTTTTATACCAGCTGTGATGTCAGAGCCCAAGCAGGCAGGAGGGAGGGGGAGAGAGGAGATGGGGAGAGGGGCATGTGACACTGTCCAGGGGGGATTAGGTCACCCTCGCTGTCCTGGAACCCTTATAAGGAATCAGAGGCACGGTGCTCTAACAGACGTATGCACACAGACGTACACACGTCATGGCTATTACCCTCCTGTCACTTGTAAACAAGAGAGTTCGTGCACAGATTACAGACGCACAACTCAGGCCTGCACTCAGCCTTCAGCCCACTACAGTGCCAGCTGCGCAGTTTTGTGCCAACACACACCGGCTGCACAGCCCCCAACAAGTGGTCAATATATGTCCCTGACAGTCAGTCAGACATTTTTTACAGCAGTAGGTTCTGCAGCAGAAATTAGCAAATGCCTAGAGAAACTGCCAGTTTTCCCCTCATTCTTAGCTCTCAGTGTTGAAAGTCAGTTTCTACACCCCGTTATTCCTGTTCAAAATAACAGGAAGACTATTCCCGTACATGTTGGGTCAAAGGCAGAAAAACAGTCTGGAGAGCTCACTGGTCCATCACAGGGCTGACACAGGGATTGTCAATGCATAGACAAACACAAATCTAGAAACTTCCATCTGAATTTTTTCTCAAAGTGTCAAACACTAAAAGATTATAAAAAAAACCAACAAAATCTCTGTCACTTTCTTCTTTTTCATTTGCAAACAATAAATCTGTGCATCACAGTCACCATCTGCTAATAAGTGGGACGCACACAGACCAGTTATTCAGCTCGCAGCAGATCGCAGCATTTTAAATGAAAAAATTTTAAACTTTTCTCTGGTGCCTGCTAAAATCTTTGATCACCTGTTTTGTGTTTCAGTTTAGCTGAACATAATTTAGTTGGTGTCAAGCCATAAGAGCAATTTGGAATTTACATATCTTCACTTTTACCATCAACATCACAGATTTTAGAAGTGAGTGTCTCGGGTTCATAAGAACAATAACCAGACATTAAAAATCTCAGGTTTCAAAGTCAGAATGCTGCTCTTGATGCACATTAGGTCAGAGTGCTTTCCCATCCCTAGAGCTCCTGTTACATTCACTGTCAGCATCACAATGACAGGCACAGCTAGGCCTGCTGGCAGCAACACCGAGGAGGGGAGGATCAAGGAGAGGTCAGTGGTGACACGACATATAAGGGGGAACACAGTGAGTCGGTCTTTGCAGACAATCTTTGAACAGTGAGTCAACCTTCTTGAAAAGCTGTGTGTTTGTATCCACAGCTTTAACAGGAATTTTGCATTGGCTTTTGAGACAACATCGCAATTTTATTACTTTCACTGATGCTCAGTGTTGTCAGTACTGCCGCAGGTAACAAATTACACCCTGGGGTAAAAGCATCATAACTTGGCAGCGTTACCTTTATGAAGTTGTTCAGGTGGCCCAATTTTCGCATGTTACTGACTCCGTGCGATTTGGCCACATTTTGAAGGATTTCACGGAAGTTTTCTGATGGTTCTGCAGAAGAACAAAAAGGAAATACAATGTAACTATGACAAGCATTAAGCTATATTGCCACAATAACAGTCGATGAACCGTATTTGATATGTTGCAGGAAGGAAGTTGGTTTAGCTGGTCAAACTAAATTAGTGTGTACAGTCAAAACAAGGTCTAGCCAGTAAAAGCAAGACCTGCGCAGGGAAGTGTTTTTTGTTTTCAGTTCCTTCCAGCTATTATGTGAAAACAGAGTAAACAAGTTCCAGATACTGCATTTTGACAAAAAGACAAATGCCAAAAAACTACAAATACACCAGCTTCATAAATTGCATACAAAGTAAACAGATGATAAGCCAGTTTCAGTTTCTATCTGTCAGTAAGGGTCATCAGTCAAAGACAACTCAAACACAGAGAAGAGAAGAAGAAGAGAATCAATGCTTCAAAATACTGGACTACTGCAAACTGTTTTGCTGGCTATGAATTGATTTCAACATAAGTTGGTACAAAATGTACAAATATTCTTTTATACACATGAGGAATCCACTCAAAGATTTATTTCTCTGTGATATCAGATTGAAAATCCAACAAGCTCTTGATAAGGTCGATTAAGTGACAGGCAGTGATATATATATATATATATATATATATATATATCACTGCCTGTCACTTAATCGACCTTATCAAGAGCTTGTTGGATTTTCAATCTGATATCACAGAGAAATAAATCTTTGAGTGGATTCCTCATGTGTATAAAAGAATATTTGTACATTTTGTACCAACTTATGTTGAAATCAATTCATAGCCAGCAAAACAGTTTGCAGTAGTCCAGTATTTTGAAGCATTGATTCTCTTCTTCTTCTCTTCTCTGTGTTTGAGTTGTCTTTGACTGATGACCCTTACTGACAGATAGAAACTGAAACTGGCTTATCATCTGTTTACTTTGTATGCAATTTATGAAGCTGGTGTATTTGTAGTTTTTTGGCATTTGTCTTTTTGTCAAAATGCAGTATCTGGAACTTGTTTACTCTGTTTTCACATAATAGCTGNTATATATATATATATATATAGCAATAGTGTCAAGCATTGGACAAGTTTGAACCTGTGCCCCATCTACAAATGCACAAATGAGAAAAAAAAACCTCAGACGTGAACTTTACATGGGTATTTTAAGCTTTATGATGAAAGTCTTTGGCACAGACATGGTTTAGTCCTCAGTTTTAAGATTGCACAAAACTCATGTGACACATTGACATAATGTTACGACCCACTTACCAAGTCCTAAAATTAAACTTTGAGGTTGACAAACGTCCAACACAATTTATTTTGCAAATCCATGATGAAACATCTGACAGATTAAGTGCACCCCCCATCCACCCTCCCACCCAATCCCATCTCTCAGGTCAATGGGACAAACATAATGTTGACTTTTACTGATGAATCCATCACATTCAAAGAGCCAAACTCGGGATTTAAGGGCTGTGATGTAGCCATTCGTGGACACAGGACTGGTACGCAGTGTTGCTGCTGGAGGAGCAGCTCTCTCCAGCCTGTGCAGCTGTGCATCAGTGCCACTAGAAAAACCACCCTGCGCTCCCTATGTTGTCTAATTGCTACTCAGCTAACAGCTCTGAAACCCATTTTCTCCTACAGCCAGCGATGACCGGTGCATGACTGTAGCACTTATGGCTGGTTGGCTAAATAACAGGCTATCTTGCCCACTCACACTAACCAAAACAACAGAGCGTCGTCATGGCTGGTTAGCTGTGGCAGCTAGCTAACGCTAACTCTGCTAGTTAGTTAGCTCGATGCCGCCTGTTATTATGATATCGTTGGCGATGCTATTAGACGAAACAGAAAGGGGAAAGTGACAGCACAGCAACAGCACCGACAGGACAAGTGGACAGACTAACTGGGTTTTCACGTCATGGGGCTAGTGTCTACAGAAATGCCCCTCATCCATTTTGAACAATAATCGCTTTCAGGGTGATGTGATGAAGCCTCTTCTTACCTCTGGTCAGATCCAGCGGTACGTTCTCCTCCCCGCTGTCATTCCGACCTGTCAGAAACAAACACCGCGCACATGGTGAGAGATCCCGCCAGGGTCATCACGTGCATGGGAAAATCTATTTTTGCAATATCCCACTTTTACAGATACTGCTGAATCGAATTTTTCACGCTTACCTCGCATCCGAAGACTCCGGATAGGACGGCCGCGGAAGCTGGCCGCCATGTTTCCAGGAACATACACAACACCGAAAACTTCGCGGCTTCTCGCGAGAGGACGGACAACGGCGGAGCAAGGTAGAGGGGGTTCGGCGACAAACACGAGACCAGACCTCCCACAGACCTGAGATCAGATGAATCCCCCCTAATCTCCCTCTAATCTCATCAGACATAAAAACATACATCTGCCCTGGCGGCTGCATGACGGTCAACGAGGAAAGAGCTATTCAATAGCTCGACTTTGGTGGTTTTGGTTTTTAATCGCATATATATTATACGCATTTAAATAAAGGTTAGAATAAAAATTGCCACGCAGAATAATTCATTTATTATTGAAGAAAAAAAAGTAACATTCATTTTAACAGTGACTTTATGCATGGACAACGAATAAACAGTGCTCACGGTAATGATCAATCACTCATAAACCGTCAAGTTGCTTAAATAAATGCTGATGATTAAGTATTTTTGTCCAACCAGTTGATCTACCAGCCAGCACACCTACTGAAGAGAAACCGGATTTGTCCACATTTATCAAAACAACGCACAATTACACTTGTAATCTATTAAAAGATCAGCACTGCATAGCTGCTACAACAGATCAAGATGGATGTTTACTAGCTATGCTTTCTGCACAATACATGAAGCAGTAAATGGTCTATAAGAGTAATGAGTAATGATGATCTGTGCTCTTCAAGTTTGTCACCGTAGATTAGTCGAGCTCATACAAACAGTCTGTAGAGGAAAAAAAATAGTAGGTTATAGTCTTTCTTTTCTTTCTTTCTTTTTTTTTTACATTTTATCCTAATCATATGTGCCTTGCAGTGGTGCTGAGATCCTACACATAAGTAAAAGTAGACATACTACAATGTAAAATATTCTTTTATAAATTCTATTCTATTATAAAGTCCTGCATTCAAACTCTTAGCTCAGTAAAAGTTTAGCCCACAGAGTTACTATCAATTCAATGTAAATACAAATGTATTTTTATGTATATTGTTGTTTTATTTTTCCTGATGCCTGGTTATGAGATAATTAAAATATTTAACTTAAATTGAATAGCTTAATATTTAACAATGTTTGGTGTTAAAATGATAATGTTTTTCTAATGTCATAATATTTACAGCTGCACAATAAAATATACTAGAATATAAAGTAAATACAGTAACATTTGCATTCACTTGTGGAAATGGTCTGAATTACTGAGATTAATATTTCAGAAGTCTGAGAAATGTTTTTTTGCTTTGTTTTTCACAGTTCTGAGATAATAATATCATTGATTCAGGGCATTATTCATTCATATTCATTGAATTTATTTTTGCTTAAGTGAGTAAAACATCTATTTTCATCTTGAGTAAATTTACACCACTCCTTATATATTATTATTATATTTTCAGTCACCAAAACATACCTTCATTGATGTCATCATAAATGTCAAGCCTGTGTAAAAAATGATCACAATTTAAAATATGTCAAACAGACAGACATTACATGATGTAGCAGCTACAATTGAGTATTTCTTGCAAGCTGAAATAAATAACTAGAGCAAATAAATCACTGGAAAGATCTAAACCTAGACTTCTGAATCACATTAATTTTATTGACATTATTACCTATTAAAAGGCAGTGGAGGATCTTGGGAGTTAACATCATCATACACATCATCTACAGACACAGAGACAGTTACTGGTCAATGTAAAAATATAAGTGGTGACTTGTACAGTATGTAAGAGGAAATTGAAAAAAAAGAAACAATTTGGTGTAAATATTACAAATTGCACTCATGTTTACCTCCAAACATGATTTGTTGAAGACCAACTCTGAAGGGAAAATAGAAAAAGAAACCTTGATGAAGATGCAGTTTGATGTGGTCAAAATACTCCTGAAGAATGAATTTTTAAAGATTCATGGACATCAACATATGCAAAGATGGTTTCCTCAGAGTTCAGTAAACACTAGTCTGACAAAAAGACAGATATGTTGGATCACATAAAAACAACATGGCGATATGTTTTTATAGTTGCAACAATTATCTTCACCACTAGATGTCACTAAAAACTCAACAATCCACAAAATAATGATAGGTGACACTTGAACTATTTGAATCAGGAACATTTTTTGCCAGTATATATATTAATTAAACCAAACATTTGATTTCATCAGAGAAAACAACCTTTGTTTGTTGATTACACTAACATCTATTTACTTTCAATGAATTAATTTTTACCTCAACTTTAATGGATTAACAAGCCCAAAACATAAGAAAAACAAAACAACCTTGTCTCTAGATTATCGATGTCATTGTAAATGTTACCTTCCCAAACTATTTCAAAAATAGAAAATCAATGTTTGTGCTGACTTAGAGGCTTTATTGTCATATTAACATATTTCATTCAATAAATTCATTGACGAAAAGCAATTTAAGACACTTGCCATTTTTCCCATTTAGATCACTAAAAAAGGAGAGAGTGAGGATACTAAAAGAGACTATGTGTGACTGATTTCTATCTTACAAGACATCTATAAAGTTTCAGAGACATTATGTTTTATACCTTTCAACTGGAGCCCCGATGTTATAATAAACCCCTGTGTCATGCAGGTAAGGTTCCTCCTCTTCTCTGGGATCTAAAGGAAAATTTGACAACATATCAGCTCATTGCTCACTGCTAAGACTTTAGGTTAGTGCACATGTATCACCATCACCTCCTTTTCCTATTTCTTCTCCACATTTTGTTACTGTTAGTGAACACATCTGTTAGTGACTCTACATGTTACTTTCCCCTTGGGTTACCTGTATTGTGAACAATCCCTCTTTTATCCAAAAAAAAGTCTGATCTTGCTCCTTCAAAATCAAGAGGTGCTTTCTGCCTCTTGACTCTATGACCAGGTCCTTTATCCTAGTTGAGGATAAGTTACATTTTGAGGTTTTGGTTGTTTTTTTTTAAAATTATACGTCTAGTGTGTAGTCTTTGTGCTTTTACCTTCAGCAACGTCATTGTATCTTGGTGCCTCTGCTCTTTGACTTCCTGTTTTTTCAGATGTTTTTTCTCCTTTGTCTCAGTTTGTCTTTTCATTTCCTCTGAGCTCCTGCTTTTTTTTGTCTCCTGATTGACATATGTATCAAAAATATATATCAAAGACACCATTTTGGTAATGATGCAAGATACACATTTACTGAAACCACTTACTGCCCATTTCTTCTCGGGTTCTCCACCATGGTTTACCTCCTTTGTTCCACTATGTCTTTCTTGATGTTTTTTAAATCTCTCTGCCTGTTCCTTCCTTTGGAAAGATAAAATTATTTATTGTTTATACACATATACACTCTTGCCATCTGTTAACTTAATCCACATACAAAATTATTTATCATTTTCAGAACTTAAGATCATCAGTTCATGTGACCCTTGTGTTTGATAGATTATTAACTTAACATTTAAATATTGTTAGCTTATTCACATACTTCTGACTCTGTGCTAAATTAAGGTTCAAATTGATCAGTAATCGCTCCTTTTAAAATATAAAATAATTACATGATGGAGGCTGTTATGTATCTTTGTATGCACATATCTGAGTTAGTCAACAGAAGTCACATTTCTGAGTTGTGATAATGTAAAATAATGTTACTCATGTTACTCTAATGTGGAAAAGTTAACAGAGATACAAATAACTTAGAAAAACTTAAAGGCTAAAATTAAGGAATTAAGTTAAATTGCCAAACTCAACATTTTACTGAAGTTTGCTGCCATAACATTTTGAGTTTTTTCAACTTTGTCACTTTTTGTGTATACAGTCTCCCACGATTCATGCTGTAGCTCAGGATGAAAACTAATCTAAAGAGTTCTCCGTAGACCTTTGCAATAAAATAGTGGAGAGAAAATAGAGCAGAGAAAAGGTATTTAACTACTTCTAAAGCTTTCAGTGTTCAGTGCACACTGGCCTCAAAAATTATAAAGTGGAAGAAGTTTGGAACAACCAAGACTCTGTCCAGCCAAACGGAGAATGACAGCAACAGCCTCGGTCAGGGAGGTGACCAAGAATTCAACAATCACTAACAGAGCTTCAGAAGTCCTCTGTAGAGGTGTGAGGACCTACTGGAAAGACAAGGAGCCCAGCTGTACTCCATGTATTAGGCCTTTGTAGCAGTAGACTGGCTGAAGCCACTTTGAGAAAGGCAGTATTCAAAGAAGCATTTAAAGGAGACCATGAGGAAAAGGATTATCTGGTCTGATTAGACAAAACTTGAACCCTTTGAAGTTGAAGCCCAAACACTATGTCTGATGAACAACAAGCACATCACCTGACTAATACCACATCTACAGATAAGCATGTTGGGGGCAGGATAATGCTATGGGGAGGCTTCTCAGGGGCATGACATTGGTCCCAGTTGAGGGCAGTATGAATTCAGCCAAATACAGAGAAATCCTTAAAAAAAAAAAAACCTGTTTCAGAAATCTCACAACCTAAAACTGAGATGACAGTTCACCCTTCAGGGCGACAATGACCCAAAACTTATATCCAGTAGCTTCAGGACAAGTCTCTTTGTGCTTGAGTGGCCCAGCCAATTCCCCCACACTTAAACCCTGTAGAACATTTGTGGAGAGACCTGAACTTGGCAGTTCACAGGCGCTTCCTATTCACTCTGACAGACCATGAGATGATCTGCGAGGAAGGATTTACCCAAGAAGAGGGGCATCTAAAAAGTACTCAATTAACAGCCTTAGTACTATATATGTTATACTATAGGACACTTGAGTGTGCAAAACATGAAGCAGTCACTTGCTAAAGCATTATGATACAACTGCCCCACAATATGGACACTTACAAAATAGCTGCAAGGTTGAGTGGTGGTTGCAAACGTGGAGGTGAAGAGGTAGATGAAGAAGCAACATGATGTAGCATCACTCTTGATTCTGTCACACAAAAGTTCCATCTTTATGAAACTACTGAACATTTTAATATCA
The DNA here is from genome assembly GCA_038496675.1 of Rachycentron canadum. Lineage (NCBI taxonomy): Eukaryota > Metazoa > Chordata > Actinopteri > Carangiformes > Rachycentridae > Rachycentron > Rachycentron canadum. Next base: position 18,160,273 of record CM076654.1, read on the forward strand.
TAGTATTTGATGAAGCAATAACATTTGAGAATGCCGACTTTCCATAGCAACGTTGTATTTAAAATTGTGTCTCACCATCCTTCAGAGATTTTCTGTTCCTTTGAAATCTATGGATGTCAACCCCTGGAGGTCTGTCAGGCTTCGGTGGAGGGTTTCCCAGAACAAGCAGATGAGGAAGTCTCCTCTTCACAACAGGAGGCTCAGTGCTCCTTCTTTCAAGTTTACTTTGGGTTCCAGTTGTTATTGTGAGCTTTGGTTTCTGTGTTTTTAGGAGTATTCTCTTAAAGTCAGACTTAGGAGAGGTAAAGGTACTGATTGTGTTCAGAGCACCTGATAGATCCTCCATCAGAACAGTTATTCTGGTTTTAGAGGATTCGCCACAGACCTTTTCTTGGAGTCACACTTTACTGGAAGCATCCAGCATACAGTTGTGACTCAAACTGGGCCATATAGAGCAGAAAATGAAAGAATTCCTGTTAAGCAGTACTTCACTGTTTTCTGTTACACCAAGAGGAGCGAGTGAGGAAATCTTCACCTGTCAACACAAATTTATATCTACACACATATTATTAAAAAAGACAAGTCTTACACCAATAAATATTGAAATAAATCACAGAATTGTAGGAAGCAAAAATGACTTCAAAATAAAAATGTAAGAATTTCATAACATAAAATATTCCAAGAGAAATCACTCACCTAATCTTTGTGTGAAAATTTAAGCTTGTGTCTCTAATTTGAGTTGTACAACTCACCAAACAAAATGCTCCACCTATAAAGGAAGTATTTGAACTGGGTCAAAAAAGCCAACCCATCTGCCTGGTATGATCAAAAGACTGTAAGAAACTATGAAAGAAAAAAAAAAAAATTCCTAAAGCCCTTTGAGGTGCCTTTAAATGTCATTACAGTCTCCATATACTTTTACATTGCAAAACATAGTGTGTTTTCCGTGAGGAGAAATTTGGTAGTTCTTTCCAGCTGTAGAATATAGAGAAAACAATTTGATCAAGTAGAGTGAATTTACATAAATTTCATTCCCTATTATATCGGTCATTATTTCACATAGGGTCCTTATTTTTATCATAACTAGTCATTTACTATACTATATATAATCAAGATGTTTCTCCTTTTTTGTTGTAAATGCTGCCCTAATAAACATAAACATATTTCACCTGAGGCATTTGGTTAAGAGCGAGACCACAGTATGTATGATTGGTGACCTATATTCCACTCATACACTTAAGTTTGAAAACCTATTCATACCAGCACTGAATATAGCACTGAAACCTTATGTCACAAAGACACCTTTTCTTATCAGTCACACCTTGTACATTGTATATGTCATATGTTTCAGGAGGAACAACTGAAATTGAAAAGTTATTTTGCACCATTACAAGTTTTTATCTGAGCCCAACAGGAAGGGACTGTGGTGACAAAAACATGGCAATGGCTTCTTTGTTTGTACATATCTCAGTAAAATACAACCTATTAAATTCAATTAAACAACAAAGAACTTTGCAACACCATTACATGAAAAAAGGTTTTTATTTGAGTATCTGTACATAATGGTAAAAGCACTTTCCTCTCATCCTTTCAAGTCAGTGTGGTTGTAGACACAAGAGCATCAATGTCCTGTATGGCTCTGTGTGTCCTCTGAAGAGCCTCAGCAACAAAGCTCTCATTCACAGATTCATGAGCCTCTTCTTCTGCAGAACGTTCTTGAAGCTCTGCCCATCCTTTCTCACTTCTTCGGAGGTGGCTGTTCTCTAGAAGAACTGTGCACAGGATGTTAAAGAGCATCATCCTAAACATAAACATGGCTAATTTGTAAAATGTCACACATACAAAAAAAAAAACAAAACTCTGTACTGCCATCTAAAGGATACAGTTGAACCGTTTTATCTTTTCTAGTTCTGCAGCAACAAGATCTGACCTGAAGTGAAAAGAAGATCACATGATTATTACATGCAAGGTGCTAACAGTGTCCAACTTTCAACAATATAATAATAAAGGAGTAACCAGAAAAAAAGAACTCACCGACTTTCTACTGTCACGTGATGCTTGACAGGTGCAGGATTGGACAGATATTCTTCAAGCATTGGTTTAGAAACATGTCTGCCCTGCAAACAAAGTAATACCTTGTTATTATAATTTTAGAGCCGTGAATACTGTGTAAATACTGTAGACATCAGTTGTAGTGATATCAGTTGGGACTACTTCGTTGGCCTCTTGCAAGCAGCTGAGTGTGGCAGGGAGCTTCAGCGACTGCTTGGTCTGGTCGTAGCAAGTGAGGATCCTATCAAAGAGAACTGTGACAACTTCAATGAAATAAAGCCATGAATTTCATCAGGCTGTGATAAAGGTGATAGCTTACCTGCTTGCACGGCTCACAATAGAGCATATAGAGTAGACCTGCCCACATACGTCTGGTGGAAGGCTATTCAAATGGTATGATAGCTCTTTCACCTGTGAGATAGACACAGTCCATTCATTTGGCATCATTCATTTATCCAACATGCCTGAGATTTCATTGGCTCGCTTCCAAAAATAGTAACATGCTATTCTCAATGTAGTGCATTACACTAAAGATAAAAGGCTTGAATTTACCCCGCCTGACTGGAGCTCAGGTTGATGGTGAGTAAAATAAGTGTTAAGGACACCATTAGACCGGATCACTGATCCATCTCCTGGGGAAACCTCTATGACTGATACAGCTCCGCTCAATATCCTACACAAGAGAGGATACTGGTACAAGTTATAGGTAAACATAGTCACAGTGTAGCTGTATATAATATCTATCACCACATGGGTACAGGTCTAAGGTTGTAAATGTCTAGGTGTAAAAACGACTATTCCCTCTTGTTTTTGTCTTCACAAAATAAACTAAGTAACTAAGTTAAAAAAAAGTGATTTTGTATGATAACTTTGTGCACTCATTTTACTTTCAGGACTTCGTTTCATTAAAGTATTATACTGGCAGGTTTTGACATAATTAACTGTTAAACTATAGAGCAGAGGTTATTTTAGAGTCCAGATCTTTAAAGTGCTTTAAAACCTGTAATCCTACCTGTAAGTGACGCCTTGACACCACATCACTTTCACCAGCTCGGTTGGAAGGTCTTGATCTGACTGTTCTTTTTTTGCCAGGGGATCTTTAATCTTCCACCTTAAATACATGGGTAAATCAGTTGCTAAGCATTGTCAACTGTAGTGCACTGTGCCTCTTATTAATCAACAAACCTGTGCCTGTGAGGTGAAGGACATGTGAGAGGCAGCGTCTGAGGTAGATGAGACCTTCTCTCTTTGCTGGATACATCATTTATTATCCAGTCTGCCTGGGCAGAACCACCTGTTCCCTCTGCTCCAACAACACTGGGTTTAGAGAGACGAGCTGTCCAGTGATGACGAGCCAAGGAGAGAGGGTAGCTCCACACGGGCGAGTAAGCAAAGCAGGAGTGATGCTGGACCACTGTGGTGGATTGGTACATCCTCCCTGTCTGGGAAGAGAAGAGACAAGAAATGAAATAGTTAATCAAAGATGAGATATAAGCAGCAGAATATTTCTGAGAAGCATAAACTCAGGAGAACAAGACCTTGATCTAACTGACTCACTCCGTCCTCTTACCTGATGAACCTCTATGGTCTCGTTGTTGGTTGTCTGGCAGGTCAGCTTGTTCGTTTGTTGTGGACGGCCCGGCCTGTCATTGGGATCTCTGCTGAAACACTGCACACCCGCACTGAGGCTGCATGTGAACTCAACAGAGAATTCTTCACCTGAGGGCGACAGCATCAGCGCAGCTCGCCCCCCTTCAGACCTAATGATGGTCTCTCCCCCAGGCCCGAGCTCAGCTTCACAGGAAGACCAGTCAGGCCACTGCACGTCCGAGTCAATGCTGAAAAAATGCTGCAAAAAATAAAATAAAATGAATAATAATAATAATAAAATGGAGATATTGGCATCTGCACAATCTGAGGCACTGGCAGTGAATCACAAGTAGTTCTTGGTACCTTCTTGTGTTCAGCAGGGATGAGCTCCTCTGGTAGATATGGTCGACTTGCGTGTTTATTCCTAAATTCCAATGCAGTTACCATCATCCCCTGCAAAATGACAACATCAAGACAAACACAATGGGATTGAGCTCGTGCTGTAAGAAGAGACCAAGACCTGCCGTGACAGGACACCATACCTTATATGTGCTGATGGTGAACCTCGTCCTCTGTCGGACCCTCTCTCTGGGCTGCAGAGGGTGTCCGGAGGAGTGCGTGTCCTTCGCCAGCAGGAATTCACAGCCGCACGGCGACAGTTGTAGCTGGGATCCGTTCAGGTAGCGAACATCCACCGACTCATCCTCATACATGATCATCGAAGCGACGCCGGCGTCAGTTTCCATCGTCGACTTTTTCCTGGGTCGTTCACGCGCTAAAAAAAATCAAAACATGCGCCGGTCAACGTCATCACGTGGAGACGTTTGTTGTTGGCGCGCTCACAGCGAGGGAGAGAGTCGGACCGGAAGTGTCGTTATTAGGTTTTGTTTCATATAATTTTGTTTATTATTATAATATTATTATTAATATATGATCATATTATATAATTGTGGTTATTCTATAATAATAATTATTGTTGTTATTATTATTATTAATAATAATGATAATAGTGTCCAAACCGTGAACATGTACAATCATGGACAACATTCACAACAAACAAGAAATACAATGAATTAACACACTGCTATAAAAAAAAGTAAAAGCATTTTTTTTATTCGAAAACTTAATCATAGAGTTTGAATTTGACGTTTAGAAAAACATCGTTACAAAATATTGGCTTTCATCCTCCATCTTGCAGATGCAAAAGGAATCATCATTATACGAACAGACAGAATCATCACAAGTGCATTTTAATAAATTTAAGAACGTCTAACAAAAGCTTTCCTCTGTGTGTACAGAACCATAACTAAATACCTAACAATGATTTCCGTTGATTTTGTTCCTCAATGACCCTTAAATGAAATGTATGAAAATAATGTGTAGGCAAAGTAAAAGTAAACAGACAGTGACACCTACTGCCCAGTTGACAAACTGGTTTCTCTGCAGGCCTCTATAAGAGCCTGTAGTTGCATGTCAGTCCCCAGATTCATATCCCAGAGTCTAGCATTAACTCTCCCAATACACTAAATATTGCAGTGACATGGGCAGAATTATTAGGCCTTATATATCACGTGGCAAAAAATATGAATTTGGCATTACAGATGAAGTCTTGCTAAAGGACATAGTTTTGTCACTGAGAGTTTGGTTTAAAGAGAGAATGATATGGAGGTTTGAAGGTTCATGAGAAAGGGGTATCTGCAAAATGTGACAAAGTTATATAATAATAATAATAATAATAAACAAAAATATGTTTTTTGATGCTGCTAGTAGGATGTGACTGAGGAGATGATAGAGAAAAGTGGGTGAAAACGCTGTATATGTGGATAATGACTACATCTGGAACTGATATGGCTGCATTGCATATGACCTACTTTTAGCCTAGATGTACTGCAGGATAAAACTAAAGTATTTTGCATAACAGTCACACTCTTTTTGTCTAATGGAGGAAATCATGAGTCAATCAGCAACAAATAGGAAGTATTATTTGGACTTTTTTTCAAGCTGCTATTTTGTTTCCCATTCTGAAAGTCTAAATGTTATTGTTTCAAAGCCTTCTGGCAGAATTGGTGGAAAATAGTGAATATTTTGTATATTTTGTGAGCTTAAAAAAATAAAAACAAATTTAAACCGATTCTGCATCTACTTAAAGTAAAGATATCCACAATATTTAGTGATTACTTGTGTACATGTAGAGTACTTCTTAGTATACTGTAAATAGCCAATATAGAGGAGGTGACCACAGTGTCCCCTGGCGCCGGGGACTAACTCAGTTCTGGATGTGGCCTGCGGGGGCAGCAACACAGCGTCACTGCGTCCAGACCACCGCAACACCATAGAAGAAGAAGCAGGAGCAGCAGCAGAGTCAATGCTCGGGGCAGGATCGTAGCTCTCACCACACCGAGGCGCATTCAGGCAGTTCAGCGAAATAAGTGACGGGCCGTATTGCAATGGTTACACCGACAGGCTGGTCCCTCACTGTAGACACGCCGAAGCTGCAATGAAGGTGCATTTTTCTGTTGACATAGTCTCTCCTCCAATTTTAGCCCTGCTTAGGTTACCGCTGCGAGCTAACGCCAGCTAATGCAGCGGTCTGTATCTGCGGAGCTGCCGTTATGTTCCCCAGCCTGTGTTGTAGCTAATTGTCACGGAAACTCTGACTCGGACTGTCACCAAACATCGGCTAGACAGTGGTGTTAAGCATGAACCTATTTAACTAAATTTGTTCTCTGATTGACATTTGTGTCCAGTTGTTTTGTCTGCTGTTTTGCAACGTTAACGTTTGCTGGTTATCAGGATACTTGAACTATGTAGCTAGCTTAATTATGTGTTTGTGTGGAGGCAGTTGTAGCTTTTTTGCATCTCCTGTCTGCACCTCTTCATTGTGTTAAACTCACGATGGTGGAGCCTTTTGATCACCTGATCAATAATTAGCACCCACATATAGTTTCTATGACTATATCCATTTGTTTCTGTGGCAACCATCGTTCAAATGTTGCTGTTGAAATGTCCTGTCAGTCTCTACAGCATCAACATTAATGTGAAGGGAGGGAGCACTCAAGTGTATGTGTGTTGTGACTGTCAGGCAGGGGCCTCGTCCATGTGGGCTTCATGCTGTGGTCTGCTGAATGAAGTCATGGGTACTGGGGCCGTCAGAGGCCAGCAGCCAGGTTTTGGGGCTGGTGCTGGACCCTTCAGATTTGCCCCCAGTGCGGGATACTCCACATACCCGCCCACCAGCTCAGGGAGTCCCAGTCTTGTATGCAAGGCCTGTGGCCAGGCCTTCTCAGTCTTCAGGAGGAAGGTAGGTGACTGGGTGTTCTTGTGAATGCCAGTACATGATGATAAGTCTGCTGATTTAATGAGAAGGGAAAAGTGCATGTGTGGAAGCAGAGGGGGATATAAAATACATGTTTTAGATAGAAGTGCTAATTACTCGCAGTACTTGGCTGTGGAAAATTGAGTAATCTAGGCTTTGGCATGTTGATTTAGGGCATGTTTTTATGCACATCTTCATTTGTATTGGGTCTTCATGTCTCATTGCTGTTTGGCCAATGAATGAGTGAAGTTAATCAAGGTCAGTATTTTAAACGATTTTTTCTTCTTTTTTCTTTTTTTTGGAATATAGTGGAGCATAATTAGCCACGGTTTCCAAAAACCTGAAGCAATATTAACCTGTGTGGAGGAAAAAAACAATATAATTGACACCCAAAGGCAACTAATTTTCATTGAAAATGCTGTGCCGTTCTAGCTGATTGCGGAGACAGATGGACAACATACTGGTTCTGTAATATCATCGTCACTGATGTTCATGTATGGCTCACAGGGTCTCATTCTGTCTGAACCTTGTGCTTCACTCACTCATCATGCCAGTTTATTCCCACATCTTGCATTTATTACTGTTTGATGTTTGTCACTTAAAAGAAATGTGCTGCCCCCTGTGTCTGTGCCTGGAGAGGTAGAGCAGATGTGAGTGATTGAAAAATGCAGGCAAGGTCGATTTGGCATAGATATATGCTTTCCAATGATTATTAAATGCTGTCTCTCTAGTTTATTCTGTAATATTACAGGTTATTGATTAAAAAAAGGCAAATACAGGACAGACAGACATTTATGCATCATTCTGATATGAGGGATTTTTGGCAGTAACACATGGTAGAAGTTGTGCAAAAAAAATCACTAATTGCGTCATTTCCATCTTCTTGTTTTTCACTCTATTTCTTCTCTAGTATATTTGCTGTGACTGCAAGAAGAGCTTCTGCTCGCTGTGCTCCGTGCTTCAGGAGAATCTGCGCATTTGTGCCACGTGTCATTTGCTGAAAGCCACAGCCTTTCAGCGGCCTCGGCTCATGCGTTTGCGAGTAAAGGACCTTCGTCAGTATTTGCTGCTCCATAACATCCCCACCGATACCTGCAGGGAAAAGGAAGACCTGGTGGACTTGGTGCTCTGTCACCAAGGCATTGAGGAAGAGGAGGACCCTGACACAGGCAGCCTCCACTCACGCTCCCTGTATACACCGACCCCATCTACCACACAATCTGCCTCTGAGCTCTCTGCTTTCGCCGTCTCTCAGGAGGAGCCGCTCAGCAGGAGTGATAGCTCTGATACCAACCAGGTCAGGGCAGACTTTGAAATATGTAGCACAGTTCAGCCAAGTCTTTGTAAATATCTGGAAAACTACAGAAGCATAACTGGTAGTCTCTCAGTTTTGTAGCTAGTAATTACAAAGCCTTTCTTGTTTGCTCTTAAAACTCTTGTGGGTAAATAATTAACATGGCTGATGAAAATTTGGATTTTTCATTAATGGTGACCTGTAGGCCCAAATCTTGCTTTTCTGAAGAGTACACTTACTGTTTCCTTATTTTCATCAGTTAAGGGAGACTATTGGTTGAGCTGCAACAAATGAGTCAATGGGAACAACTTGACATGTTACTGTAAACAAATATAGAAAAAAGTGTTAAAGTGCAGTTTACTGCTCATCTTTTGACTTTGGCTTTACTACAGTTTGTAAGCCAGCCAAAAGGAAAGTGATTTGGGGTTCTAGACAGCAGAAAGGCAAAAGGTAGAAGAGAGAATAAGAAGTGCTACAACTGGTGATGAAAAGGGAGCTGAGCTCCAAACAGCCAGGATCCACTATAAATACTTGTACTTGGCCCGCTTAGGGAGCAGTAAGCTTTTCTATGAATGGAAGGGACAAGACATTGTTGTTCCTAAGGCATCAATGAGCTGTCTGAAGAGTGCCTAATCCTAATCTTCAATTAGCTGGCGTTCCTTGCATGTAGAGCACACTACTGCTTTTGTTGTGTTACAGGATATCGGTGATGCCACATCGGTGTCCCTCCTCAACTTGGATCCCAGTGAACACACTCCTGAGGTGATTAGATTTCCTGTGGTCACTTTGTAATCATTTATATATGCCACATTGACAAATGCATTCTGTTGCTGAACCCTGATGCAGTGCAAGGAAACAAGATGAGATGCTAATGCTTAGAATTTCTTGGCTGGATCTGAAATTACTTTCTCTCCTGCTCCAAAAACTGCAGTGTCTTGCAGATTGCAGGACTCAATATACTCAATATACAAATATACCAATTATAGTCAAAGTGCTTATTGCACAAAAGAAGCACTAATAAATAAAACCATCTATGATTGACAGGGAGGCTAAAATCCTAAAAATAGTTCTCTAATTTAATGGTTTGTCTGGTTCTAGGTTAGTCCTCAGACGCGACGTCGGGCCAGAGCGTCTCTCTCTGATATCTCCAGCTTGAGGGACATTGAGGGCCTGTCTGTCAGGCAGCTGAAGGAGATCCTGGCCAGGAACTTTGTCAACTATTCAGGGTGCTGTGAGAAGTGGGAGCTGGTGGAGCGTGTTAGTAGACTCTACAGAGAGACGGAGGAAAATAGGAAATCATGTGGGTATTAAATATTGTGTATATTGTTGGTGGTTAAGTTATTATTTATTGGTTAATAGCTCTGAAAATGTATAAATGATATAAATGTTGTCATAGAAACTGAAGTAGAAGGCATATATTTATGTGTTGCTATATAAGTACAAGTTCATACATTCAATACATTGCACTCAGTGATGAGTCTTTCTTGTTTGCAGTGGAAAATGTGAGCAGTACTGTAACCACAGGTAAGCCGTCACCCATCAGTTTGAACTGTCCTACATATAGGTACTGGATACCACATCCTGTTTCTCCTCCTATAAACCAAACTGATGATATTATAACCTGTAGGTTTAATGATAATGTAAAATGTCTACGCTGATCACATATAGAAACTCACAGAGCTATTAAAGTGAGTTTAGTCATTCAGAGTGATGATGAAATGTCTCTTGCTTGCTTTACTCCTCCCACACTAAAGTGGTGGCTCTCCCCCCTCCTATCTGCAACGGTGCCATTGGAGGTAAGGCTTAGGTTCCTCGTCACCGTTGCTGTAGTCACACATACCATCTATGACACGCCTCTCCATTGTATGAACTGTATCACATCTACACTACATCTGTCTTTGTTGTAAACCTGCTCTCATTTGTTATCCAATCCTTTGTTTGTGAAATCCCTCCATGTCCTGTTTTACTGAAGACAAATGTCCTTAAGAGGTTTCATTATTTCACTTCACATTTGTCGTGATCCAAGAATATTGATCCGTCATTGGATCAATCTCCCAAGGTCATCTATTCATGTGTTCAACATGTGAAGCTAATTATACTGAGAACTGCAGTATGTTAGCTGTGTATATTCACTCTTACCAGCATGCCTTCACTGATAAAGACTGGTTGCCATAGAAACATCTTGACACATAGCCACAACAGACATTGACATTTTACAGGAGATTGTGTGCATGACCTATCCAAGATAAAGCACACTAGATAAGATGAAGTGTTTTTTTTTTGTTTTTTTTTTTTAAAAAGCTGCAGTGTTTAAATCTTTGTTAACAAGTCACTTGTCTGTGTCTCTGTCTGTCTCTTGCAGACGGTGAGAAGGGTCCACTGACGATCCACGACGACAACCTCTGCAGGATCTGCATGGACGCCATGATCGACTGCGTTCTCCTAGAGTGCGGTCACATGGTCACGTGCACCAAGTGCGGCAAGAGGATGAACGAGTGCCCGATCTGCAGGCAGTACGTTGTGAGGGCCGTGCACGTCTTCAAGTCCTAAAGCACCACTGCAACACCACAGCACCTGCTTCAGAGCAACAGCTCAGATTGAGACTGTACCTTAACTCAAACCATGCAGCTCATAACTTTTCAATCCCCAAAAGACTTATTTTGTGGATATTTCATGTTTGTATTCACATTATTTGCACATTGAAATATTAAGAGAAATGTGTTTTTCTTAAGAATTTGACTCTTTGGTTTTAGCAGTGGGCAGAGTGTAGGATCGCACCCTTCTGTGAGTCATTCCTCAAGTAAACATATCTCGAATCTGTTCATTCCTAAGTGTCCATTTTGATTTTCTTACAATTTTTCAACACAAAGAATGTTTGGCATTCAGCCACATTCAGTCTTATTAAACACAACACATCACCCTCAGATCTGCCTGTAAACTGTAGCTGGCACTCAACTGCTGAGTATTCTTTAGAGCACCTCTCTTTACAACTGCTGCAAGTGAATACATATCTTAGTAACACCGAGGACAGACATACTGAACCTGAGCACAGGAGAGTTAGGTGCCAAATAATGGGTCATGCCCTTATGCTTCTCACCCATTTTTCTTTCCCTCGACTGTGTGGGCCAGTGTGTGGCTGTTAATAGTTAAAAAGCACTTTGTTAATGCACCACTGCTCACAACCGAATGCAAACCAGTAATAGTGATTTTGCACGTGTATTAATTATTGAATGCTCGTCCAAACCTCAGCTTGACGGTCAATACTTAGGTTAGTGAGAAAAGCTAAACAGAAATCACTGAGCTTATGTTTTCAACTTTTATCTCAGTGTTATTCAGCCCACAGACGAGCAGGGTTGTAATTCAAGGATACCAATGACTGATAATGGTGGAATATGACAGTCTATGTGTTATTTCATTATTCACCTATTTTGTTATAAAAGAACTCACTGAAATGCATTACATATGGAAACAATCTTACAAACTCATTACAGCAATAGCTAACCACTGCTGTCACCTCTGTCTAGTCTCGGCACTTTAATGGAGACACAAACTGGTGCTAACTCATCCAACCATCTTCCCTGTTTTCCCAGCTGAACTGTGGATGTGAAACTCTGAATGTCATTGTTTTTGTTGGTTGTCGTATATTGTTGGGTGTGGAATGAAGTGTCTTAATGCGTTTTAGTTGATTTTCTCACGTAGGAGTAATACATTGAACTAACTATTCAGAGGCATAGCGATGAGTTTACTGACACCTGTGGTATAGAAAGTATATAGAAATAATGACTTGCTAATGTACATTTGCATATATTGATCCATATGAGATGTATATATCTATATTTTTTTCCATTTGATTTAAAATGACGTAATATCAGATTATTGAAATGTCTCTGGGATTGGGTTAGTTTATTATCAGAGTTATGTTTTCTTGTCAAGTGGTTTGAAATATGTTTAATCTGCATAGTTTTGCTTGAACTATCTGTCCCTCTTAAACCAGAGCATGACACGAACCTGTATGACACTGGTTATGTTAAATCCTCCATCATCCCCACCTCTAAAACTCAAATTTTAGCTGTTTTTTTATTTCCCACAATCCTGCTCATTTAGAAATATCCAGCTCTCTACTGTACGCACACAAAGTCAACATTGCTGCTATTACAGTTATGACATCCTCTACAATCACAAAAAGTAGTGGAGCAGGTTGCACTTTTCCTTTAGAGGGTGTAATTGTGTGCAAGGTTTTGTCTTTGTATTTGGGAATGTTGAACTTTTTATTTTGGTAATTAAAGATTTTAATTAAAGTCTGTTTTTGTATACTCATGCATCACAGTGTCCCTGTATTATCTTGGATAATACAGAGATCAGTTGATTAATTCAATACAAAATTCAATTTGGACAGACCAATCATTTTTAAGAAATAAAATATTCTCTGGTCTTAGCTCCAGCATGGCCTCATAGCAAGGTTCTGGGTTCCTACCCCAGGCCTGGGGCCTTTCTGTGTGGAGTTTGCATGTTCTCCCATGTCTGTGTGGGTTCCCTCCAGGTTCTCCAGCTTCCTCCTACAGTCCAGAGACATGTAGGTTTAGGTTAATCGGTGAGTCTAAATTGCCTGGAGGTGTGAATGTGAGTGTGAGTGGTTTTTTTTCTCTACATGTTGGCCCTGTGACAGACTGGTGACCTGTTCTGGGTGTACGCTGCCCTCACCCTATGTCAGCTGGGATTGGCTCCAGCCCCCCAGCAGCCCTGATGGATAATCGGTATAGATAATCAATGGATGGTTTTAGCTCGCCAGATGTGCAGACATGCAGGATTTCTGTTTTGTAATTTTTGTAATTTTACATTTTGACTGTAGCACTAATTTATAAATTTATTTTAAAACTTTTTATTGGGAAATTGTGTAAAAAGACTAATTGACAGACAAAATTACACACATGTATATATATATACACACACACACACACATATATATATATAAATAAATAATATAAGGCATGTTTTAGTTAATCAGAATAAGAATTACAAAAGACTCAGTGATGGTACAAATGAAATTCTTTTAATGCATTAGCACTTAGTTTTTGGATTTACAAATATAAACATTATCACATTCACTTGATTGAGGTGATTGCAGATTACAGCACGACACCCAAAATACACACAACACCAAGTGTATGGAGTTTATTTTTAAATGTATGCAAATGAGTTATTTGCAAAGGTCTTAATTAGTTGTGTATATAAACCTGTATAGAGAACCAGATATGCTGGGTTGACTGCATTATAGAGTCAGCTATGTCATCATTCTCACATTTGCTGCCACTGTCAGTTTCCTGCTATTGGCTGTTGGGTGTGAAACCCACAGAGTGGACGCTGCAACAGGCTCAAACCACCCCGATAAATTATTAGCAAGCATTTAGACCCAGCTCTGAGACATCAATGTCAAATTACTGAATACATGAATAAATACAAACTGTAATAAAAAAAACAAAATAAATTAATGCTGAAATGTTGATGAAAACCCCATTTAACACCAACATTCAACAGCTGATAAAAATATTAAGGTAACTGAAGACATGAGGGTGTAACAGGAATATGAAATTTGTTTTCTCTTGTTGTATCATTACTGAAATACATTCTAAATATTTGGGAGGTATTTATGATAATTTAGTCAGATATTTATTATTGTACATGTTTTTTCTCTGATACTGAAGTGATTGATGTCAAATACAGATTTTGGCACATAGGAGACACCGTAGTATCAAGGTAAACCCAGAGAAGTTCCCTTGCTGTACAGTCTCTCTGTGATATTTAACTCCTGAGACACTGTAAACTCATGAAATGATGCTTGTATAAAAATACTGTTTTCAAATATTTAAAGATTAAAAATAAACAACCCAAATGACAATTACAAGCACATCTTTATAAAAGTAATCTCTCAACACAAATACATGCATGCCGCTTGCTCCGTCCGTCCAGTGAATGTTTATCACCTCCTAACTTCAGAGTCCATCTATCCAGAAATCTACCTCTCAATTCACTTTGTCCAATGTGACACTGACTCAAAGACGTTTCATGGGGATCAGTTTAAAAAGAAAAAAATTGTTCCATTAAGTGCAAAGACAGTTTTTTCCCCAATCACGTTTGTCCTGTTAGAAACTAGCTGGTCTTCTGCAGCAGTTTGTCCTCCTTCAGTCTGAACGGTACGCTCACAGACATCTCTGCAATGAACCTTTCGCAGGCCGTCTTGGTCACCTGCTTGCAGAAGCGAAGGTCTATCTGACAGATGCTTCCACAGCGCTTGAAAAAGTTTAGGGAATGGTCTGTGACCCGGTTGCAAACTAAAAGAAAACAAAGAACAATAATCAGCTACGAGACTGATGTTTAAAAAGGAACGTTGCATAGAAACGTTCACTGAAAATCATCTTGTTTTCTCATCTTTTGACGCATCAACATCAACAAAAAGTTCATTTACAACTCACGATGATGACAAGCAGCTCCAACCTTCACTTAAGGTATACTCAAGAAGGGCTACATTGAATACAAAAAAAAAAAAAAAAAAAAATCTCCTTGTGTGTGGTGCTAAATGATTTGGTTTGGGTTTGAGATGCACTGGAATTTCCTGCAAAAGGAAAATGTTTTTCATTTTGTAATTTACATAGAGGTAACCCTCATAGGTGTTTTCAGTTATTATACCTCTTCTGAGGACTGTATGTGCCCGTCAGCTCTCTGTCAGTGATTCTTGTTCAGTCATTTAGTTTGGTGACCCTATCTGACATTGATCTGCCCGGCACAGAGGTCTTAACCAAGATAACTGAAAACACCAGTGAGGTTACAGAGGACCTCAAATAAGTGATTTATCAATTCAAGAAGTCCTGAATAATGTCCAGTAAACTGGATATCCACTGGTCTTTTTTTATTTGTCTAAATCTCAGTGTTCAATTTAATATGATGTCTTAGATCAATGAAGTAATGTGTGATTAAAAGCAGCTGTCTACATACTTTGCATGCAATGGTCAACTGTGACGACATTGTCTATGGTGAGATTAGATGAGCACAGCCTTGTAGCTCTTCCTCCTGCCCATCCAACCATCCCGTTAATTTTGCCTGTGGCAGCAATTAAAGTGCAATCTGTAAAAACAGCAAGAGTTGGTCTTTAGCTTGTCTTTTGTAGTAACATGACTTTTCAATGGAAGAAGTTTCAGGGTCCTGGTAGAGTGTAGCTGGCTCAGTTTCATTTCTTACTGGGATGAGACATTGTTAATGTTATTGATAACATGCCTATTTTGTGTGGCTCTTCCTTTTTCCTTCGATGTTGAGGTACATGTGGCCTTTGAAAAGTTTAATATTTGCAGATGTGCTTATTTTGTCAATATAAGCTATTGGTTTTATTCAGGCATCTTAGACCAACATGACCTGCTGCTTCTGCTTTTGTGGGTTGTAATTAGACATAATTTCTTTGCTTCTCTGATAAAGATAATTTCATTGTTTCATCTCAAAACTGTGACATATATGTTACAGGCTTCATGGATTACTGGGGATGTAGTTGCCACAAACTGATTATTGGGACTGGTTTCCTGCAAAGCCATGACAAAACTGCCAGAGTCCCACCCAGCAAAAACATGTTGCTTCACACGTGTCACATCTGTATGTGATTACAACCCAGAAACTGCTGCTGTGTATCCCTAAAGTCCCAGTTCTCACCAGACAGGTTGATTTCTGTCAGAGAGTCTCTGGTCGTGGTCCCTGCTGCTGTCAGTAGGTTGACTGACTGGTCGTTGATATGGTTGCAGTAGCTCAGGTCCAGTCTGGACAGCAAAGGCATCTGCCGACTGATCAGACGTAAAGACGTGTCGGTGATGTCCAGCCCTGCCAGACGGAGATCCTCCACATTCCGCAGCTTGCAGCGGTTATCCAGTTGACCTGGTGGTCAGTCACATAATGAACATTACTGACATGTTTGTATTTTATCACCAGGTTCATCTAGGATCTCTTAGTGCTATAAACGAAGAGTCTCTCACACGTTCTCACTTGCAATAAACATTATTCTTAAATCTATGTCTCAGTCCCAAGACCCAAAACCTACAGTAGACATAAGGAAAAACCATGTTGATGCTCTAGTTTCATATACAGGAAACTACTTTTTCCCCAAAAATAATTTAAAGTTAGTGAATAATCACTAAGGATTTTAATCTTTATATAATCAGTAGCTACATTAATGTTACATTACTCAAAAGTGTCACAGAGAAGCACCACAGTGCATTCACACGATAACACTGAAGACTGGAATAGCACCTCTACCAATGGCAGTGGTGGGTGTGGTTTGTTGAGCCGATGAGTTACCTGGTCTGTTGTCTGTGGGTGGTGAGAGGAGGTCCCTCATCTGTGCGTCTTTCAGTCCCTCCACCCACTGGACATCCAGGGTGCGAAGCAGAGGGCAGCTAGAGGTGCAGAGCGCAGACACAGCAGCCCAAGAACACCCTGATAACTTTAACACTCGCAGACCTGGAAGACACAGCAACATTTAAGCACACTGATGCAAACCAAAAAGAAAAATTTTCCTTGGTAATAACTCAATAATCACTTAGTTGGGTACCTGGCAATCTATTAATAAGCCAGCTTAATTGTTTCTTGGAAATGTTGGTCCAGCTGAGGTCAAGGGAAACTGGCTGTCGGCGGATAATCCCACTTAGCATGAGTGGAGTGATGGAGGTGCAGCGGTTCAGATCGATCCTCATCCAAAGTCTCTTATCACAGCACCTAGACATCAGAGGCAAAAATTTGTGTTGCTGTCATGAGCACCCCCCCAAAAAACAAGCTCTAATTGCCCTTTCACACTTAAAAGGAAAAAATTAGTAATCCATTCAGCAATATTTTTCTAATCTTTTGCAATCCTGACATTGTTGAACATAAAAATCGAAACATGCCATTTTAAGTGTGTTTACCATCTGTTCCACGTTTTGCAAACTCTCATGCACACACACAGCTCCTGGTGTGTGAGGTAACGAAAGATCTTCATCCACACCTCACGCTGTATGACGTGTGTTTTACCATCTTTTAGAGGCAGTCTATCAGGAGGAGGACTTATGGGAGGGGGTCGAATGACGTGCCGCTCCATTTGGACACACTTGGGTGGGGAGCGTGGGGGCACTGGCCGGTTGGTTGGGGTGCTCCTGTTGAAGCCCAGTGGAGTAATCTGACTCGGGTAGAAGTGCCGCAGCTCCCACGGGGTCCCGTTCATCTCTTTGGTCTTGAGGTGGGACCTCTGATCCCCGAGTTCACTTCCATTGCGGAACAACCTCTTGGGTTCCTCGTTTTCAGTCTCTGGCTCCACCTTAAGGGGTTGACGGTTCTCGTTAGCCAGGCAGTCCTCCGTCTTCTGGATTTCCTGGTTCAGTGCTTTGCTGAGTTCTCGGCTCAGCTCCCTGTTAGGTAAACGGCGCTTACGGCGAGCTTTGGGACGTGGACCTTTTTCCTGGGTCTCACTTCCACCCTCACTGCTGGGACCGGCCTGCGGAGAGCTGCAGTGAGACTGGTCACTATCTCCAACTGGTGTTTTAATGCAGGGATTCAAAAGTTCATTCTTGGAGTCCTTTTCATCCCCCTCGTCTTCAGCGTCTCCAAAACGCCCTTTCCTCTCTACACCACTCCGGAAGTGAGGCTCCCTTCCTTCTTCATCCTCCTCCTCATATGCATCTTCGTCTTCCTCTTCAGTCTTGATTTGGTGCAGAAGTTTCGAAAAATAAGGATCATCTGACTTTTCCTGAATGAAGAAATAACGAGAATTATTTAGATTTGGTACTTGTTGAATCACCCCCAAGCAGTTTTTATCTATTTAAATATATTATAGAAAAAAATAATATATTTAAAAAAAAACCAAAAAAAAACCAAACAGTATATACAGTCACTCTGTAAATGATACACACCTTCTTCCTCAGACTGATATCCTCTTCCTCATCATCATCAAATAGCTTCCTCTTCTTCCTCAGTTTGTCCTCAGGCCTGGGCCTTGGCAAGGTGCTGGGGGAGAGCAGTGGTGGCTGTCGGAGAGACTCCTCTGGTCTGTACCTGGGCGTCTCCTCTCTGTCTGGTCTCCTCTTGGCTGCAGAAGAAGCATCTCCCTCCTCCTTCACAGGCTTCTGTTCCCTCAGCAGAGAGCCAGGGAGGTTGGAGGCGTACTTGAAGCCTGGACCCCTTTTTTGCTTCAATACCAGAGGGGGCAAAAATTGCGAGACAACTTTATACCTTTTGCCTAAAGGGACAAGGACAAACAACTGTGCTCCTGAGGGAAACTAGGGTTTAATATATTTATAACGAACAAAAAAAAAACAAAAAAAAAAAACATGTAGTATGTCAGTGGTTTCCTGCTTCTGTGACAAACCAAGTCACATGTGAATGACTTTTACAAGCTTGCAGAGTGTAAACAGGACGTGGCTGAAGATACAAAACTGAAATACAGAAAGCAATGCTACAAAATAACATTACCACTATTAACTATGAATAATACTATAATGTTTAGTAGTAATTGTGTTGTGTCTGAAAACACACACAACACGCACTTAGTGAGCTGTTACTTGATCTAAACACTGACTCATGCATATTTGTACTCACTTTTCCACTTTTCCCAGCATGGTTGCATTTGGGACATTCCCAGCAGTTAGGCAGTTCATCATTCACCACTCCTGACGCATCGCTCACCTGATAGACCAACAAAGAAAATGAGCTGGATTTCAATGAGAGCAACAAGCTTAAATGGATTCCTATGCACAGTTTGTTTAATGCAAACAAGACAGGGGAAGTGAAAGCGAATATTGTGACGTGTGCCTGTTAGACAGGTCAGCTCAGTTTAACCTCAGCCATTGGCAACATACAGACTGTTCCTTTATACTTTGAATAGAAAGAGGAAGTATAGTTAAAGATTTGTACTTGAGGAGCTTAAATATGCACATCTGAATGCTTCTGCTATCTAAATCCTGGTTATGTTATATATAAATGTGGGAAAAAGATTTAGAATATCTTAGTTGTTGCATGCTGCAAAACAACTACATGGTGCATGTGGTGAAAACTGGTTTGTCTGAGCCAATGCTAGCAACGACCTGTTTTGTTTTTGACACAACAGTTACAAACAGGGTGTGTACTGCATTACATTTTTTTGTCTTTACCTCATGCAATGTCTTTATGGTTTAACTAGGGAAGTCTATTTTCACACAATCTTTTAGGGTAATTGGGTAACTTTGGCTCATTGAAATATTGTTTTTATTCCAATTACTTGTTTTCTTGAACAAGTGGCGTAAGTCTATTCCTCAAACATGATATTGTCACACTTGAGACGTAACAATTTCTGAACTACATAAGTACGATGCGTCTTCCCAGGGTTATATAAACAATACCATGACCGTATCCAGTTACCTTCAGTGAGTACAGTCCAACTGCCTGAGTCACTCTCATTATGTTTTGATGACCTGGGATTGTTGGCATAATGCTTTAGCACAGATGAGTCACCGTGTGAATGAGTTGACTGAGGTGGAGTTGTTCAACTGTTCCCAGCCTAGCCCTCTGTACCTTGAGGCAGTTGGGATGGACGATTTCGTTGCAGATGGAGCACTCCATCAACATGAAGTTGAACTTGTCCTCCTCTTCCTCCAGAGTGTCCTCTTTCCCTGCCTCTTTACACACTACGCACACTGCTGTGTGGGGCAAGACGGGCTGCAGGTAGTAAGAACAAAAACAAAAAGAAGGAAAAAATACATTTAACATAAATGAACCACAAACTTTCCATTTCTAAAACTTTCTTTACACTGATAAATGTGACAAATTGACTCACTGCAATGCATTGTCTCATAATGCAAGACTGTTTCATGCGTCCTGGTCCTCCAAACTTCTTCATGTCCTTACAGAAGTGACACTCTCCACACTCAGTCCGGAGGCATGCTTCGCACTTTCGGCATCGCGTCCTCCTGCGCCTGGCACCGGACGAGCTACGGTTGGACGGCAGCTTAACAGCTGATGTCGTCCCTATCTTGGGCTTCGGCCGGTTGGCTGCCCGCTGCTGCAGAACAAATAGTGAGAATGAAAGTGAGATTGATGTAAGAACATTTGGAGATCCTGTCAGTGGAGGGTGGCACATTTGTACCTGGAAACACTTGTGTCTTCCACTGTGAAAGGCAATTTGTGTAATACACTATGCAAGATATCTTTTCTGCATTGAGGTGTTGAAGCTGAAATTGTGCCTGTTAATGTTGCATGAACACAATACAATTTTTCTTTCATTATCGTCATAATAAAAAGGCTGTTTGACAAATCCTCGCCAATTTTAAATTTCTAGTTGAAACTATTTTCTCACCCTTTATGCATTTCATGGGGCAAAAAAATAAACAACCCCCCCCCCCCAAAAAAAAAAAAAAAAAAAAAAAAAAAAAAAAAACAACAACAGGGAAGCTCTTAAGGATCCACCTTCTGGGAAAGTTTAACACCAAAACTGCTTTCTTTGTTAGAGTAGAAGGGGTTTTACAGTCTTCAGAGAATGGAGACACAAGGAAACAGGTACTAAGAAAGGATTGTCTTTACACATGTGCTCCAAGCATTTACTTTCATTATTGATCAGTCGCTTTATCTATGAAATGTCAGAAAACTGACAAAGGCCAAGGTGGCAGCTCCAGTTGTCTTTTGTACAAGTAGAGGCCCAAACCTAAAAATGTTCAGTTCACTGTCACGTATAACAAAAGCACATCGTGTTAGCAAACATTTGGTAGTTTTGCTTAAATTGACTAAAACAATTATTTTCAGTATTGATTAATGTGAGGTGATGACTCAATTGACAGATGAATTGTTTAGACTGTAAAGTGTTAGAAAATAAAACAGCCAGAGCTCAGGGTGACATCTTTAAATTTTCAGAGTACAAAGATACAAATCAGTAAATAGGAGCAAATAATTTACATGGTTAATCAATTATGAAAATAGTATCACGAGATCATTGTGGAAACGATCAGGTCCAAACCTGCACCACAGCAGCCACTTCCAGTGCTCTAACCTTTTTGACGGATTACACATAGTGTACATGTGACTCATTGGAGTAAATGAAAGACAAGGTTACATGATGATTAAACTCATTTTACATACTCACAAGGGGAAAATACTCAGCAGCCACCAACCCCCCCCCCCGCCACACACACACACACACACACACACACACACACACACACACACACACACACACACACACACACACACACACACACACCACTACTCAAGTTTGAAATTACCCTAAATTCACATTTGTAATTTTCTCACATTTATTTTTAGCCTCTTCCCTGTTGCCATGGCAGGATCGTAAAGTGCCGTGAAAATAAGACAAATCAGACCATTATAGTGATTCGTCTTCTAGCAGGAGAGGTTACCTTGGCAACACATTGGCCTTGCTGGTGGCAACTGTTTGAATATAGGACTGCAAGAGATGGGTAAAAATAAGCCCATGATGGAGGTTATTATTTAGTACACACACTTTTCCAGTGTCATTTATTCTTATTCTATAACTATTAAATACACGCCCACATACTGCTGACAAAAGCAGCTGATTGAGCAATCATCACTCAGTTCATATTTTTAAAAGAATTGTTTTTATTCAATAGCACATGTTGATTTTTAGATGAATGTTGGAGCCCTATGGACAGGTGAAACAGGCTTAACAAGATGGAAATAGAATGAGACATTACAGGTTAATCACAATGTAGACCTATACTTTTGAATGATACTACAAACTACTTCAAAGAGAAGCCAACCCTGTACCTGGGAACAAATAACCTCCTTGGTGTGTCATTAATGTTGTCCTGATTTTGTCAGGACATCCTCATAACACAATGTTCCTTTATGTTTACCACAACTGCTCAAGCACATTTTTCCATTTTTTGAACAATATGATTTTGAAATCTACAGCTTTGGGGCACTGAGTGACAATAGGTTGCTTTTTGCCTGCGATTGGGGATGGAGAAATTGTTCAAAACAGTGCTGAATTAATCTGACAGCTTTCCATATTCCATCTGACTACTATGGAAATATGGGAAGTTGACATCAAGGACAGGACAGCTGCTGCCTCATTTTCCTGAAATGTGTCTGTCACAACTGTTTTTCTAACGCTTGGCTAAAGTCAGGGCCTCTGATAAATTAAAGTGGTTATGCAAAGTTATGACCACAACAAATAGTTGACATCTCTTCCACTCCCTTAACACCTCTGACCTCAGCTGGTGATATAAAAGTGCAAATCAAAGCAGCCACATTGCAAAGTAGGATTTCAACAACCACCTGATCCGTCTTTACTGTAACTTTGTGCAGTAATATGTCAGGAATTTGGGATTGGTTGCCGAGGCCTGTGAACAAAAACATGGCCTATATTCTGAGCGCAGTCCTTTGACTCAGCTTCAATGTGGATTACAGTGGGAGGCAGTCACAAGGCTCATCATCTGCTGCTCATGTACAGTGGTCCTTTGCACAAATAAAAGTGTGTGCCATTGTCTCCAACAATGTGTCACAACAGAAGGGGCCATAACACCATCTCTGATGAGGAAGTGTTAATGGGTGGTGTGGGTATAAACATTGTGTAAGAACAAGAAGCTGGCTGTAAGTCAACACTTCTCACATTTCTCCTGAATTGTAGAGTCCAAATGTCTAATGGAGACTTGTGCAATATCCTATAAAAGCCTCGTTACAAAGCATTCATGCAGTTGACCCTGCTCATAGATGCACTTCATATCACATAAAAACTTTGTCCTAAGGAACCTCACAAGACAATATGTTGGGTGTGAAGTCCGCCTATTGTCATCAGCATTGTATATTCCTTCTCCTGGTGGGAAACGTGTGGACAAAATGGAGCTGAAATCACACCAGCCATAATTTTGACCAAGATTTGAGGGGGTCACTGGACCCCACTTTGGGAACCCAACACAAGCAGAGCCACTTCATTGTTCCCTCTCCCCATCCCCCTCCTCAGTCCCTGCTCCAACAACATTTTGCCTTAAGCCTCCTTAAAGGCACAGAGTGGTGGGGCAAGTTTAGGAAGTACGAGGAAATTAATCGGAAAGGAAAGCAGTTATGGGAGGTTTGCGCACATGAGTAAATCACAGCTTTTTAACCAGCGTGGAGTTGTTTGGCCTTGGGACTAATGGGGGACACCGAGGCTCTGCCCACAGCCACAGATTTGTACCATTACAGGATGAAAGTGCTCCGTGTTAAGAGGTGGTCACTACAAAATGGGTCAGTTGTAGCAAACATGATAGATGGTGTCCGAGGAGGAGAGGACACGCTGTGTTGGGACGGTCAGGGTCTCAATTCAGAAAAGCAGCCCGACTCCATTTAACTCAGTGTTATGTATTAAATGTTTAACCAGGTGTTTGTCTCTATAGCCTCGCTAAACTGTTTAAAAGACCTTTCTCCCTTCAACTCGACTGAAACACAGACAAGAAGAGGAGCGGGTGAGAACCAACCGTTAACCTGAAGCAACTGAAGAAAGGGGCAAAAAAACCACTAAGCTCGTAAAAGGCTTCGTCTCACAAACCACAGTGAAACAACACACACACCAGGAAGTCACATTATGAAATGTAGCAGCTCTGACCTGCTCGGACTCTGAATCATATTCCTCATCGTCTCCGCTCAATGACAAGGCCATGGCTCCTCTCTCTCATCGTTTGTGAACGGCACAGAAAACTAACATGGCTGAACAAGGCTCCTCCAGCTCACCACCCCCCCCCCCCCCGATCGTCCCTCCTCCTTTCACAGCGACACAAGCAGCTGCTATGGCCGCCAGCGCCGCTCACTGTGCTGCGTCCACGGACCGCGGGAAAGGGCAACCCACCGCTCAGGCTACCGCCACACCAGTCGAGCGTGGCGGCAATAATTGTCTTCACACTCACGTTTGAAGTGTAAAGGACTGTGTCAAACACTAATTTAAGATTAAAAAGCCACGCGGATACAAATGCTTGGCGTTGCATAACGTCGGAAAACGCCGTAACGCTTATTAACGTGTAACATGAACGCAGCATCGACGCAACAGGAAATGAAGATACGAATATGGGACAAGATGATTCACAACTGCACATGTCCGTTTGTTTCTATTGGTTTTTGTGGAGCATGTGAGTGGCGGTACAGGCCAATTTCTGCGAAGGTTAATTCTGTTTATTCAGCATCTTAATCCTTAAAGCCCAGTGTGTCACCCACGGCTTCATGCACAGGCCACGAGCCTTTCATACGTTTACTCAGTATTATGTGACTTACTGTGCTTGGTATCAGTTATGGTTATTCATGACCAAACAGCGCAATGACTTTTGGCTGCAAAGTCGGTCACCTGACCTCAGAGCAGGTGTTTTGGTGAGGTCAAGTGCAAGAACTGAAGATGGCTGCTGTATATTTATCAAAAATCAAGGGATTGCTCTCGTCTGCGAGTCACAGACCTGATCACTGATGACACTAGATTTGCCACCAGACACTAAACATGTTGATAAACAGCCTCAAACTAAAGGAGACTGTCAGCACTTTAAGCTTGCCTCATTTCAGGTCTTTAGTACAGAGTCAGCACAACAAGAGATGTGTCACTGACTTACTCGGGACTAGATTGTATGGCATAATGATGGTGATTTAATAGTGAGTCACGTAATCGTCAGTTGTGGTTTGAAGACGTCTCACTTTGGCGGCATCTGGCGTTAGACTGAGGCTCCAACAACCTGTACAGTGCCAAAGAAATGTCCACGTAAAGGACAACCCCTTTGTGCAGGACATGCTTGAGCATCGCATACACATCTTGTATGAGTTTAACTCATTGGAAGCTGCTAATATGTACAAGACCAACTTCCAATCACATCATTCTAGTCAAAATGCCAAAGATCACAGAATTTGACATAAAATCAGGCCAGTCTCAAGGTTTTTTTTTTAATACTGCATAACATTTCCTGTATTTTCTGGTTGTAGTCTAATGAAGAGACTGAGATACTTATATATGGTCATTGCTTTATATTTTTGGTCATTGCCTCATATATATATATATATATATATATATATATATATATATACACACACACACACACACACACACACACACACACACACACACACACACACACACACAAACTCAAACTCAACACTATGCTGTACTGTCACTGGCGCAGGGAGGCGAAGTGCTGCAGCTCCTGAGCAGAGCGGTGGGTTGTGGGTATCTTGTGTTTCCTGATCGGCTCTGACAGTCGATCAGCTGCTGCAGGAAAGTTTTGACATAGTTTGAGACTCTCTGTTACAACTGTTTACGACGCGCTATCGTATTTTAACCTCATTTCCTGTTAGCGCTTTTCACCGGTAATCGGTTACCGTCCCGGGAAACTATCCGGTTTGTAGCTTTCTAGCACTTAAAAAAAGGTGAAAAGGTTAACTTGGAAGAAGTTGCGGGATGAGTTTGAACGAACACTCCTTGCAGGCTCTGTCATGGAGAAAACTGTACTTGAGCCGAGCCAAATTAAAAGCCACCAGCCGCACTTCAGCTCTGCTGTCGGGCTTCGCAATGGTGAGTTGACTGGTTCTTGTTCGATGTTAACAGCATGAGGACAGGCCGTATGTACAGTCTATGGTGCAGGCTCAGCTCAGGCCGTCGGCATGAACCGTGTATGTGACGCAGATTATTGTTTTCAAGGGCCGTGTCCGTCCTGACACTGAAAGAGGCCCAATGACGGCCCCAAGCGTTGATATTAACCATGAACCGAGCTGTTATTTCCGCGAAGACACTGAGCTCAGTCCGTGAAAACAGAAAGAAATATCAGAAACCAACACTGATCGGTCTGTTCCTTTGCATCAGATTTGTCATGGTGCAACAGTGAAATACTAACGGACCAAGGGAAAGGAGCAGGTTGTGTAAACTTCAGAGGGTTTACCTCACTCACCCTGAAATCCAGATTTATCTTTCGCCTTAACAAGTAGACCGCACAGCAGCACTGTGGCAAAAAATGCCAATAATACCAATGTCATTCCAATAATCAACAGTACACATTACTCAAAATGTGCATTTACACAACATGCCATGCATTAACAATATAATGTTATATTAATATATTTTTGTACAATTTATTTTTTATAACCTTTCAGAAATGTCCAAATGCATAATATACTTGCATATACACTTCCCACTAAATATACCAGACTGTATATATTAATAGAAACACCTCAGCCCATTGGAATGACGTCCAGTCCCATTTGTAAAAATGTCTCTGGTGTTTCTCACATCACCACTACAGATTTTTATTGTTACATTTCATTAGATTCATATATTTACCTAGCAACCTTCACAATATGATGGAGATATCAACTGATAGGAAGATATTTTTCACTTTATATACAGCATCTAATGAAATCAAACTGTACCTGGACTGCATTGTGTAAAGCAGTGACTATTCATGCAAGTACTATAAACATAATAGCTGTATTTATTCTTTATATTCAATTATGAGATGGAGTAGAATATATTTTCAGCTGTGACCAAATATTGCATCACAATGCAAAACATTAATATAAGTTAAAAAAAAGACAAAAGCAAAGTAGAATACAGTAAACTACTAATAATGGTGATGACATGTATCCACACTCTATCTACAGACAGTAAAACATCTGATACAGCTGAGAAAGCAATAGAACAATTAAAACAGCATTTTAAGTTGTTCAATAATGACCCTGTAGTCAAATATTACACTATGTCATATATTATGTCCTGTTTATAGAGGACTGGTGTTCTGTGCCATTAGGTACTTCTTCTTCAAAGTCTTTCTAAAAAAGTGTTTATTTATTGAATCACCCTTCTGTACATATTAGTACATTGCTTGTTACTTTGTGAGAGAGGAGGTAAAAAAACAACTTTGAGATGCGTGCCTTGCATTCAAGTTGTAGCTATTACTACACTATGAAAAAACAATGGTACAAGACATTTGGGATTTTAAACAATTACATATTTCTTATTAAACAAAGCCAAGAAATGACTAGCCTATGACTATGTCCATTATGATAATGCTCCTCTGTTGCAGTTCAGAGCCAGTTGTGTGACTTGTAGACAGTTGCTGTGTCGCAAACACTTTCCTGTTTGATTTTCCCAGGTTGCCATGGTGGAGGTGCAGCTGGAGCGGGATTATAAGTATCCTCCAGGGCTGCTCATAGCCTTCAGTGCCTGTACTACAGTTCTGGTTGCAGTGCACCTCTTTGCCCTCATGATTAGCACCTGCATCCTCCCTAATCTTGAGGCCGTCAGCAACGTTCACAACCTCAACTCTGTCAACGAGTCTCCCCATGAGCGCATGCACCGCCACATAGAACTGGCCTGGGCTTTCTCCACGGTCATCGGCACCCTCCTCTTCCTGACAGAGGTAATGCTCTTGTGCTGGGTGAAGTTTTTACCCCTCAAAAGCAACACTGAAGAAAACAACGGCACCATAAGTTCCGGTGAGGCCGCAGCCATAGCCTCCACGTGCATCATGGTGCCATTTGGAATTGTTTTTATTGTGTTTGCAGTCCACTTTTACCGCACACTCGTGAGCCACAAAACAGACCGACAGATCCGTGAGCTGGAGCAGGTCATTCGGCTCCAGAACCAGCTGGACCACAGGGTTGAGAATGACGACCTGAAGGCAGCTGTTCATTTCCCTTGATTATAGCCAATCAGCTTACAGCTCCAGCGGACATTCAGCAGTGCTTTTATGGTGAAATCTCCCCTTTAAGCTTTAATGTATATGAACTATGTTCAGATTTTTTTTTTTTTTTTTGTGAAATTGTAAGCTGCGTCTGTCTAGTGTTGCAGGTTTAGAGTCAGTCCATTTTTGGATATGTATCTTCACCAACTTCTACACGCTATATATTATATACAGCTATGCTTTTAACTTGAAGGTCAATCTTTTGCTCTCAGGCATTCACATTTAAGTGGCTTACAGAATAACATATTATGTTGTAACATTACACATTAATAGGCTCTTAAGGACTTCACATCTTTGTTTATGAAGGTAAACAGCTGGCTACTGACAAATGTACAATATAGTAATGAATAATAAGTTGTTTAGTTTAGTTTAACAACAGTAGAAAATGGGACATAATTTGTTACGAGAACTCATATTACGATTCACATCCTTATTGTTTTGGTTTGGTTGATACACGTGTCCATCCTCACT
This sequence comes from Rachycentron canadum, assembly GCA_038496675.1. Lineage (NCBI taxonomy): Eukaryota > Metazoa > Chordata > Actinopteri > Carangiformes > Rachycentridae > Rachycentron > Rachycentron canadum. The sequence goes on from CM076654.1 coordinate 18,188,687, forward strand.
GGAATTAAAGGTTTCTTATGGAAAATTTAAACTTTAAACCTACGTACCACTTGTGTCAAAGGTTTGTGAAGATTTTTGAGAAGATCTGTGAAGATCTTCTGAAGAATTTAGATTTTACTATTGCATAATCCTCTAGTCTATCTATCATAGGAAAATTAATTAATTAAATTAATTATTTGAGCAAAACATTGTTCAGGTCTTTGATAAAATAAATAGAATATATTAATGTTAACATCCATCAGTATTCCTATACAATCTGAAGCATCATCAAAAAATAAATGCTGGTCAGGGAATTATTTTAACCAAAGTGTGTTACTACAGTGCACATATTTTTTATAGCAAGGGTTTGGTGGGAATCAAGGTGAATATTTAAGGGAAGCATTTTGAGCCTGATGGTTGAATCTGTGTTTAAGACTCATTGTACTTCTCTCAGAGGAGTCTCGCTCTGGGAAAATCATTTTTGGGTCAGTTTTGAGTAATTAACTTGAATTCCTGTTGCTTTTGCAATTCTATCATGTTGTAATCCAAAGAATAGTTACTGAGTTTAAAGAAATGTTGTTAAATGTGTTACTAAGCATGGATCTGTTGGAAATGTTTATGTATGTTTACAAGTTTGAGCATGATCACTCATTGTTCAGGTTATAGATTTGTGTAGGAGTGTCTAATATAGGGTGTGTTGTTTGTATCCTGTGGCACATTGTTGGAGTATTCTACATGGATTTCTTTATTTCTCTTTTGTACTGATTCTCATTTTAAAATAGGTACAAAAACTCAAATTAATGTGCACACTTTAAGGGCTAAATGGCAGTTCATTTATTATTTATTCCTCATTAAATTTACATATCCCTAAATATGCATCCCTAAATATGTTGAATTAGAAAAATCCGATCTGATTTTAAATATTTGAAATTTATTGTTTTTGCTTTGGTTTAATCTAAGTAATGTACACAACTTTGTATACGTCTCATGTGATTCATATCGTAACATACTGTATTTAGGCAATGCTGTCGTCATTATTTTGATATTTTATTTTTATTACCCACCCTCTACACATGGTTCATAGTAAGTCATGGTAATGTAATAATATCTGTGGACCACAAGCTCCTAATTTTGGATTCAAATTTTCCTTGCAGAGAACAAGGAGCTGCTAGTGGTTAGTAACTTCAGACTGGCTTGTAAAATGATCATTACCCTTCTCCACACTGTTGATCTTATTTCTTTAAGCCATTTTTACAAGGAATGAACTGATGACAGTTTTACGCAGACAGACTGCACATACTCTGGGACACTTCTGAAAACAATATTCTACATGTGCCTTCTTTAAAAACAACAATGCAAGCAAAGGTATGTTTCTTTGGTTCATTATTGTGGTTTTATTTATTTAACCCAGTATATGGTAATGTATATACATAAGTCTCACTGCTTTTGTGAATGCACATCTTTAAAGTGATTTATCAGCAAATACTGTGTTTTTAGTTTTACTTATGTGTGGTGTTAGCAGCTCAAGAAGCTGCATATTTTTAACCTGGAAATATTCACCAGGACATTTGTTGCCAGTGCGAATAAAACACATTTGAGATGATTTGTTAGTGTTGAATTTATCTTTATTTGTGCAATAAAAAAAAGTAAAAACAAACAAACGTGATCTCACACAAAAAGTTGAGTCATGAGTATGCATCACAACACAACCTCCTCACTGTCTGACACTCTCTCGTTCTCTTTGGGACATTGGTTCTTGTTGTGTTTTCCCTCTGTTTGGCAGAGTGTCCTAGCTGCAGCACAGCAGTGATTTTCCTTCACCTGTCAGAGTTTAATACCCACAAATGTGTGAATTTCATTGAATTCTATCTGTGATTACACACTGATATTACTTCACAAACGTAAAACTAACCATACATAGGTAACAACACATGGTTGAGAGTTTGACTTCTCGAAGGTCTACTTTACACACGACAAGTAGGATGGACATCCCATCACAGAAATGTTGCACCTCAGGGTCCCACTGAAATATTGAACATACTTATATTATTATTAGTGAACATACTTTTATCATATCAATGACCAAGCTTATATCATGGCATCTTTGGGAAAATTATGAGCAAAATGATAATATTAGTGAAAGGTCGCCATTTTCAGAAACCGTCTTCAATGAATGATTTGAAATAATTGGAAAAAGTGAATTTACACCAACCCCTATATGAGCAACAACAACAAATAGAGAAAGCACGTTAATACCTTTATAATGATATTATCAAAGCATGAAAGGCACAGGACATGGTCACAGATCAGCACCACGTTGACACTGTGGTGGGAGAGAGGCTGCAAGTGACCAGTCCTCCTGACATCATATACAACCATATTTAAAAACCCAGTTCTTCATAATCAATCACAATAAAAGTAAAACATTTAATTTAAAATTGAATGAAATATAATAAGCCAATACTCACTAAAATAATTGTAGTGTTCTGACTCGGCAGTGGTGACAAAGGACAAATGGTTGTATTTCACTTATTGTGTAGAGGAATGACTCAGCACTCATCCAGCTTCCCACAGGTTTGAGCTGCCTGTTTAAGAAGATCTATGTGAAGAGATGTGAAAGAATTAGTGCTAAAGTCAAAACTGTTACCCTTTATACCTTGTTGTCACTTTTGTCCAACAGAAATGGAATGAGTTCCTGAAAGGAAATTATTTCTTTGTCTCTCAATAATTAACTGCTCGTGACATCTACACTGTATTTGATTCAGCTCTTACACAATAACAGCTTCCTCTGGCATTTATTCAGCCATTGACAGACTGATACATCAGATCCAGTGATAACAGATAAGGGTATAACTGGGCTCCACAGTGAGTCGCTCACCTCCGAAAACACTCCTTCAGTGTCAACTGGAAGTCGTGAGGTTTTCCCACAACCCCTATCGCCAACAATAACAACCTTGAATTCTTCCTGCTGGCTGCTGTTTCCTCTGCTGGCTCCTCATCCTTTCTGGGCCATGTTCTGTGGAAAGACAGATGGGGACAGATACTTCCAGTGAGCTGCTGGTGCTTGCGGTGTATACTGAGTACAGCAGAGATAACCCAGAGATAAACAACAGACAGTGTGGCTGCAGGGGAAGCCCCTGAATGATGGCTGGATTACTTACAAGTTACCTGTACACCATCATGGAGACAGAAGCCTGAACAAATGAAAAGGTTTAGAAATACTTCCTTGGACAGTCACACTTTGACACGCACTTACAAATAGCCCCACTTCTCCTGATAGACTGATCCACATTCTGTATGAATATTGCAAGTATTTAAACAACTTGTATTAGCTACAACATTACACTGAATATCAAATTAATATAGTTGTAGCTATCTGCAACATATTATTGTTATCATACACAATCATATAATGCAATTATATAACATGATATGAATTATATGTAATTATATATTTTCACTGTATTATATATACTGTGTTACTTTGAACTGGATTATCAGACACTACATTATTGTCACTATAGTGACTTTTATTTGTTAGTCGGGCCTTTAGTTTTTTCTTCTTATCTGCAACCCTTTCCTATGGAGCCTCTAAAGTCTTATAAAGGAATAGTTTTCATCTTGTCTACACACCTAAATCTCATGTAATGTCGCTGTTGTCATCTCTAACTGATATAGTCTGAAACCCACTTTCAAAGTTGTGAAACCATTTTATTTGTGAAAATGCAAAGAAGGAGAGATTTCACTGCTTTTCTTCATGTTAGTTTTTGGTAATTTGTTGAAGAATAATTATTTTTCAATCTTATATTTGATGGTTCATTTCCTCTGCTCTCCTTTTTCTCTTATTCTCCTCAAAACATAGACGAGGGACAATAATAGTTAAATGCATTAAAGAAGAGGATAATTTATTTTATTTATATCATATAAAAAAACTAGAATTTTGAAAGTATGTGTGTCTGTGTTGCTGCATGTGACTCCAAAGACTTTTTTTTACCACAGTTCCTAATTTGAGTGTTTTCTTGTTGAAGTTAAACCCTGTGGAAAATGTGTTACTCTCCACAGGGTTCATTCAAACTCTAAGTTCACTGTTCTCATTCAACTTTCACTGACCCATATCAGGGGAAAGTGACATTTACTCAAACCATCCTTACTTAAAACTTGTAGAGGTATTTCTTTTGATGAGGGGAGACACCACATCATATTTGAGACATTTTAGGGTCTAAAATTTAGATGATTGGATATTATGCATATATTCTGCAGTACATGCAGAAACCCTGAAAAATTTCAAGTAACCTGTGAACAGATGTCCAAACTGAACTTCATAAAATTAGATTAATGAATATTTACCTTTTACATAAGAGGGTTCATATGTCCTGCTGCCCTCCCACCTCCTCTCCTCTCCTCTCCTCTCCTCTCCTCTCCTCTCCTCTCCTCTCCTCTGCACTGATTGGCTGGTTGGGTTGCAGCCAAGAGGTACAGGGTGGAGACGTATGCTGTCCTGGCAGCGTGTGTGTTAGTGTGTATGTGCCTGTGTTCACAAGGATCAGTTTTCTGTATGCTGTCATAATGTGCCATTTGATAGGAGCCGTAATTGGTCATTCAAGACATATTTAGCCATGGTCATCTTTCAAACACACACACAGGCGCGTCACAGGAAAGGAGTGGCGCTCTCTTGATTGTTTAGTTGCCCTTTCATATTTTTCTAATCTTAGGAAAGTGAATGGAATAGAGTGTAAGGGCAAAAGGGAGGGAAGGAAGTGGAAAGTCAATCAAAGAAATGAAGAAAGGAAAAGGGTTAGTGAGCAAGGCTTAATCAAAGTGCAGNAAAGAAAAACTGAACACAAGCAGATTGTAGTTAAAAACCTCAGAGATCAGGTCAGCAAAGGGAGAATTCATCACTGTATGAAATCCGATAACATGACATAAGGGTTCATTCTTCCTCTCCTATTTTATTGTTTCTTTCCATTTCATATTTCTGATTAAATAGATTATTCAAGAGGATCATTTGTAAAATGTGAAATAAACTGACATTACCTTTTTCACTCAGAGGGTTCACACAATCATGTTGCCCTCCCCCCTCCTCTCCTCCTCTTCCTTTTTTCCTTATGTCTTTTTTTGATAAAATAAAAATGAAATGCAGATAAATGGGAGTAATAGTAAAAAGAAAACTTCAAGTAACTGAACTGAACTGAACTTCATCAAATCTATTAAAAACATCAGCTCACTGGATATTTACCTTTTACCTTTGTCCTCCCGCCTCCTCTCCTTTTTCTTTTCTTTTAATTTTTTTCTGTATTTCTTCTCTTTCTTATTATTTTCTCATCTCTCCTTTAATTGTTTCTTCTTTTCTCCTCTTACTGAAAAAAAAACCAAACGCAGACAAGGTGTCACAGCTCTGAATGTGAGTTTTTCCCATGTTTTCCCTGTTGTCCTCTGTGTGTCTCTGGCTCCCCGGTGTGTGTGTGTGTGTGTGTGTGTGTGTGTGTGTGTGTGTGTGTGTGTTGTGTGTGTCTGTGAGAGTGTGTATATGTGCAGTGGGAGAGGCTTATCTCTCCTGGCTCCTGGCAGTGCTCCTCACCTGTGCACACTACCTACAGCTTCAGTGCTCCAGTTTTTCTTCCTCTCATCACCAGACTGTTCAGCCACTTTACATGTATGTTCTCATGAGCGTCGCTGACTCCTGCTTCTTTAGTGCCTCGGAGCCAGACCCTGAACTCTATCTACCAACCTGCTCTGCTCCACCGCGCCATCCGCCTTTACCCATTTGCTGGTCTCCCTCCTCAGATACCCCACCTCCCCACACTCTCCCACCAGCTCTCCTGCCACTCCACACCTTACAGCCCTCAGTCAGCTTCCACTTCCCCAGCTTTCCTCTTCTGCCTCACTCTGCCTCACTCTGCCTCACTCTGCCTCACTCTGCCTCACTCTTAACCCCCCAATCCCTGAATCTCTCCCAACCATTGATCAACACTTGTAACGTGTAACAGTGATTAAATAGATTGTTAAAGACTATTGTTTATATGATATGAAACAAACTATGATATTTACCTTATGAGGGTTCGTACCTTGTGTAAAAAACTACAGGCAAGGGACATTAAAAGTTAAATCTTCAGAGAATAACAGGTGGATATATTACTCAAGAAGATCATTTGTATCATGTGAAAAGTAATTGACCTTTTTGACTGAGAGGGTTCACACATCATGTTTTCCTCCCACTTCCGCCCCTCTCTTCCTCCATTTTTCCTCATCTCTTCATCTGTCTTTTTTTTCTGTCCCCTGTAAAAATAGAACGATGGTAAGAGGGAGTAATAGTTAAAGACTTCAAGTAACTTATGAACAGAAACCTGAACTTCACAAAACCAGTTAAAAATATCAGATCAGTGGACATTTACCTTTTCGACCGAGAGGTTTCGCCTTTCCACCTCCTCCACACTCTCCTCTCTTACTCTTTCTCTTTCCATTTTATTTCGTCTGCTCTTCTATATCTCTTTTTCTTTTCTAGTTTATTCTTTATTCTATTCTTTACTCTATTCTTCATGTCTCCTTCTCTTCTATAAAAAAATGCAGACAAGGGACAATAAGAGTTAATAATAACTAAGAATAATAATGAATCGAGATGTTGTTCAAGATAATCACTGAAATAATAAACTATATATAAACAAGTGTAATTTACCTTTTTGATTTCACACATCATGTTGCCCTCCCACCTCCTCTCCTCTCCTCTCCTCTCCTCTCCTCTCCTCTCTCTTATTCCCCCTCCTTCATCTCTTCATGTGTCTTTTCTTTAAAAAAAATTAAATCTTGAAAGAATAATAGTAATCAAATTGATTATTTAAGATGATCATTTATATAAAATTAAATAAACTGAATTGTAACTTATTCAGTGACTGGCTCACACATCATGTTTCCCTCCCACCTCCTCTCTTCTCTCCTCTTTTGTTGTGTCTTTTAATTTCATTTCCTCTCGTTCTTTGTCTTTTTTTTCTCATCTTGAATCCTTTCTGCTCTGCTCTGCTCTCTCTAAAACAATATGCAGACAGAGTGAACCACACTTAAATCTCAAGAAAACAGGTTCATAATTAATTGCTTCATAAATTATATTTAATCAATAGTCCAATTAAACATTTGAGTGAGAGGCTTCATTCTTCATATTACCCTCCCACCTCCTCTCTTCTCTTCTTTTGTTTTCTTTTCAGTTCATTTTGTCCACTCTTGTTTTTTTCTTTTCTCATCTCTTCACTGTCTTTTTTAATCATCTTTTCTCTCCTCTTGTTGAAAATACAAAATAAATAAATAAATACAGACAATGTGCAATAACAGTGAAATCTTGAGAGAATAACAAATGGATTATTAAATCATTCATCTAATAAACTGGTATTTACCTTGAGAGGGTTCATTCTTCAGGTTGCTCTCCCACCTCCTTTCCTCTCCTCTCATCCCCTTCTCTCCTTTCCCTCCTCTCCTCAACTCACCCCCTCCCCTCCCCTCCTGTCCCCTCCTGTCCCCTCCTGTCCCCTACTGTCCCCTCCTCCCATCCCCTTCTCTCTTTCCCTCCTCTCCTCCACTCACTATCCCTCCCCTCCAGTCCTCTCTTCTCTTCCACTTATCTCCTCTCATTCCTTTCTCTCCTTCCCTGTCCTGTCCTCTCCTTCTCTCCACTCTTTTTCTGTCCCCCCTCTTGTCCCCTCCTGTCCTCTCCTCCTCTTCTCTTGTACCCTCCTGTCCTCTTCTTTCCTCCTCTCCTCCACTAATCTCCTCCCCGACCTCCCATCCTGTCCTTTTCTCCTCTCCCCACTCATCCTCTCCTCCAATAATCTCCTCTCCTCCTTCAACCAATTCTTATCCCTTCTCTGCCTACTGAAGACCCCTGCTCCGAGCTCCTTGTCACTGGAGACTCCTTAGGTCTAGGGTGGGCGTCGACAGACATGTGAACCCCCTTGACATGGTGCCGCCATCCTATTAGTTCTCTGACACAGAGGTGTTTCACTGGGAGGTCGAAACACGCTGGAGGTTCACACTATCCCTCCCAGATCACACTGTCTCTGTGCAGACACCCTGCCTGAGCCATGGTGCAGCAACAGGAACACCATACTTACCAGAGCACTGACCCTCAGTCTAATGTAATACATCATTAGGTTTCATTCAAATCAAGTAAATTGACTCAATTAAAATCAAGTAAATCAACTCAATTAAAATCAATTAATTCGATTACATCAATTCAAAGCAGCACAAAATATCATGTATCGAGTAATTATTCTAATTCCAATAAGTTCACAAACATTGTATTCATTGTATCTATTCAAAAACATTCAATTCTAATAGATTAATTTCAAATTTTCAAAAAGAAATTTAAATATTCAAATAAATAAATTTGAGTTCAATGAAAGCAATTCAAATAAATTCCATTCAAGTAATTCAAGTAATTCAGTCCATTTCAAATGAATAATAACGAAAATGCTTACCCGGAGCCTTACCTTGAGGATTAGCCATAGTGTGAATGTAAAACTTTTCAAAGACTCTCTTGCGCCCCTTGCTGTCATACGGCTCTCTCCTCTCCATAAGAAGCCTCACATTTTTCGCCCACTGCGGCTCCGGGCATTTCCCAAACAGCCCAGGCTCAGTGGAGGACTGAGTTGACTGAGGTGCTTCAGAAGGGCTCATTTCCAGAGGCCCAGTGGGTGTTGAAGCTCCTTCAGGAAGGCACGCTTCAGGCTCACTGGATGCCACAGGAGTCCTGGGGGAAGAACAAGAGGGTGGGGATCCAGGTGAAGGGCCGGGTGAAGAACCAGACAGAAAGCCATGTGGGGATCCACTCTGGGAGGATGGTGCTGGGATGATCCGTGAGCTGGTTGGCTGGTTGGGGTCGGGAAAGAGGACTGTTGTCCAGGTGTGTTGATGCTCCATCTGACAGTGGAAACAAATACAAACATCAAACTAGAAATTGTTTTACCATAAAAACTTCATGTTAAAGCCATCACAACTTTGAAGTAGTAGTACAGTGCATTAACATTCACAATGAGACATTAAATTATACCGATTACTTTGAAAATACAAATAGGTAAGTCTGAAGGTAGTAGGTAGTGTAAGAGATCTTACATACAGTATGGGCACCGATAATGTGTACACTATACACTTTATTGTCACATTGCTGAATAAGTGTTAATAGTAAATTGACAAACATCATTATAATAATCTACTTGTAGAAACTGATTAAATGGATCCATTAAATATTAACAATAAATGAGCATATGAAGGATTAGGCTGTATGAAATTCTTGATGGACATTTTTCATATTGTTATGTAGCCTTTTATCAGAAAGAGGACCAAAGACCATAGAGATAAAATAGTCTTGTACATCACTAACCCTGTGAATATCTGATCTTTTACACCAAGCAGCCAAATTTGGGAAGATGTAGGCTACTTCATTTTTATTGGTCTAGATACTTTGGTAATACTGCAAACTTTTTAAAAACATGCACCATTTGAAGAATAATATCACTTTGACTGGTCCCCTCATGGTTCAGTTTATGTAGCTCATTTGTTATAAAGTTGTTTTTTTTTCTCTGTGTCAAGTAATTAACACACATATATGCTGTAGTGTATAGGATAAATATCTATATAGAGGCTATGTGTATACACATAGGTTTACCTTATACAGTCATAATGTTACTCTATGGCTATAGACCAAATACATGTTACAAAATCACCACTTCTTATTTTAATGGCCTACGAAAGATTTTATTTTTAGTTTTTATCAGTATTTCTTATCATGCTTAGGCTAGTTTAGATGATTTCGAGGGGACAGTCCATATAATCAAACCAAAAAAGGTTCTTTTGCTTTACTTATTCAAACCCAAGTCAGAACAGTAAAAACAGATAATGAAAATAGCCAATATTTACAGTTGTATCAGTGAAGTTAGGCAGCTCTGACAGTCTAAAAGGGAAAATACCTTGAAAACAATAAGGGCTTTAAATGTGAAAAAATCTCACGTCTTTCTTGAAAAAAGTCCTCTTGTCAGTGACAGTTGATCTTCAGGTGATGTCCAGGCGCAAAGAGTCACAGGCTGATGTCTCGTTTGTGAAGAAACTCAAAATGTCTGTTTTTCTGATCTATTGTTTATATTTAAATGAGCATCAGTTTTAAATGATGCACCTGAGAACAATCATGGCGATCAGGGAACCTTCAGGTCTGTTCTGATAACATGTCTGTTCTGACCAGAACATCTGACTCGGACAAGTCTCATCCATCAACCAGAGCCAGGCTGAGGTTTGCTTAACACCATAAGGATTGGACTGTAGGGGACTGGAGCAAGGTCATTTTTTTTGATGAGTCCAGTTTCCAGCTTTGACCAACACCTGGTCATCTAATGGTTAGATGGAGACCTGGAGAGGCCTACAAACCACAGTGTCTTGCACCCACTGTGAAATTTAGTGGAGGATCGGTGAAGATCTGGGGCTTCAGCAAGGCTGAAATAGGGCAGATTTGTCCTTGCGAAGGACGCATGAATCAAGCCACGTACAAGGTTATCCTGGAAGAAAACTGACAATGTTCCCAACTCTGAGGATTGGTTTTTCCAGCAGGACAATGCTCCACGCCACACAGCCAGGTCAATCAAGGTGTGGCTGAAGGACCACCAGATCAAGACCCTGTCATGGCCAGACCTGAACCCCATTGAAAACCTCTGAAATGTGATCAAGAGGAAGATGAATGTTCACAAGCCTTTAAACAAACCCCAACAGCAATGTGAACGACTGGTGCAGAGCATGGCAAGACCGATGAAAGTGCTGAAAATCAGGGTTATTCCACCAAATATTGATTTCTGAACTCTTCCTAAGTTAAAACATTGCTATTGTTTTGTTTAAAAATGATTATAAACTTGTTTTCTTTGCATTATTTAAGGTCTGAAAACACTGCATATTTTTTGTTATTTTGACCAGTTGTCATTTTCTGCAAAATAAATGTTCTTAAATGACAATATTTTTATTTGGAATTTGGGAGAAATGTTGTCACTAGTTTATAAAATAAAACAAAAATGTTAATTTTAATCAAACACATACACATACAAGTTCCCATCAGCCATTCCAGTGCTCCTAAGCTGTAGTAATACCATTTGTGTTTGTTTGTGGCAATTCCATAAAACAACTTTATTATAAATATAATTAAGATTTAATCAAGCACAAAAATAAAGTTATAATTATGTACATACGTTAACAAGTTTAACAAGTCCCTTCTAGTCACCAACAAGTAAAATGTTCATGTGTTGGATAATATGATGTAAACAATATAAAGTTAAATGTATGTGTAGAGCTATGCTGATTGTTATCAGGGTGTGGACACTAGCTGAGTGTCATCAAGCCTAGATACTTTAAAGTTCTTCTCTTGATTTGATGCATTTGTATGAACAGGGCAAAATTAGAGAGAAAACACCAGCAATGAAAATGAAATATTTCTGGAGTCTGTTTACTTCTAGATATCATAGTTGGTACGAGCGCCTTCATATGTCTTAGATGGACAACTGTAATTACTCCTAAGATTTTTCCAACCGACGTTGTGCACAGTCCTGCGTTTACCTTCCTTTACCTACATTACTTACCTACTTATTCGCTTTGCTCCTGTCTTTTGGCAAATGCCAGGTAACCAACCTGATGTGGTCTTTCACATATGACTATGAGGTCTATGATGTCTATGTGAAGTTGGCATTAAATCTCTGCTTGTTCTCACACAATGAATGAGCCGACACAACAAAAACACATTGAGACATAGTTTGGCTACAGTTAGAAAGTTGTTAGAAAGGACTAAGGGAATTAGGGAATGAAAGAATCTTAATATTTTCATATTATTTTGTCAAAGAATGAGTCATATATGTGAATGTAACTTAAGCCACCACTTTAAAATGCTTTTTTTATGCTGTGGCTGATCAGCGTACATCTTTGAAGTTCATTATCTCAACCATCAGTACTGTGATTCAAAATGTATTTATAACCTTCAGTTTTTTCCAAGGCTTCAACATGGCTTTAACAATATTAAAACCAGTCCTACCATCAGACCACCATCAGACCTAAGGTGTAAATGATATTTCATCCACACAGCACAAGAAAGATGGCCTGTTTAATAGATGTGAAAAATATTATATCATTTGATAGCCTCCTAACCTCTAAGAACAGCCATGCATCAGCCGACCCTTTTACCCTCAGAATAACAGCCATCTTATTTCAAAAATCTTGAGAACTTGTTTTTGAATATCTTATCTTTTCAGAAACTTGTCACCAACAGGACGAAAACAGGATTTTAAAGGAAGAAAAGATGGATAACAAAGACGATGCGGAGGAGGGACCTATATTTCGTCTCTATGCGTTGGCGGATGAATCTTTCATCCAACCTGGGCGACGTCACCGAAAACAACACCTTTTCCACAATGTTGCTCCAGCAAAGGACAAAACGTTGGTACAGGTAAAGCAAAATGAAGATTATTTTGTCAAATTGAACTTGTATCATTGGGATACGTTTCATTTTACAACCTTTTTTTTTTCTTTTCAAATCTTTTCGAGAGGGGAAACGTTACAGGTGATGCTCTCCATCACCTGTCGGGGCGTGTTAACCTGCAGTGGAGGACCGAGCAGGCTCAGCTAACAGCTGCACAATGACGGCGCCGCCGTGTTCATCTCTTATATTCACAGGTTTTGACCAATGTAATGGAAAGCGAAAAACAAACTACTGAGAGAGAGACGCCGCCTCAGCACTGGAGAAGTTGCAAGTTGATTATTGACGCCGCATTGACAAAAGGACTGTACAAAGTGTACCGTTATGATGGACTGTATTTTAACATACCTGTGAGCCTTTCTAAATATCTATGTAGTCTATTAAAGTGCACTTTCCCATTCAACATTGTGCCGAACAAGCAAATATCTTATCCCCGTTGTGTTGATGCGTGTTGTTTGTGTCAACAGGTTGAGGACTTAGGTCTGTTTCCTGTAGATACCGTCAGGGATCCTCGCATCTGCCGCCTGTGGAGCAAAAGCAATAAGACTGACCTTTTAGTTCCTAAATTTAAGGTCATTTTTTTATCGTCCACTTAATGGTTGTAATAGCAATATCGATTCTAACATGATGATAATACAGATGATGATGTTGATAATAATAATAACGGTGCCCTTGTTTCCCTTCAGGTTGATGAATGGTATGTCGGCCCTGTTCCTCCCAAAGAAGTGACATTTTCCAGATTGAATGACAATATAAGGGAGGACTTCTTGACTAATATGTGCAAAGTATATGGGAATATTGAAGAAGTGGAAATATTTTACAATCCTAAAAACAGGAAGCATTTAGGGGTTGCAAAGGTTGTCTTTGACACAGTGCGGGCTGCAAAGGCCGCTGTTCAGCACCTCCATCAGACATCAGTGATGGGAAATATCATTCATGTGGAGATTGATCCTAAAGGTAATGCCGATTGTGGAAATATCTTTTATGTAGTGAAAGTATAATTGTTTGTAATATTGTATAATGTGTTGATCAACTATTATATACAACCGTCCTCAGGGGAAAACAGGGCACGATATCTACAGCTCCTCTTACGTGGCCTTTATACTCCTTGGACGTTGCCGGTGGGCATCAGTGAACAAGCTCTTCAGAGTTTGATCAACAATTTGCTGGTAAACATTTTGAAGCCGCCTGTCATGATTATTCAGTATTTATGAATCAACTGTCAAATTAATATTTTTAGGGGTAATATTCTCAAGTTGTTGTGATGTTTTCTCTTAACTGTAAATCTCTTACAGGGTAGTGCAGCTAACCAGCGACAGGGGAGTGTCTCCAGCCCCACCAGCATTGCTACACCCCTCTCTTTGGACACAGCTTACTCCAGTATTTGGCAGGATACACCTTCCAGCTTTGGACTCACACCACATTCTCAGGGAACCCCCCGCACTCCTTGCTTGTCTGCAACTCCTCTCTCCCAGGACTCTTGCTACTCCAGTCTTCAGGCGACTCCGGTTCTCCAGTGGGAGCCCTCCACCTACAGTGTTCACAAACCTCTGAGACGAGAGCTCTGCCATCGCAAACCTGCAAGATGTCACAGAAGATCTGGTGGAGTCACAGATGTCAGCATCATCTTGAAACATTGCCAAGTCCTGCCGCCACAAACCCATTCTACCCACATAGAAAGCAGCCAGCAGCATGCACTCCACAGTGAGCAATGCTCCACCAACAATGAGTCAGAACCTTCCTTTGACATTGCTTCCCCCTCTCAAGAATCCAGAGACATGGTCACTGTTGCTTCTGCAACTTTACCTCTGAAGTGCAATTCTGTCAGCATCCTGAGCATTAATTTCACAGCTGACCAGCAGAGAGCAGCATCTTTGCCGACTGAAGACCATGCGTGCATAAGAGACTTATCTCCATCTGCTGTAAACTGTTCCTCCAGCAGCCCACAGCCAGAGGTAGAGAGTTTGGACTCTCGCATTGAAAATCTGCTGATAAACAGCCAGAGAACTGACCTCTCATACTTTGACAGACTGAACTTGGGGGCTGATGTGCACCCCCAGGACAGCCCAACCTCACCTTGCTCAGCTCATAACTCCCCTTTGACAGATGGCTCACTTGTTTGCACTCTGACAACTTCTGAACCCTTCACATCCAGCAACCAGCAATCCAACAATGGTTTGGTGCATGTCAATCAAACATCTCTCAGTGAAAATGAAGATGATGAAACTACTCAAGCTGTTTTGTATCTTAAAAGAAACTCCCAGTCTCCCACTCCTTCTGATCCCGTACATTTCGAATGGAGGACGCACGTACAAGATGCAGAAGGGTTCCAGTCTGCAAAGGTAATTTCTCTAGATCACTACATACATCTTGATGATGTGAAAAGTAGTAGCTGTTATGCTGGTATCTATTTAAAAGTATTTCTGTTATGTTATGATGAGATTTGTCCATCATACTCAGGAGCATCATGCAGCAGATGAGGATGAGGAGCAGCCACATAAGAGACAATCGGGAGCTCTGACACCAAAACCAGACATATCCTCTCTTCCACAGTCTCTGTCATTATCTTCACAACACCTTACTCCCAACGCTTCTTCTGCCACTACAGCTGGATGCTCCCATCCACCGGTCACCTGTTTCCCATTCCCCATTCCCCCCTTTCCTCCATCTCTTCCACCTGTCCCACCTCGGCTGCCAAATGGCACCATCCCCATCCCACCTCCAAACTGGATCCCCCCTCCGGGTAAACACATCAGCATCCCTGTTCCTCCTCCTCCTATTCCACCTCACCCTTCTATTCCTCCCCCACCCACTTTTTTTGGACCCCCTCCACCATTGATGCCGCCTTCTGTTCTACCTCCTGTGCACACATCCACCTTACCTATTCAGCTTGCAGGGCATTTGGATAAGGGCAATCCTCCAAGACATGGAAGTGCACCTTCACCATTCCCTCGACCACCCTGGCCCATTCCACCTTTTCCTAGATTTAACCCCTTTATGCCACCACCAGACTACATGCTTGTGCGGGAGGACCCTCACAAGGTCACAGCAGAAAAAGTTTTAGAAGTCCTCATCGACGAACTGAAGTCAATCATTAAGAAGGACATTATACGTAGAATGATTGAAGGGGTTGCTTTCAAGTTATTTGAGGACTGGTGCGACAGTCAAGACAAGAAAACAAAGGTAAGTTCTTCAGGTGTCAGTGACATCACATGAATGAGGTTTTTTTTTTTCTTTTGTCTTTTTTGGCACATTTAATGGCAATACATTTGGAGCCAATAAGTTCATTATTATTGCTGTATTATTCATAAGATTCAAGTTCCTCTTTTGAAAAGTGGACCAGGAAGCATGGAAGAGATGAAAAAACAAATAACAATCCCCCTCGGTCACATCAGTAGCCACGGCAAAAAACCTCCACTACCATCCTTCAAGGTAAACCATTCTGATTACTGTACTATGTAGCAGTACATCTAACCTTTGAGAGCCACATAATATCATGTAATGTAAAATAACTTACCGTCATGCAGGTAAAAAGGAAAAGAGCAGATGATCCTGCTGCATCAAAAGAGACAGAAAATGTGTTGTCTTCTACAAATGAAAATTCTGGTCAGTGTTTTTAATGTACCTGATCCTCATTTATGATACATCAACTTCCTCACCTGTCTATTCTTGACAGACGTTTGATCAGTTATGTTGCTCTCTTTCCAGATGTGAAGCAGGGGGATGACACAGTGGGACCTGCATATGAGAGACCTAAACGCAGACATGCAAGACCACATGAGCTTGACAGTGATGATGATGATGTTGAAGGGAAAGAAGTGGATAAACCAATTCAAGATGAAGAAATGATGCCAGACAAAGTGGGGGCTATTGTGACAGATGACAATGCACCTCAAAACCTGGTAAATAGGGATTTTTCACAAAAAATATGAAAAAGTTCAGTGCAGCTTCAGCATCAGTTGTTTAATAGAAAACTTCTATTTAGTGCGACAGAGAAGATGAAGATGACGATAATGACAGTAATCATCCTGATGAAGAAAGCAAAGTAGTACAAAAAACTGAAGATGAAGAAACTGTCATCTCCCGCAGTAGTGATGAAGTGCAGTGCTTAGATGATGGTAAGTCACCATATCATATAGTTAATGAAAGCTAATGGAGACTCACATGCCTATGAGTAAACATTTTTGCTTCTGTTGTCAAATGCAGAGACTTTTTCAGAGAGCAACTCCTCAAGGGAAAGCGAGTACTCATCTGACTCATTGGACTCCTCTGACTCGTTCTCCTCGGACAGCTTTGAGGACTCGTCCTACTCTAACCTCAGTCCCGAAGATGAAGACATGGAGGAAGATGAGGAGGAGGAGGAAGATGAGGACAACAGGAGTGATGAGTGTATAGTAATATTGTCAGATGAAGAGTCGATGGAGCTTGAGCACCCCCTTAACTCTGCAGCTCCACTAACACCTGGTGCTCAGCTAGATCTGTGCATGCAGGATTGGTCTAGTCCAGACCAGTACACATCCTGCCAACAAGACATCTGTGACTTGGATGTCCTGATTGAGCTCCAACCCAGAGAACCCCTGGACCTACTGCCCCCATCACCTCTCGGACTTCCAGGTTATATGGCCAGCATGCTGCAGATAGTATTTCTTTAGTGTGGCAGGACATTTCAAATAATGTGTAATGTGAATTCATGTCATGATTATTGAATTATTTATACATGTACATTTACTTGTGCATCTAATGCCTAAATATTCAGACTGCAGGATGTTAATGTCCATAGATTACTCTTATAACCTTTATAAAAAGCAGTCCATTGCATGAATAAAGTTACAAAACCATGTGAATGATTTAAATATGGGTCTGTAGTAATTATTTATTTGTGTAGCAGTGGAGCCAGACCTTGACATGGAGATGGAGGGCCTTGACTGGACGGTGGAGTCTCCAGAAACCATAGAAAACCTGAGGCCTCTCACTCCTACTGGCTGCTTGGTGGACAGTGACCCCGACCTTCTGATTAAAAGCAAACCAACATCTCCTGCTGTGGAGGAGGTGGAACTACCACAAACACCAGGCAAGGGGATAGTGGCTGAACTGGAAAGTGAGGACTCAGATAACGCCAGTGAAGTCCGGTCCCCCTTCCCAGTAAGCAGTGAGCTTGTTCCCCCTGGTCTCCCAGCGGCCTCATACATATTATACCAGGATAGACCTAAAACTCCTGGTAGAGAGGAGAGAAGTGGATGGCCTCGGCACAGCTCTGGGAGAGCTCCGACACCTGGTAGAGAGCCGACAATGCCAGAAGGCAGTGCAGTGATGTACCCTTCTCTTAGCAGCCCACCGCCTATTACATTCCTGTCTAGTAATCCTTATATAACAGCCCCAAAGACTCCCGGAAGGGACATTATCTTGCCTCGAAGAGCAGTAGTCCACAGGAGGAAAACACAAATGGTAGCCCCGTCTCTGCTCCTGTTGTGTGACAACTCTCTCAGATGCTCTCCCGTCACAGTGTCCTCTCCATGCAGCCTCTCTGAGTCTATGTCTGACATTGCCGATGACAGGGATGTGCGGATCAGTTCATGTCTGAGAATGAAGCCCTTGCAGGGACTGGAGAATATGCCCAGCCTTTTGGATGAGGAGAAGTTCTTATTTAGGCGAAAACAATGGAGGAAGCTAAAGAGGAGATGGAGGACCCACCATCAGCAGAGATCACATAAAAGAATCAGTGGTTCACTCTCCTACCACAGTCGTCCTCACAGGTGGCGTTCGCTGCATGAAGAGAGGAGAGTTCTTCAAAGTGTTTGGAAGGAGGGTCTGGATGAAGAAGATGCAAAGCTGCTGCAGTGTGCATATGAAAGTCTACAAGAGCAGGATAATGGCCTTGGGTGGCTCAGTGACACCCTGTGGATACCTCACCCTCATATCCTTTCATCTTAAACTTAAATTAGATCAAAGTGAGTTTACAGTGAGTGAACTAACTGATAAAGTATGTATAAAGGTGTGATTATCTTATTGGTTACACAGTACCATACATAAATTCCATAATACGGGATTAGCTCCAGGCCTCCCACGACTCCCTGTGACCCTGGTATGGATAATGAACGAATGAATAAATAAATACATTTCACAACGTTATATATTTTAGAAAATATTCAAAACATTTAAATGCTGTAAACTGTGGGGATGGATGAAATAATGCTTTAGTTATTTATACAGTGCGGTTGCAAATTCCTTAAAGTTTCTTTTTTTCTACTTCAGTTTACAAATCAATTATCAATTCTGATAAATCAGTGACTGTATTGATACATGCTATTCTTTATCCTTTTCTGTGCTTGACATCCTTAACTGTTGCTCACTGACTAAAATCCTCACAGAGAAGAGTGAGGAGCACAAACCCTGGCAGCGAAATCACAGGACTGGCTCTGCTCGCAGTGAAGGCTTCTATAAAATCAGCAGGAAGGACAAAATGAGATACGTCAACAACACACAACTGCCTGCTGAGCTTCCATCTACAAGTACTCAGGTCTTAAAACAGGGAAAGTGTGATGATCCCAGTGCCCAGTTGATTCTAATGTTTAATGTCAAGTGTTTAATGTCAATGTATGTTTCTGCAGGGAACGTCCATCCCAGCACAACAACCAACCTCCCTGCTGCGCGCTGGATCTGACTTCAGGTCTGAACAGCGCCGCCTGCTGTCCTCTTTCAGCTGTGATAGTGACCTGCTGAGGTTCAACCAGCTAAAGGTAAGTAAGGTATTAGTAAAGAAACAAGTGCATTCAACTGGAAAACCAACTGAAAGAGCCCTTTAATTCCAAAGAATTTGAAAGGAAGTAGTTGTTACCTGATAGCATTTCCAAACCACATATTACATTGTAAATAATAACAC
Organism: Rachycentron canadum; assembly: GCA_038496675.1. NCBI lineage: Eukaryota > Metazoa > Chordata > Actinopteri > Carangiformes > Rachycentridae > Rachycentron > Rachycentron canadum. The sequence goes on from CM076654.1 coordinate 18,208,027, forward strand.
AATATTTTATTGTTAAATATAAACTGTATCATACTGTATCTTGCCATGTACTTGTTTTATAACTTCATAACAACTGCATTTGTTAAATGGACAAAGAAGAATAGTGTGAGTGAGCTCATATGAGGATCACAAACTAGGCTTAATTTACCTGAATCAACAAAAGAATCTATATAATTGTAATCTAAGCTCTGGTGGTATCTAGCATTTCAGATCAGAACTGTCAACTATCAAACAAACTAATGCAATAGTCATGAATGTAGTCTGTTAGTTTTGCTCAAAAGAGTGAAAAGATTAAATCTTAAAAACACCAGCGTGTCCGTCCAGATGCCACATTGAGTTTCCACTCACATTAGAACACGGTAATTTGAATTATTACCTGAAATTAGTTACGTGAGTATTTGTATTTGCAGCAGATGGAACCTGTGTTAAAAATGGTATTTGTCTAAGTTTGACATGAAACTCATCTTTATATCAGTTTCGAAAGAAGAGGATTTGTTTCAGCCGGAGTCACATCCATGAATGGGGGCTGTTTGCCATGGAGCCTATAGCAGCAGATGAGATGGTCATTGAGTATGTGGGCCAAATCATCAGACAGGTGAGACCAACAGAATCTAATGAAGAAAAAGAAGCAACAAATTCATGATGCAAACATCTATCCCAACAAATGTTGCAGAAAAACAAACAAACCACTTTCCCCTTGACTGTTTCTGTGAATTAGTCCAATGGCCCACTGGGACACTCTTGTTCTTCTGGGTACTTTCCAGGAGTGTGAGAGAGTGCTAGAGATAAACAACACAGGTGTATTTGTTCTTTTTTGACTTAGGTCATCGCCGACATGAGGGAGCAGAGATACGAGGAGGAGGGTATTGGAAGCAGCTATTTGTTTCGGGTTGATCAGGACACCATCATTGATGCCACTAAATGTGGGAACTTAGCCAGATTTATCAACCACAGCTGCAATGTGAGTAAGAGCTGCTGTGGCTGGAGATTAAAATGATTCTGAATAAGATAAACATTTGTTTAATAAAAATACAAATTACACATTCTCTTGATCAAGTTTGCTAACAGTTATTTTCTGTTGCAGCCTAACTGCTATGCTAAGATCATCACTGTGGAGTCTCAGAAGAAGATAGTTATATACTCCCGGCAGCCAATAAGCATCAATGAGGAGATCACATATGACTACAAGTTTCCCATTGAGGATACAAAGATTCCCTGTTTGTGTGGAGCAGATAGCTGCCGGGGCTCTTTGAACTAATCTCCAAGGAAGTGTCCTAATTATGTCATGAGTCAGAGTTGTCTGAGGTACTGTACTGACAGTATGAACACAGACTGTCAAAAAGGTCATTTTAACACGGGAACTCAGCAGAAGTGATGGGACTACTTGGTAAATAATGATTTTTTTAAACTACCGTCAACACCACAGACTAGACCCAGTGCTTCGCTGGTAACTGGGAACAACATACATTATAAAAGACAACATTTGGTTGTATTAAAGTTTATTGCAACCAACACATTGCAATTGTTCTCTTCCAACATGGAGGGGAAACATGGGTGCACCAACCATCATGATTACAGCCTCCGCTACAATGAAATGTCCATATGATAACATGAATGTATAGTTAAATGTTTTCATTTATGAGAGCTAAAAATGTATTTTGCTTGAGTCAAGCTTGTATCAACATTGGTTGTTTTTTTAATATTTTGTAATGAGAAAGCATTGCATTATGATTGATTAGCTGTGATGTACTCTTCCTACTAATGAAGTAACATAAAATAAACACTTAATTCTAATAAAACATGCAAATAAACAAAAGTATCAACTGTATATCTCACAATATAAGCATTGATGTAGAACAGTATCAGTATAATACTCTTAAGAAGAAGAAGAAGTAAACAGGACCCTCAATGGACAGTGTATTAAAAGTTATTGAGACTTCAGAGGTAAAAGGTGAATGTAACATTTGATTCACATATTCTTCGATACTCCATTTGGTGTCAGGATAGTCAGATTTCCTCTGGCATGCTGGTCGGCTTCAATGGCTTCAAAGAGAGACTTGAAGTTTCCTGCGCCAAAGCCCTGTGGACAAATCAACATTTTTCTACTTTAAGCCGATATCTCTGGTAAAGATTCAGCATAATGTGTTTCCCTCTGCAAGTGTCCAGCTATCCAGTGGCGCCCTCACCTGGTGGTTGTGTCTCTGAATGACCTCCAAGAACACAGTGGGGCGATCCTGAACTGGCTTGGTGAAGATTTGAAGTAAATAGCCATTGTCGTCGTAGTCCACCAGGATCTTCAGCTCCTGTACATAAGTAAGGTCACAACATGATATATCTCTCCATGAGGTTGTTGAGCAGTAGACTCTTACAGTGGTATATACTTACTATTTTCTTGAACTTTAACATTAACAATTTAAAAATAATGCAAAAAATTAACATAAAAGCTAGAGAGTCACACATCAGTCCTCCATGTTTGTTCAATTATGACCAGAGCTCTGACCTGCAGGACGTCGAGGTCCTCTGATATTTTGACCTTTGAGTGCTCCAACTTCTCCCTCAGCTGGACGTAGTAGGTGTCTGGCACAGACATGAACTCCACCCCACGCTCCTTTAGGTTACGGATCTGAAAGGATGGGTTTCATCACAGCATTATTGTAGCTAATTTTGGAATGTATCCACATACAAAGAGAGTGTTTTCATAGACTTACTGCAGTGATAATATCTGATGTGTTCATGGCTATATGCTGCACCCCTGGACCTCCATAGTACTCCACATACTCCTGTCAGTACAAAGAGAAAGAAAAGGCCCTGCTATTTAACCATTATTGTACAAGTAAATTGTGTTTAGTCCACATATTTGTTAAAGAGTGGAGAGCATGCCTGGATCTGAGACTTTCTCTTCCCCATGGCAGGCTCATTGATGGGCATCTTCACAGTCTCCTCATAGTTTGCCACTACAATGGAGCGCAGGGCACTAAACTCTGTCTGAAGCTGTTTGTCATCCACTGACCAGAAGCGGTGAAAAAGGAGGTTCCTCTGATACCTGTAAGAACATCAACTGGAGATCAACGGCTGCAGACAACAGAAAAACATCACGGTGGGTCAGACCCTTGTGGTGTTAACATACAGTTACCATGATATTATATAATTTTAAATGCACAGCATTTCTGATTTTCACTGTCTGGAACTAATTTACTTGTAGAATGTGAATTGGAGAATTGTGGTCTGCTAAACATGAATGAATTTCTTTACATCTGAAAACATCCAGACCATGTTACACCCCTCTTCTCGGGATCAACCAATGGGCTTGCTCATTTAGAGAACTACCTCTCCCTGCCTTTTCGTGCTTAAATGCCTATGATGGGTTAAAAACAAAATCCAGATGTGGTGAGCCACTGGAGACCCAATTTACAAAAATGCAAAGTCATGCTGATCACTGAGTCGTGCCAAAAAGGCAGAGTTATGTAAGAATCAGACAGCTTTTGACTCCTTCCCCTTCCATCCCCCACCCCAGCCAACCACCACCATCACCACTTTGAACAGCAGTTTTGTTGTGGCATGTTTTCAGACTCCATTACCATTCCACCACTGGAACCATCTCATTGTCAGGTTGGTTTCCCACAATGTGATCAATGAAGTCCAGTTTTCCACTTGGGCTGTGTGAAGAGATGAAACAAAACCACACAAACACATCATCAGATGTCACCTAGATGGAAACAGGCACCATAATTTGATGAGCGCAGCAACACCATAATAATTTATGTTTACTCACAGTTTGGCTAATAAAGGGTCCTTGAACAGAGGCGGGTGGAATCCTGGCAGAAACAACCCACTGTATCCTGTCCGCTCCACAAACGTGTGTGTGGTGTCACCATACTGCAGCAAACAAAACCAAGTCCTTGCTTTTCTTAAGGATATTTTAAACTAATTTCTTATCATAGGATTGACACTTGGTGACTTCTCTTACCGTTTGAAGCACAGCCATCCTGACTTTACCATACTTGTCCTCCAGAGTGTGAGGCTCCTTTATAATAACAGCACCCCGCTCACAAGCTTTCTGTGAGTGAGAAAACGTGCATTCCTTACCAGCAATTAAATGTAGTTTTAAAAGTGAATGTGGATTTAGTAAGTGGAACCTATAGAATAAAACCTGAAGCATTACCTGCACAAGGAGGTCACAGTCCTCCACTGAAAATGCAATATCCTTCACTCCATCCCCATGTTTGACCAAATGATCTCCCATCTCTAAAAGAAAAAAGAAAACATGGTCACTTTTTTGTGATTCAAGTTCTGTGCAAAATTAATTGTTTGGATTTGACCAAATATTTCAAGTATTTACAGATGTTTTGCATAATTCTTCCTTTTACACTTGTTTTTATTGATAATTATAGGGATTCAGTTCTTTGTAGGAGACCATTAAAACATTAAAAAATGTACATAATGCATAAAAGTGTATGTTTTAATTATAACATTTACATTTACTATTATTTGGCAGATGCTTTTATTGAAAGTGACTTGCAGGTGAGGAACATCAGTCAAGCTTTAGTGCAGTAGGAAACCTCGATGTAAGTATTAAGTACTACATCGACTTAATAAGTGCAAGGAAATTGTTTAAGCAAATGCATTGTAAGTCCGTAGAAAGTGCTAGTTAGACTGGTTAGCTATATAACTACTATCTATCTAAACTCTTTAAGTATCAGAGAACAGAAGGATTAAACAAAATAGTGAATGATTACATGTGAGGGCAAAGAATAAAATACAGTGTCTCAAAATAAGTGCATGAAAGTGAATAGCATAATAGAAGCTTATGAATTTATTAGTCTTTAAAACTATGTCTTTGATACATGATTGTAATTGATACATGAATTGCTATAAATATGTATATTTTTGGAAATACTGTACCTTTGTTTCCAGGATTGAGGGCAGAGGAGAACACATAAATGATCTGTCAAATACAAAGTGACAATGTTCCCACGTTAACAGCAAATCTATATTTTCTATATTTATATTGACAGTGTAAACACCAGTTTAATTTACACAGAACAGTGTTTCTCATTTTTATTTTTTGGTACAATAAAGTTCCTCATGCTCCTGGTGTATACTGTGTCTGATTGTTCTGCTGTGTATTTCAGGCTTAAAGCACTGAGTGCTCTTTACCTTGCCTTGTTTGACTGCATGGGACACCACATCACGGCTGCCTGTCTCCAAACCCTGGTAGGCCAAAGGCTCAAATCCCAGCTTGTTGCAGTAATATGAGGCAGCCTGTTGAAGATGGTTATAGAGATGTTTTTCCATGTTTAACCATAATTAGGAGTGACAACAAATGGTTGGCCTTAAACTGTATGATAGTGCCATCTCCTGGTGACTAGTGAGACTCAGTTTGTGTGAGTGGGTACTGGGGTATGGACTGTTCCATACTGTGCCCCCCCTCCACCCCTCTGGAAAGCCAATGGGTGTGTAGTCTGTCCCCTTCAACCATGAGAAAAGTTAGTCAGACAAAATAATGATGTGCTAAAGAAAAAGTATGAGTTACCTGTTTTGCATTTCCAACCCAGAAAGTTAAATGATCAAAGCAGAGGAACCTGCCCTGCTCATGCTAGAGGCAAGGAGACAAACCGGTTTAATAGATGAGCCACTTTTGGAAGCAAAATTAACACAAGCAAATGCTGGACTAGTGATATGAAAAACATTTTTAGTTAGTGTCATCTGCTCAATAAATCCAGCGTTATTTAATGAACTCAGTTCAGGTTAACATAAAGGTCACCTACCTTTTCGCCTTTGTCTGTGTATGTTGTCTATAATCAAGAAGTACATCACAAAGTCATTGTATTACAACAAAAAAATATTATGTGTGCTCAAACACACTGACAAACATGCTGATTTCTTTTAAAATGTAAACTTCTCTATGACTCACCATGTTGCTCCTGGTGACCTGATCTGACTGTCAAAGGGAAATCTACAGTAATGAACCTTTGAATTTTAAAGCTGAGAGGGAGGTTTCTAAATCTTCCTAAAAAAAAAAAAAAAAAAAAAAAAAAAAAACGCCCACCAGTGAGGAGGAGGTTCTGGGCTGGAATAGGAGGAGGAAGGGTGATGCTTGGTGAACTTTTGCTGTTATACAATGATTACTCTGGGAAAACATGTCAGCATGCCACAGGTGTCATCATCACCTAACTCACTCCAAGTCTGACTGTGATGCTTACAATAAATGCATATATTAAGAAATATACTTGTCAAGAGAATTTTCAAATAAAAAAAAAATTGGATAACAGATGATGGAAATTTGGTTATTTGATTTTTAATGACTTCCCTGCTTCACAAAGCATCAATAATAATCATCACATTTAGTTATGACTGACTGTTTATATAAACAGGTTTAGAGTTACAGCTGCATTTTTCTAGAAGAAGAAGAAGAAAGACCATATGTTAGCATTTAGTGGCGAGAGGAGGTTCACTCATGCAGGACTCTGATTGGCTCAGTGGTGTTGGGCTAAGTGAACCCCTTGCAGTAGCCTCATCCATCAATCATGCTCAGAATGTTTCTGTTGTATTTTTAATGATTACTGATAACTTCTGGTTGAAAAGACTATGCTTGAGGGGAAAATAAAGTCATCCTATGATACTATCAAAAATCAAATGGGTCATTAAGTTCTCTGAACTACAACAAGAAAGTCAATTTAAAATGCTGTACCTGTGGAATCTGGATAGTCCTTGGTGTAAAGAGTAAACTGATTAAATGAAAGACATCCAAGCAGGAGACACTTTTGAGTCTCAACACAATAAAACTCTCTTCACTTGCAACACACAACACACAAATTCAATCACAGGTATGGTAGAACCTGCAGTTTAGTCCAAAATCATGCACGCAAGCAAACTGTCCAGAGCACAAACAACAAACACCCTAAAGGACAGAGCATTTACTAATTCTGAGACTGCACTAAACATATGCTCTCTCTCTCTCTCTCTCTCTCTCTCACACACACACACACACACACACAGTCACTTACACATACACACACAAGGCAGATGGTTACCCACCCTGAGTCTGGTTCTGATCAAGGTTTCTGCTTCTTAAAAGGACGTTTTTCTTGCCACTGTCACCAAATGCAAATAATAACTATTATAATGAGAAGGTTTCTTCTCTATTTGAAAGTCATGGTTTTATGTGATTACTGATTTGATTGTAATAATTAGGTCATTATCAGTGTTACCTTTGTCATCTTTGCTTCTCTTACAATTTTTCAATGCACTAGTGTCCAAACTTTCTGTCATCTGTATTTTCCATTATGCATTTTCTGTGAAATTTTGGAACCATACCTGTGACATGCAGTGAATTGAAAGTAGCCCTGTGGGTAATTTACCCTCTTAAGTTGCCACCCACATAGTTAAAGTATAAAAGAAACAACCTGTGGCCAAACATTTGAGTATAGGGGCAGTTAAAGGACAAACATTTGAGTATAGGGGCAGTTAAAGGACAAATAGGCCAAACATTCATCTTTGTTCATGCTACAACTTCACTGTTTTTTTACTTTGGTTGTTATAGATTAGCATGATTATCTTATCTTATCTTATCTTATCTTATCTTATCTTATCTTATCTTATCTTATCTTATCTTATCTGAATATCAGTGTCCTTTTGAAAGATATTCTAGATACATATTTAGTCACACATGTTGATGAACAAGCTTACTTCAGTGTTACAGATTTCTGCATTCCAGTAACAGCTCACTGAGCCCTGAGGAGGATTTCGAGCCCACCCCTCAGTGCTCCTGTTGCGACTCTCCCTGAAGATCTGTGTTTTTCATGCAGCTGTTACCAGGAGGCTCGCTGTTGTCATGGGATGCAACTACACACATGCAGACAATGGAGCACAACATGCTGGATTAAATGATTACAGATATGTTTCTTCACTATAGTTGATAAATAATTGAATAGATGATATGGGTGGTGTAGTTTGTTCAATTACACTTATACTACACTAGAGTGCTTCTTTGCCAGAGCAGAAGTATTTATTCTAAACCTTTAATCTCATTTTCTGGATGCTGATAGATTTGTTCATATAACTGGTTTAACTTACATTGCTCTTACACAACAATGTTTTTAAAGTTTTTTCCTTAGACATTACACTGCATTACACTAGACTGGAGGCCTAGTGAGGCCTAGATATCCCCTGATGTTCAGTCTCTCTAAGGACACACACCTCAGTCAATTAGCTCCTTCCCACGCCAGCACTCCTCACATAATTGTAGTATCTCATTTCAAGGTACAGCTGTTGAGACAAGAAGTAAAAATGAGTGACTCGTCCTCCGAAGCCAATCCACAGATACTGGTGAATGGTGAACAACAGGCGCAACAGCAGGATGCTGAGGCTGCTACAGCGGAGGAACAGATCTCTTCTGTCAACCTGGATGATGAATGCTCGGAGGAAAAGGAAACGCAAGCACGGATGCATGCTGTTCTCCAACAGGTACGTTGCCACATCAGATCACAAGTGGGTGCAAAGGCTCCAAAGACCAGCATATTGGAGCTAGTGCAAAGAGTCAAAGACATGGAAATAGAGATGGCACAGGTGAGCAATGAACCTGAGGACAAGGATGTCAACAGCAACGAGCAGAGACAAGAGGAGATGTCGACAGATGAGAGTAAAGATGAGATGGGGCGAAGGGAGGATGAGCTGTCTGCACATTTTGAGGAAAAGCTTGAGGCAAGTAAAAAAGCCTTAAGAGATGATTTTGAGGAGCAGATTTCTCAGGTGCGTAAAGAAATGCAGGCATACACTGACAAGGCTTTGAAAGACTTGGAGCATAAGGTGATGTGGAGCTGGCAATCCCACATTGTACAACAGACACATCCCAAAGAACAACAAGAGAGCAAAGGTCCAGACAAGACACCAAAGCCTCCAGCAGCTCCCTCACTGACGTTCAGAAGAGGGAGAGTCCTGAGTCGGACCATGACCACTATCACCCCTAAAACATGTGCTCCTGTTATCATTGGCCCACGAGCAAAATCAGAAACGCTGACCTCCTCGAAGGGCGTAAACTCTCGACTGCTGCCGAGAGATCCAGTGCGCTCAGGAAATAAGCCTTACCAGAGTCTCAAGCCGCTGCCCCCAACTTGCCCCCCACTGCATCAGCGCAAAAAGACAGTCTGGGCCAAAGCTAAAACAGGAAAGTGACTCATTAAACCAAGACCCATCACACCAAAATGGTCACATATAAAGAGAAACTTTATACTTTTACTGCCTGTTACCTATTACCATTACTGTACCTGTTACACCACTAAGAAAATTTGAAAATTGTATTCAGAGTTGTGAAAACAATAAAGCAGCTTGTTTGAAATGAGATTTCACATTCACTAATACTCATCAATGCATTTTTGTGGCATTATTTAGCCAAGTGAAGACTTGAGACTGGCTCAGATGGGGGTCCATCTTCCCCTGTCCTCAACTAAGAAAGTAGCTTCATATAAAATCCTCTTTAATAGAAAAGTCATTCAAAAGTAACTACATTTTTACAGTGGTTTGATTGAGAGGTGGAATGGTAAATGGACTGCACTTAAATAAAGCTTTTATAGTCTTAATGACCGCTCAAATTACTTTACAATGGAAACCACATTCACCCATACATACACACACTCATACACTGATGCCATAAGAGGCAATTTGGGGTTCAGTATCTTGCTCAAGGACACTGGGGGAACTGGGAATCAAACTACTAATCAGAAGGTCTGATTAACTCTACCCCCTGAGCACAGCCAAGTGGAGGGCTACTCTTGCCTGCAGCAGCACGTGTGGATTGTTGCTAACAAGAGCGTAGGAGTGAGGTGAACTCTAGAAACCATTTTCATGGACAGATTTTGACATAGTCCAGGTCTAATTAATGATATTAATGTTGGTTCATTTCCATGTATCTGCCTTAATTTCCTTTGTTCAGGTAGAGTCCTTGTTGTTGTTGTTGTTAGAGTCAAATATAAACAATTTTGATTATAGCTGCCTTTATGAAACTTCAGCTGTTTGAATTAGATTCATATTAGCTCCAGGTAAGCTTGTGTATTTTAAGTCCAGGTAGAGAGGACAGGGGGAACAATGTTAGTGACCAATAACCTCTTTAATGTACATGTAGACATGCCAGCCTGTTTTGATAAAGGCTTGAAAATGTGAACCTACTCTTTAATCGTGAAAACTTTTACCCTGTTTGTTATATTTTAGCAATGGGCCTTGAGGAAAAACAGTTTTGGTAATTGTACAACTTGGCCAACAGGTGGCAGCAGTTCACTTATACTTCTGAGAACAGTGTAAGGACTTGCTGCTGAGGTGGAGAAGAAACATGGCTAAAAGATTTATTTTAAATAGTGTTTTTCTACTGTGCAGCCTTTTCTTGAAAAGTAGATGTGCAAGCACACATTTAAATATTCTGTATGTCTCTCTCTACTGCATGTTCCTTCAGAAAGCTCATCCTGTATAGGGACTGGAAAAGCTCTCACATTTAACACAACTGTGTAATATCACATTTGTGATGGGGCAGTGTTAACTACCTGACCAATGAGGTCACTGATTTGAAGTCACAAACCAGCAGGAGAATTAAGAAACCCGCCCTAACCCAACCCACCCTCCCTCCCCGACTGAAGACCTGCAGGCTGCTGCTGCTCCCCAGTGGCCAAACAGCAGAGGACTGCTCTGTACTGAGAGGCTCCCAGGACAGAAGGTGTGTAACTATGTCAGTGTAAACAAAGAGGGCTTTCATGATTAATGTTTGACCAAACGACTTTTCTTCCTTATCCATTACATAAGTCTGACCACATGCACCGATGCAAACAGAGTTAACTTTTGGATGATTTGATATCTGTTCATTTTTTTCCTTCTGATGAGAGTCATAAGAGTTTAAAATACACATTTGCAACAGCAGAAATTTGTGCCGTAAAGGTGATCTGAACACTGATATTTTACCTCTGAGATTAAACTGCACCTGAGATCTTCCAGCAGCTGAACTGGCACTGGGACCAGCCAGTGACAGGAGATGCATTTAGTCCTGAAGCAGGCACAGGAGCCGTGTGCCTCGAGGCAGGCCTTCCACAATGGACGGGATAGAGAAGGATGTGAAGAGGATCTTTGTGTCTAATTGGTGATGAGGCCTAAGCAACCATATCCGGAGGGGACGAGAGCCCAGTACATTCAGGTCTGGCCAAGCCATGCTGTCCTCGGAAGCAGCATCTCTCGCTTAACGATATCCAGCAGCAGCAAGGTTCATTACTATGCACCGTGCAGCAGGAGCCTGGTCTTTCCTTCAAATATACATGACAGACAGACAGACAGACAGATAGATAGATAGATAGATAGATAGATAGATAGATAGATAGATAGATAGATAGATAGATCAGGCAGGCTGAAATGCTCTCATACGCCCAATCAGAACCAGTTAGTGCTGTAAGGGGTGGAGGGGACATGAACCTGAACGACTAACTGAATAACAGTGACAGGGAGGGGGTCCACCAGGGGGGATGGGTATATCAATCTGAAAGCCCTGATTTCCTAATCTCCCCTTGAAATGTGCCAAAAGATAACGACATTACCATGAAAATACTGATCTCATGCAAATGGTGTATTTTTCTGGCCCATTGTTCTTAAGGTCTGGACAATTGCAGTGAGAGGCCACTTCCAGGTTACACCGGCAACAAGCTGATTTCAATGGTGATTCCTGAGCAGACGTAGCAGGTCTACATGGGGAAGAAGTCAACAGGGGAGACTGCACCATTGGTGTGTATTGGACACTCAAGTGGCCACTTTTGTGAGGCATGATTAGACATGTAATACCCCGCTATTTGTGAGGCGTTATTGATAAAATTCATGGAAATTTGGCTTTGTTTCCAAGGTCAGTGGTGCTCCATTCATTACTATCAGCACAGATTCAAGCCAAGAGAAAAAGATATGAAGATAAATGAGGCGGTGAGTGCAGGGGTGGGAGGGTGGGTGCTTTGGTTTGTTTGCTTTGCATCCAGAGGCACAAACTCCAAAAAGATCACAGAAGATTTTTATGTATGTATGTTTGTTTTATACACTTTATACACTTTTTATATACTGTTTCGCCATTAAAATAACAGGAAATATCCACAGGGCTGTAACTAGTGATATGCACTTTGTCAATTTTTAATGTAAATTATTTTATATAATTACATTAAAAAATTAATTGCTTCCAAAAAAAACTAGCTGATTAGTTTTCCGTTGGTCAACTAGATCAATGGAAAACTAAAAATCACTACTAATTAATTTACAGGATCTCACACTTTGAGGGCAGAGGGGAAACTGCTACTTTCCAGGTTTCTACATCAGGTTGGACTGACTTGTTTTGGTGGCTCAGAGACTCTGCTGTCTAGACTGCTGCTGGCTTCATACTCCGACTCAGACACTTTATGTTATTAACAGTACAGTGTAAGCCTTAATCCTGTGGACAGTTAGTTTCTCATCACAAAGCTGTCAATCCCTCAATGAGAACGAGGGGGTCTTAAAAACAAGGCCCCTCGTACAAAATCCCTTCTGTTCACTAACTGTACATTTTTCTTTCCTCCCAGTTTGCCCTTTAGTTTGTTATGACCTGTATGTGTCATAAAAGCCAGTGATGCAGTCATTCATAAAATGTATCTAACATATAATTGGCATTTAATCTGTCAGAACATACAGCTGGAGCCACAAACACGCATAAACAGGCGTGAGTTGGTTACACATGCAACTTCATTGGGTCTTTTATTTGGCACTTTGGGAAATGTGCCAAATAAAGTGCTGTCCCAAGTGCTGACAGGTAAATTTGTCACTTATGGAGAAAGACAGCAGAGTTGTTTCCTCAGTTTCCCCTTATGCTAAGCTCACACCTTCTGCCTCCAACTTCATAACAGACACATCTTCTTGTCTAATTCTTCACAAGAGTGCATGAAGGTATTTTGCAAAATGCCAAATTGTGACATTTTGAAACTTTGATAAAATGTTAGATGAAAACTTCATAATTGAAGCTTTAACGCAAAACTGACTCTGACAAATTGGTAAGTGGAAATACTCAACATATCTTTTCCAACAGATCCCACCCACTTCAAACCAATGAGAAAAGTACAGAGAAAAAAAAACACAAAGGATTTTAAAAAAAAAAATGTTTTTTATTTGGCAGAACATTGTGTGTTCATGTAAAACTCCCAATACTTATCATAAGATGCTGATTGAGAAAATGTGTTTACAGGGTCTTTACAGAAATCAGAGATAATTACAGAAAAGGAGAAAGGAAGAGAAGAACACACACACTCCTGCTCACCTACCCAACCAACCACACACACACACACAGGAACAAATGCATGCCACACTTAAACACCCTCATCCTCGTTCCTCATTTTGGGTGCTCTAGTAGACGCCAGGTGAGGCGGACAGGCAGGGAGGGTGACACCGAAAGGTTCTTTTGATCTTTGAGAGAAAGAGTTTTGGGGTAATAATAAGCAATATTCATTCCTATCCCCTGACTCCTTCATTCTGCATTAAATCAACTAATTGGTGAATTGAACAGAGAGAAACTTTCACTAAGTGCATCTTTTGTGAGATGTTTCCCTGAGTTAATGCTGTTTGTTTTGGGGGTGATTATTAGAATGGGAAGCTATGTGTGTGTGTGTGTGTGTGTGTGTGTGTGTGTGTGTGTGTGTGTGTGTGTGTGTGAGTGTGTGTGTGCTGTCGTTGGGCAACAGGTGGATGAATGCTATGGAGAAAGTAGGGTCCGCGTTGACAGGCCGTGGAATGTGTCAGATCTCTGTTTACATGTGCATATGAACACACACAAACACACACACACACACACTATAGAATGCATTTGTTGCTGCTTGGGTGGGATTGAACAGCAGGGAGATCTGAGGGTGAGCAATTGTGTTTGTCCCATTTGGGTGTGGCAACTCACACTGGCGACAACACTCAGGGGCAGGCACCTGTGTGGGCTCCTTTAATGTGTTTACGTTACCAGTCACATAAAAGGGCCCTGGTGATATTCCAAATTTTTCTTACTACCAACAATAATAAGAAAACCAACAATGTATTGATGCTGCTGTCAACTCCGTGTGTCCAAAGAACTGATAAATCCTCTTCCTCCAAAAATAATTTAAAACGCATGAGTGAGCAGTGGCTGACATGTTCCTTCATTATTATAAAAATGGAAATGGTACCATACATATACATCCCGCTGCTGTAAATGCTCAGTCAAGCACCAAATGTGTATTTATTTATATCACTATTAGTTGTGACCTGTTTTCAAAGATAAAAATAAATAAAATAATCATTTTAAGGGGCGGGCACATTACCACGGTCGACCGCTTCCTAACAATACTTTGGGAGCACTGTAAAGCCCACACCTAAACATCCATACAAACAAACGGGTCACCTGGGCCACACACAAACACGGACAACATTTATGTGCATTTTGAGGCCTACACAACTGTTATTTTTGTGTTGGCAGTGTAAAGCTGAGCAGAGCACCCCCAGTGCTCTGCTCAGCTGCTATTCTGGATGAGTTATCCCAAAGTGGACTTGCTGCTAACAGCATCAGACAAGCTGTCAGCCCAGCTCATCTCAATAACAACAACAAGTCTGGTCAGTCCAGCATGCATGATTGACTCCACCCTGTTTTCACTCTCTTACTGTCAAACACATTTCAGCTATTTAGTGTGAAGATGAACCTGGCAAGTATTAATGGTCCTATATCATTAAATGATGCAGTAACAGTCAGTGTTATAGGTTTGATTCCCTTAATATCTAATGTATGAAACTCAACTCTATATTGAAATTCCACTTGTAAATCCTTCCAAATGGTATCTGACTGAAGTATGTGAAGAATAATTGTCATCCTGTTTCTGTGTGTGTGTTGAGGCCTGCACATGCAACACAATGACCATCCTGTGATCTGCTCCATGGACACACAATGAGTAACATATGATCTCTCACACATAAAAAAGACAAGATGAATCATGCGGCTTCGCGTTCTCGTCGTTTCACACATGTTGCTGCTTTGAGATGTGGTGCAAGACGAACTCCCATAGCTGTGATTTTTTCCAGAAGGTCTTCCAAGCTAAACGACGGTAGAGGTTGCTTGTCCCTACCCTCGGATATTAGGAGTGTAGGCTACAACAAGTGGTAGGCGTACCAGACCTTTGTCGCCATGGTAACAATAATAAACACGTGGTTGAGGTTGTGGAATGGTCATGGATAAAATTTAAAAAATGGACTCTCGGTTTTACACGTGAAAGTTTTGAGGACAGTTTTGATTATTTTTTTTCCTAACTTCCTCACTTCATTCCCATATTCTGCCCAGTGTGTTGGAGCATCTGCAGTCTACTGCCCTCCCTCCCTGCCCTCCAACCCCACCCTGCACCCAAGCAACCGCTCTAACTGCAATCTCTTGTCAGTGGAGACAAATATTGACTTGTTCGGCAGCCCGACTTCTGCCAGGATTAGAGCCCCACTCCCCCTCCCCTGCTCCACCGCCGCCATCTCTAAACGGTGATTATGTCCAACAGAGCTCATTACTGTCAACTCAAAGGATCCCTCAGAAGAGTCACTCATTGGTAATGACCCTATTATTCAGTGAGCATGTGAGGTTTGGTTAGCTTTACCTCCTGCGGATGTATGCTTTTGTGACAGTCAACTGTAACATTGTTTTACATGATTCAGGTACTTTAAAATGGATATAAGTCGCCCATTTGAAAAGCACATCACTCTGTATACTTGGACGGTGCCTCCGTCTGCTGGCCACAAACAAATACAGTGCTTCAAATTCAAAGACCTTTGATTGTAACCCACAGGACTGTGTCATCAAATAGTTAAAGCACTACAGATGACAGAAGTCACAACTGGGTATCGAATACACACTCTCAGGATGGCCAGTACTTTGCATAATCCGGTTACAGTCTGGATACTGGCTGTGAATCAATAGAGATTAGAGATCTATTAGTCTGAAGGTGTAACACAAATGCAAGGTACTCATAACAAAGCCTTGACCTGCTGAAGATACTCAACACTGAGATAACAGGATGGTGCAATGAAACTGATTTGAGGCTACTGCTTTAATGAAAGTTTCTCAAGACCCCCCCCCCCCCCTTTTTTTTGTCAGTGCAAATATTTACTTTTAGGATTTTAGGATTAGTTTTCTTGACTTTCACCTCATCTTTATAATCATTTACATAGCAAATGTACAACTTTGGCTTTCACACACTCTTGCACACACTCAATAAATCTAAGAGATTTTCTTTAATATAACACTTCTTTAATGCAGTAGTTAGTTACAGCGATGTCAAAAAATAAAACATATACATCAGATTGGAACATCTATAAAGTTCCTTTGTCCCTCTTTAGTGCCGTGGCTACACTGTGAGACCCCCTCCACCCCGCCCCACCCCGTTCCTGTTCCCTAACATTTGTCAACTGCCATCTGCCTGTCTGCCCCCGTCTCCTCTCCACAAACTATATAATTAAGCTGCAACACCTTTTCTCCTCTTACGCCCCCTCCCCCTGACCCCCACCCCACTCCCCTCTTTCCACAGCACAGACTTCAACCTTCACAAACAAGCTTTAAAGAGGCCACTGCTCTGTTTGATTTCCCTGCTCACACATTTTTTTTATTTAAAACAAGTGCTTCTAAAACAAAACAGTAATAGAAAAAAAATGCTATGGTATGAAAATACTGTACAACTTTATGTTTCCTCCAGTGTAAATAGATTTCCAGGCAAATTGATTCACAATTCTTAAAATCAGTGTATGTTTTCAAAGTCAAACTTCTACCCCCTTTTGAGATACAAATGACAACTTTTGCAGAGCAGGACAAAACAGAAAAAGAAAAGAGAAAAAATAGACTTTATCTCTGAGAATTTGAGGAGCAAAGCAGCTGAGGAGCTCAGCCGGCTGGCTCCAGCTTCCTAAGTCCTCACAACAAAGAAAGCTTCTCACTGCAGAACAGGAGGAACACATAATGGATTTCATGACTGTGAGCAGTTGACAATTCAAAGTTCATCATCTCATCTTACCAGCTTTCAACAATGGACACATAAGGTCTGTGTTTTTACAAGTGTTCCAGTGGTGGGAGCTGGGACCGTCCTGCAGCACCGCTCCACCTCTCCTTTTGCTCTCTACACCTTTGTGGCTAGAGACTGAATCTCTGACTTCTGTGTCTGGGCACTGAGCGTGGACGACATGGAGCTCATCTGACCATGCATGGCCTTCTTCAGGTTGAGCAGGCACAGACACTGGGAACGAAAGCGCAGGTCAAAGAAGGCGTACAAGAAAGGGTTGAGACAGCTGTTGACGTAGGCCAAGCAGGTAGCATAGGGGTGAGCCAGCAGCAGGAAACGCAGGAAGCCACAGGAGCTCGGCGCCAAGTTAAGGTAGGAGAGGGCATCCATGCTCTTCAGCACGTGGAAGGGAGTCCAGCAGATGGCAAAAACCACCACCAGTGTGGTGATGATCTTCAGCAGCCTCTTCTTCTTCTGGTCCTCCTTGCGCAGGTTGTTGAAGTGACGTGTGACAGTGCAGCCGATGAAGCAGTAAAAGATGGTCATGGCCAAGAAAGGCAGAAGAAAACCCAAGGCAGAGGAGGACAAACTGAGCCCTACAATCCAGAGGTACTCGTGCCTCTGGTTTATGGTCACTAGGCTAAAGTCCATAGCGCATGTGGTCCGGTTGCTGTTCTGGTCGTTCACAGTGGTACGGAAGAGCAGTGTAGGCACAGCCAGCAGGCCAGACAGGAGCCAAATGGCACCCAAGGACGCCAGCATGGTGCCCCGTGAGCGCAGCCGGCTGCTGGACAGAGAGTGAACGATGGCCAGGTAGCGGTCAAAGCTCAGGCAAGTCAGGCAGAAAACACTGGCATACATGTTGACCAGAACAACATAGCTGCTGATCTTGCACAGAGCCACACCAAAGGGCCAGTGGTAGCCCAGCGCCGTGTACACAGCCCACAGAGGTAGGGTTACAACAAAGGTGAGGTCAGCAAGGGCCAGGTTTCCTATGTAGACGTCCGCAGCCCGGCGTTTACACTTGGATCTCCAGACTGTGAAGATGACGACGCCATTACCCGACAGGCCCAGGATGAAGATGAGCATGTAGAGGACCGGGATGAGGGAGTAAGAGGGCTCCCACTCTGAGAAGTCACAGCCAGTCTCATTGTCATCATAATACTCATAGTTATCAGCATATTCCCCAGTGGTGAGCTCCATGCTGCAGTGGGACAAAAAATCCTTATAATAAAAAAAAAGAAAAAGACAGATAGTCCAGTACAGTTCCGAGGCTCCTGTCGTGAATCACAGGAGCTGCTGTTTCTGTTGAGCTGCTGCTGCTGGCGAGAACTGGAGGAGGCAGAGAGCAGAGACTGTGTGTGACTGTCTGTGACTGACTGTTGGCGCTGTCTGCCTTTTTAAACTCGGCCCTCCACACCCCTGGTTCCCTCCCAGGACGATAACCCCCCTTCAGCGCCCCATCCCACCCCCCACCCCCTGTGGGTCACCCCTCAGCCCTCCCTCCCTTCCTCCCTCCTCCTCCTCCTTCACCTCTTCCCGCGGCACGTTCCCGTGTCGACAGGTCAACAACAAACTTAGAGGAATGAAATAAATAACAGACATAAATAAATAATATAGTAATAATAATAATAATTAAGTTGTTTTTCCCCCCCCAGCCAAATGTTATATTTGGTTTTGGTGGTGAAAACCAAAGACTAAATTTACAACATTTTATTTGGAGACTATGGAAAACTTGCCCTCCTCCTCTTCCTCCTCTTCCTCTCGTTACTACTTCTGCAAATAATAACAATGTCCTGAATTTATAATTCAATACATTTTCTGTCCATTATTGGTGTAAATAAATCAGCTCATGTAAACGAGGGTTTTTTTGTTGTTGTTGTTGTTGTTTTTTTTACTTGTGTCAGTTTTTAATCTTTAAATCATAATAAAACCTTTTTTCCCCTGTCCTGCTTCAGTTTCTCGTTTATTACGTTAAAAAAAGGAGGATTCTGGGAACAAGTCGGGACATTTCAACTTTTGCTGTTTTACATCACAAAGGACTGAAAGGCTGTTAAAAGCGCAATTTACGCGCAATTCATAGACTTTTCTGGTCGACACGTTTTAACTTCTATTAAAAATATGTATAAATCTATATATTAGGAGTTGATACATATTAGTTTAATGAGTTGTTTCGTAATTAGATCGACAAAGCGTTTGAAGATGAGATAAAATGTCAGTGGGCAGATCAGGGGATGTGTGTGAATTCAATTCTCAAGTCTGGGGATTCATTTCCATGATAAAAGCAGAAGCAAACACACCGGTTTAAAACAAAAACAAAAGGAAACTTCACATTGACACCATCATTTCTTAATCCTTCTCCCTGCCTGCTCATTTAACATGATTGTATCATGCAGGAGATGTTGCAGGGCGAGTCAGGAAAATGTATATCCTGTGTATAGTTTACACTGAATTGGCTTATAGTGTTTTTTCTTCTTTTTTTTTTTTTATACATGGTGTGTACATGTTGTCCAGTGATAAAAAAAAAAAAAAAATCAAACTTATGAAGACATAAGTGAGTCCTACTACATTTTGACAAACTGCTTAAACAGCCATACGACTCCCCAGCCAGCTCTAATGAATTACTTTCAGTGGAGCAGAGAGTTGACAAGTCTGAGCTGTGCTGAAGATTATTTACAGCAGGTTTAGTCTGGATCATGTGTCCAAAACAGGCCTCCTTGTGGTGATAACAGGGAGCTGCCACATGAATCCTGACTCTGGGCGATTATACTGTAAATGCAGTGGCTTTTAGAGATGTCTGTGATGAAAGGAAGAGCTTTGTGGATCATAGCTTATCAGCCTGCAGTGAGTGACTGGTGATCGTACTGTGCTATGAGCTATTTGGGGGGAGTCTGACATGGCAGAGACTTTATCCTTCTTTCAACAACGAGGAGACGTCGGCGCCCAGTTTCATCTCTGCGGAGACACTGTAACACTGTTGTGTGTAGCTCAGGTGAGAGCCACTGAGCTCCACTTACACAGCTTTGTTATTACCGATCAAACAACCCGAGTTTTTATTATTAAAAACTTTTTCTGCCCTAACTTTATCCTCAACCTAAGAAAAACCACACACAAGCAGTCACACAAACACACACACACACACACCAGGTGGGTCCCACCTCCACTTCATTCCCAAGGGAGAGGATTGGGCGCCTGCTGATTTGCAGGCCCGGTATCCCTTAGACAAATAAATTTGCAAATTTAAAAAATAAAGGCGAGTAGATAAGAAACAGATGGTCAGATTAGACCATCGTCTTGGATATCTTCAGAGGACCTCCTCACTTGTTAATCATAGCCTTTATAGGTGCCAAGATAAAGTCCCACTGCTGATCCTGAGCTCAGATTTACGGGGGGTGGATGAGATTATCAGATGAGAGTGAGGATTTACTTACACTGCTTTCCAAATAAAATATGGGTGAAATATATTCAGCATCATTTTTGGCCATTAGTCATTGCATGCTCATTTTTTCTCTCTGTCATGTGCAGTATAACCACACTGTGACCACTTTAGTCACTTCTAGCTGCACTGTGTCACAGGGTTTTCTCTCTTTCAGCCTGGACCACACATGCGTCCTTGCCACAGCTGTTCCTGTGTTTGATCTGCTGCTGTAATGACCCTGCTGCTGTGATGGGATTGCTCCTGTCTCGCTCTGATGTTATTGTGTTTGTATATGGACAAAATGTAGCCTGAGTTGATGATATCATATGCTTTGAACAGAGGGCTGGTGTGTGATACTCATCTTTACTGAAGTTCACTGATGTCAGTGACATTTGTAATGGATGTGTGTCAGCTCCAGTCTGGTCAGAGGAGGAGATAAGTGATTGAAGGGGGAATCTCTGACCTGAGATTTGTTTGAAGTGTAAAAATTGTTGGCAGCACACAGATCCCCCAGCTCATTGATTTGTGGCCAATACAGCAGACCCCAGGCCCCACAAGAGGCATGGGGTGGGGGGGGGGGGGTGTCACAGTATAGTGTCACTTGAATCACCTCAGAGACAGGATTTTCACCTTTGAGTCCTTAAGTGCACACCATCCCTGCTGGAAGCACTTTATGTGGAGTAAAGAAAATAATTCATCGTGAGCTTGCTTGCTGTGTTCATGGACTCACTCCTCTGCTGATCGCTGGCCTCAGCTGCGGACATTTCACATGGGCTTGCTAAGTGGCGACTCTGCTGTGTCAGACGATGTCGCACTCCTGTGCCATGGAGCCAGTGCCACACCCTCAGATGTGCGAGGGCACTGCTCCTGCAGAGGGGTTTGCTAGTTGGCAGGACTTATTGTCAAACTGCAGTTTGTCTGAGGATCTTGGGCTGTTGTGTGTCGACTACTCCACTTTGAGTATTTGCTTCTAAATGTCCGAAATAAAAGAATAAAATACATTTTCACTGTGTGATATGGAAAACTCTGTAAACAACTCCCAAAGGCCATTGTACTGTGTTGTAAGTGGCTAATTAAAGTCTTATGTTTGAGGTCAGCAATATCACTAACAGGCATCTTCCCCTCACATCTGCCTACTCTTGACCTCAGCATTAAACTAAAAGTAGACCTCCACCCAATCATAAAAAATGTTTGTGTTGATAAGGCTGCTCTATTGTTTCATTTTTGTCGCTCTAAGCACTTTTTCTTAACGAGCAATACACCTGTTGAGTATTAGAGTGCTGCCATTGAAGCAACTGATGCAAATAATTGCTTTCTTTACTGTTAGTCTGGGAGAAAATTTCTCTCATTAAGAGATTGTCGCGATTTTCTTTTGCACATTTTACCCCTTTTGAAGTATAACCATACTTCAATATTTAGGGACTGTGCAAAAATTAATGGTGTGGGGACGGGAGAGGAGCTGAGCCTTATGTTTCACTTCATAAAAAAGCAAGTCCCTCATCAGCTTTAACATTTCCTTTGGTCCTTCACTTTGTGTAAGAGAAAAAATATTAAAGTAAATCCGAAAGTACCAATCTGAAAAAGTAGTTTTACAATTAATAAGATGCATAAACATAAACATAAGCTGTGTAACCAAATGTTCATATGTTAATGGAGCAATGATTTTCAAATAGATACCAATTACCATAATTATGACAACACAACTTTAGGATTGTTGCATAACGCAAATCTCCATTTTTATGTGACACATCCAAGTTTTATCAAAGAAGAAGTATGTATTGAGTAAAAAAGAATTCCCATTAAACTGTCCAGTGTTGCATTCAACTATGTCATAGTGTTAATGCTAAATTGATGCAGTACTTAATAGCCTGTTGCATCCAATTTACATTGTATTTGATTTTGCAGAATGAAGAAATACACACCCAGATTTACTGGTTTCAGCTTTTATTCTGTATCAGTGACATCAGTGTGTGTGTGTGTGTGTGTGTGTGCGTGTGTGTGTGTGTGCGTGTGCGTGCATCAATGCATAGTTTTCCTTGGATGGCTCACTTGGAATGGAGGGTTTATCTGCAGTCATGCTGTCTGGGCCTGGGAGACTGTTGAGTTTGACATCTGTATCAAAACCCAAACATGGCCCAGCCACAGCCAAACTGCAGCAGTGTTTGCCAGTTGACTGTTGTTGTTGCCACGAGACACAAAATCCTGACTGTTTATTTATTACTTATCTGTCTTCCTTATTGTACATCTGCCAAGAAAACACACACACATGCACACACACACACACACAAAATGACAGTAACAACATGACCCACTTGCTTTTACACTGTGACATTTTTGCCAACAATTTTAATTTACACATTTAAAGAATTGTGTCTTTTTTTATTTTTTTTTACACCTTGTAAAAAAAAAAGTTAGATGTATAAGCCAACAGCTGTCTAGCGGTGCTCTCTGCTTGATCATCCCTGTTGTCTCCACTACCTCCAGTAGCTTGGTCAGGAACACGGGGGTCACAAGGTGTTTCCCCTCTCTCTTCTCGGGACCCTGGACCACCTCCGCACTCATCCTCTATCTCCCCAGCACACTGTGTTTGTCAATGGACAAAACAGCAAGCACCACAGGATGTGCTATATTAGGACATTTTATCCTCTCCAACTGAGATGCTTCTGTCAGACTTTTGTTTTATAGCTGCTTAAGATGAACTATTTATTCAGTAAATAGCTTCATTGAATGATAATATAAATATTATTTCTGCATCTTTCCACATACATCACCTGAGAGTTTTTGTAAACTAAAACTGTAAAAATAGGTCAGACATGTGGCCCAGACATTTCTCATATCTTGTCATTCTTCATTTGAATTAGAAGTTTTTATAAGTCATTGTTATTAACGAATTGTGCAGGTGAAACGCTGAAGATTTATGTTTCACCTGCACTCACAGCGAAGGTCAGGAAGGAAACCTGGCAGAAAATGTAGGAAACAATAACGCATGAGAAAATAAAGAAGTGTGGGATAAGCCTAATGAAAGAGAGGATGTAAGGGCAGAAATAAAGGGACAAAGGACAGGGCTGATGAGAGGGCAGTGACTTGCAGGCAGGCCAGTTTTCTCTGTGTGGAAGAGTTAATGACAGGGATTAAGGAGCCGGGGGACTGCTGGGATCTCTAGGCTCTACTCGACTCCAGCCCTCCCATCATCCCAGGAGATCTGCGGGAATCTGACTCCTGACAAAACAAAAACCCTTTGCTCAATTAGGAGAAAATTAGTCTCTACCTACACATTCATGTTTTACTGACTCTGTGACAGTAGTATAGATTCTTCACTGTGTGCTACCGCTTTTGGGGTTTTCTTGCTGTTGTTTCTTCATGATTGGACTAAGAAACCAATTCTGAAGTGACAGGAAATGTCTGGATGTCATAATCAATAAGTGCTCAATGCAGTTTTGGTTCTTACCTGTTTTCTTTTAAACTAGAGACAAAGACCCCAAATCTGTCCCTGCTAGGAAAAGTTAAAACCCAAACAGTGCAAAAACCAGGTGCTTTGCAGAGTTTCCACACAAAGTCCCACAACATTTGTCTGGTATATGATCATTACCTTCAGGACAGAAATGAAAGAGCTGTTACAGACGTGACTGACACTGAAAAAGACCAGGAGCAAGAAAATGCCTAGTGAGAAAACAACATTTTGCCCCAAAATTACTTGACTTTACAGGCTGAGAATTTGCTCTATGCAGCAAAGCACAAAAGGCACAAACTGCTTTATGGCTAGTAAATAGCAAGTGCTGAAAGTTCAACCCAAAACTGAAGCCTTGCCAGGGAAAAATCTTAAAGACCCTTTTATAAAAGCTACTAAAATAAGTAGCAGGTTGTCTCCCACACTATGAGCATGCCAGGAATATTGTAGACTATTTATATGTCAGACAATTTACAGCCAAAATTAAGATTTCAAGACCTATGTTACATTTTTGTGTTTATTTCAGTGCCAACCCAAGCATGACAATATTTTTCTCAGTGCTTTAAAAAACCCTTTCAGATTTGAGCAGCTGTGCTTATTGACCCTATCCTTTCAACACAGTACCAATGGCCACTGGATGCAGTTTAACTGCAGAAGCTCGGCCCTGCTGTCACCTCTGTTGAGTATTTTTTTTCAGCAGGTTCAAATATCCATTTATGGTTGCTGTTAACCTTCCCATCAAACTTAAGAAGCAGTGCTCATCATTCTTGCCACTGCTGACACTGCCAAGCATCTAACAGTGGCGACAGTGTGGCGGAGGCTGCACTGTTTTCCCCATCTGTCAGCTGTTTGACAGACAGCAACAAACTGTAAATCAGTCACCTCTGAGACAAGGCCAGTCCTCTCGCTGCTCAGAGCAAACAAACTGCAGGGAGTGTGTGTGTCTGTGTGTATTCAACCTGTGTATTCTTCCTCTTGTATTCTTACTCTTATGAAATGAAAAGTTGAATTAATGAGGAGTAAAAAGCCCCAAGAGATTTTACCACTATAATCCTGGTTCAAACAATAGATTAGAGATGCTAATGTTACCTTTTTGTTGATTCTGTGTACATTTGCTGACTTTAAACTAATTGTTTTAAACATATGCAGCAAATCCTGGGGAAATGAAAGCAAATTCAAACTGGAATTATAAATATGACTAAAATGTGGAAGGATGAACAGATTTTAGGACCTGAAACTTGCCTTTGGGACTGGTCTCTTCTGAGGCTGCATGAGCTCTCAGCTTGTCTGCACTGCTCCTTTAAAAACTGACAACTGTTTTCAGAAGTCAAACAATAAAATCAACTTTTACACTCTGTCGACAACTTTGATGTGCAATCACATGGTGAGAGGAGGGGAGGGAGGGGGGCAGAGTGGGAGTAAAAACATCCTTTGCCTTGCCCTAATTGTTTCAGTATCTGTTTTGCTGTTGCTATCACCCAGACAGGCTGAAATTACAATTGAAAACACTCGTTCAAAGTTTCCACTCAGTCCATTTCCTTTAATCAAGCTGCCCTCTCAGTGACTGATTGCCAGACCAGACCTTGGCCTTGTCTCGCCTGTCTCTCCATCTCTGCTTACTGTACAACTTGTGTTAAACTCTGCAAGGCTTTCCCCTTAATAACACTATTCTTTTCTAATCAGCAGACAGCTGATAATGACATTAACTTAATAAAACTGATGATTATTATCATAGAATGTGACTGAAAGAAACGGGGAGCGTGTGTAGAGGGTAGGACTGGGCCAGCAGGGATAGATTGTGTTTGAATAAGAGTCCCCAGCCAGAGCGTGCTAATGAAACGAGAACAACTGGCTGTGGAACGTGGCCTTCCCATTATACACGTACTTCAGGTTTCTAAAAGAGGAAGCAGGACACTGTTAAAACACAAAAGGTCCAGATGTGAGGCCCCTTGAAACACATCTCACTGTCTGCCTCGTGTTGAATGCTGACAAATTGGCCTTTAACGATCCCAAAACAGGCCTAAAGTCAATGTCAAAGCCATGTGTCACTCTTCTGAGCCCTGTGCGGGAAGGCTAACTGCCTCCAAAAAGAAGTGGGGACTCTAAGAAAATATTTGGACAAAGCCCTGCACTATTTCACCCTCCAAAATAGGTTGATCTGCACACTCGACACACAGCACATGTTGTGCACTTTGTCTCTCTTAAGGATTAAGAGGGATTCAGTATGATCTTTTGCATTATTATTGAACAGAGAAGACATTTGAGAACACCTTTTTTGACTTTAGATGTAAAAACACAGGTGGGAAAGGAATGATATGATAAAGTTCATATTGGATCCATCATAATATGGCATGTGGCCTAATCCTTTGAGATACCAGGATGTTTCTTACAAAGATGTGTCAGGGTGGCCTTGATGCCAGCATATGTGTTGGCTGGAAGCACAATCCTTTATGAAGCCAAATGTTTGCACCCCACACTCATCCAGCTATGATTCAACTGAAACACACAGCTGCAGACCACATCCATCCTGCTCCCACAGCATCCCTCCTTTAATCTGCTTCTAACCATCACAAAAAGACACTCTCAGCATTTAGCTCAACATCACTCAAAAGTGACAGCCGTCCTTATATACTGGACTAATCCATATATAGCACCCAAAATATGATACTGTCTGCACATGAATCAGTCATATATAGTGCAGGGTAAGGGATAAGTGCAATAGCTGTGGCTAATGCTGCTCTGGATAAGAAATATGATTTGATCTCATGCCTCCTCAAAAAGCTGTGCAGCTACCTCCTTCCTTGCATAACTTCCATATGTTCATAATACTGTTCAACAATCTGGAAGAACGATCTCGAAACACGATCGTTTCTGTCCAACTGTGACAGCCAGGCACATTTACAAAACGGTTGAGCAACACCATTGACCTTCTTTTAGCTTCGTCTGCAATTGATCACATACACCTATACTGTGTCATGATGTGCTGGTGAACACACAAGGCTTGCAGTGCTGTGATGCTGTACTTTGTTCTCCAAAGTCAAAAGAATTTCGAATGATAGCACCGTATAAATCTGTAACAGATGCAACAGAATCCAAATGTTTTTGAGATATTTCACTGAAAACCAACCTAATGGCAGCACCAAAGGAAAAGTCAGTAGAATTTCTCTTGGACAAATGTGAAGCTCTGTATAAAATTTCACTCATCCAAACCAAACTGGTGATCAGACACCAACATGGCCATCCATACACTCAGGGTGTGAAGTGTTAATACTGCTCTCTTGTTTTTGACTTTTCTCCATGAGCTGTCAAAGAGAACAAAGTGTAGAGCAATGACCTCTTCCACCCGACAAGCAAACCTCCCACAACTGTGTATTCACACTTTCACATTTTTGATGTCTAAATATCTACATCAGAGCCATGATTTGAGGGTGTTTATGTTGTGCACTAGACCCCAAGTGTTCTCGGAGGGAGAATCCCTTTAGAAGGAATAATAAAACAGGAAAAACAGTCTGGGCCAGTCATCATACTCCACTGACACTCAATGCATACGATGGATGCAGTGGTTTGGCCCGGGTGTAGGGTTCACTGGCTCAGCCCTTCCTGCCTTTGTTGGTCTTTGTTTAGGATGGTACATCGTCATCAAACAGGGCTGCGCTGGTGCACGACCCTTGTTCTACAGGTTCCTCCTGAAAGATCAGACTTTACATTACACTTCAATGTCAGTTGAAGTTTGAGGTATTTCATTTGTAAATTGAGCAGAACCAGAAGGAACTCATGTGCCTGTTTTCATGAGTATCAGTGAAACCTTTTTTTTTTTTTTGACAGAAGGTTGAGGTGGGTACAACCCTGAGGGTCTTTAGGATTATGGCTGAGGGGGCAAGCTCAAACCTGCTGTCTTACCTTTCTTTCATGAGCCTTTACAGACCACTAAGTTTACAACACATGATGCAAAATTATGTTGAGTGAAATACAGGCAAAATTTGATTCAGCAAACCACCTAATTATGAAATTAATCTACAATGTCAAAGTGGAAACCTTTGGATTGTGGTCATGCTGAAACCACCATGCATAATTAAAGGGAAGCAGATCCTTCAGACCCTTCACATCTGTGCAAGTGTGTCCGCAGGGGTCCATTCAGAGGGCAGGAGCCTGCTTGACAGCAAGATCAAGGTCAGAAAGTTTGAGAGGGGGGAAGAGAAAGGAGGACACCCAGGCTCTTTTCAGGGATAATCTCTGCTACCACAATATGGAGTGACAAGCTTTCACGGGCCCAAAAAGCAAACAGCTCACAGCATTCCAACATGGCAGACAGATCGGTCTATTCATTTGCAGAGCAAAAGACAGCTCATTGCCTTGCTCATCCCAACATGTTTTCTTTTTTTTTTTTGTGGGTGGGGGTTGGGGGTTTTGGGGAGGATTTTCTTGCAGGTGAGAAAGCTCACCTGTCAGAGATAGAAAAGCCCCTTGGCCAGGACACAAAGTGAATAACAAAATCTGACAGGTGTGACTTCCTATAGACACACATGAAGAGAAAGGGGGGGCTTAGCAGCAGAATATATGCCGCATATTTAACCCTTGCGCGGGTTATAATTTTGTGACAGTATAAAGTGAACATGGTATGAGTTGAGGCAGGGAACTTTTAGGTTAAGCTTTCTTTATGTGTCTGAGAAACTCAGCTTTAACATCCTTTCTGTATGATGAATAGGAACCTTATCTTAGCTTAGCCTAAAGATGGAGGGAAAGAGCAGCTTAGTTTAGCCATGGGTAAGCAGGCAAAAGGTAAATCAATCTGCACCCAAGACCTCTAAAGGTCACTAAGTAAGACGTTGTATAGACGAGCTCTTTCCTCCTGTTTCCAGTCTTTATGCTAGCATCACACATCTCCTGGCCATAGCTTTGTATTTACTATACAAACATGATAATTGTGTCAATCATCTCATCTAACTCTTGATGAGAAAGAGTTGTAGGAATTTTACAGATAATGCAGTGGGAAATCAACAACTCACATATTCCCAAAATAAGTTTTTGACAATCGCTTCTAAAGCAATCAAGCTCCAGCCTACTGTATTGTTCGAGAATGCCATTTGGCAGCAGGCCGGTAAATCATACTCTGGTTAGTGAAAAGTGTACTGTCTGCTGAGTTTCTCTGTAGAAAATCAGGGAGAATCCAATTGTTTTTCGCCTTCCTTCCCCTCTCCCTCTGTGGCTATCAGCAGGTCTCTGGAGAACTGCTGGTTTCCGTAAACGTGAATGGCAGCTCTGTCTGCTGCTGATTAGAGCCCATCCATTAGCCGGACCTCCTTGGAGCAAAGAGGAGGGCACTGGTCAAATCTGTCCCCTAGTCCAGACCAAACACTGCAGAAAATGGGTCAGAACAGGTTCACGCCCTGCCCCTCGACCCAGGACAACCACAGCCTGATTAGTGAATGGTTATTGCATATTTAGGGCGAGATGATTCACTAATTCAAATATGGAAATCAATGTAAGCAAACATAATAAACAATGTCAGAGCCTCAAAAAATATAATATAAGTATAATTTGACAGATTATCTCAATTTCTTCAGATCTGCATTTTCAACACTAATTGGTCGACTTAAACCAAACAATAATGTATATACACCAAAACTCACATAAGCCTGTCTGTGTGTTCTGAACATCATGTAATAACTGCCTTGCTGGGGATGTTTTACAGTGTAAAGCAGCTGCCTCGAGGCTCACAGAGGTCAGAGAGACTTTTGTTTCTCCTTTGCAGACATGATCCTTCATCGGCTCCGACCTGCAGGTGCTGATTGCTGTGTGCAGCAGTGCAGTGGGTCTCTCCCTCTGTGGACCTCTGGGTCGCTCTTGGGTAAAGCACCCACAATAGCAGGATGACTCCAGTCTAAAAACAGGCTGCTGTGCGTGCCCCCTGCTGTTTCAAGGCATTTTTCTCCTAAGTCCCATCACTTTCTTTGGCCTCCAGTGTAAAGTGTAAACAGGAGGTAGTGAAGTATCCTCCCTGGCCAGTTAGAGGAAACTACACAGGGTCTGGAGACTGAACTCTCCTGTGGTCAGATGGTCAACTGGAAGGCAAAACTGTGAACAACTGAGTCTGAGAAACTTGTGTTACAGCTACAGTCCATTGTGTTGGACATTGTTTGTGGATAGATGTCAAAAATGGCATGACCTTGCACGTTAATGAACTTTGCTCCAGGGTTGACACTTTGGACAGACCCCATTGGGAATCCGTTCTGGGCATTAAGACGCAAACAGGAAAATTTAACAAGTGAACACAAGAGCTGGTCAGGCTATCGTCTGTGTTGCTGTCTCCGGAGCGGAGGAACCAGCCTCCCAAAAAGAAATCCCAGAGGTAATAAATTGTACTTGTATGCAAAAGAAAGACTTCATGCATGCTTATTCTTTCACCACTGTATAAATCAGCAGATATTACTGTGTGTACTGTGCAGACACAGCTGGTTACTCACAGCAAAGCTTAAACACATTGTTGTAACACAAATTCCTTTGTAGGACAACTACAACAATGTAATTGATCACATCAGACGAAGGAATTTAGTAAAATTTATGACACACTTTGACTTTAGACTGCTTTTACGGGCCCCTTCCAGGCATGTATTTGTGCGGATGTTACATTCCTCAGGGAGCAGTGAGTGACAGAGCACCACTGACCGTATTCACCTCAACCTGTCAGGCTATTGAACCTGAGGCTGACTTAGACAATGCCCAGGTCAACAGGTCTACATTGCAATCACTACAGGCTATAGATTCCATTGCCCAGGTTTGACCCCTGACCTTTAAGGGAGTGTCTAAATAAGATCAATAAAAAAGGTGCAAACAGTGTCAAAACATCAGTCAAATTACCAATTACAGAGAGGAAGATATTCAGTCTTTAGCCATGCTAGTGGCTCTTTCAGGTGTGGGCTAATGATAATGTCAACACAGATTCATGGAAGGTTCAGTGTTTCAGTTAAAAATGTCATTTATTAATACTACAATACTAAGTACAAGTGAGGATGATTGGAATATGATCACTAAACCAGGAGACCAGATTTCAGTTCAGTGGTCGATATGTTAAAGTAGCAAATGTTTTTATCTATGATTGAAAAAGGGGACAATTCTGTTTTCATGTATTTTGATCATAACTGTAACTGTTGCACGGTAATAAACTGTGGTGAATATCAACTGATAAAATTGGGACTTAACTACACTATTAGAAAGAAAACAGATTTCAATTGTCTCATTTTGGTGTTTGAGTTTTGAATAATACAGCGGCAGGCTCTGTAATAATTTCTTTACCTTTCCTCCTCCTTAACTCTCATCCTATTCAGTCTCCTCTCCCTCTTCTTTCCAGTTTTTTCAAGTTTAAACATGGATTTTGACCTGATGTTGTCGTTGAAAGGAAATTTGAGGATCACCAAAGTTTTAATAATTCATTCTGAGTGGTGAAATGAATCTTTGTATCGAATATTATGACAATTGCATTTAAATCCATTCAGTTGCTGTTGAGATATTCCAGTCTGACACAAAGTGATTGACTGGACATTGTTGTAGAGCCACATGCTGTTAGCATGTCTTAAGATTCTGTAAAAGATCCTTTGAGTACAGGATTGAATTTGATCAGGCCCCAATCTTGAAATGCAACTTCAACCAGCACCAGACTTTCATCATCCACAGCCTTGATTAGAGTTAGTTTACCTGTACCTGAGCACAATATAGGTTAAAGAGTGTCCCAGCACACTGGAGGAACTTCAGAGAAAACATTTTTGTCTGGCAGAGGGAAGAGGGAAAGAGGAACTGAGATCTTCCCAGCTGCAATGCTAAAGGGGGAAATGCAAGGCGGGCTTGGAAAGATTTATAGTCATAGTAATAAATTTCACAGGAAGAATTACCACATTACATTGTAAATGTGGATAAAGTAAAGGAGGAGCAGGCATCATTTGGCTCAGGCAGGGACAGTTCTGTTAATAGCCTGGCCACTGCTGCTGTTATTGTTCGGGAGACGCAATGCAAGGCAGACTCCTCTGCAGATCATATCCAGAGAGTCTCAAAGGCAGACGCTGAGATTTCCTTTCTGCCATCCAGCTGCTGTCTGTCATTACTGAGAGCCTCTGAAGTTACAGCCAGCTGCCCCTGCAGATCAGCTCACTATATTCTCACTCCAGCTGGATACAAAGCGTTAAATTACAAACAGAAAGTGCAAAATTTGTCAATGAAATTTTAAAGCCCCGCAGGCAGTTTGGAGGAAGCTGGTTGCAGACATTAACTAATCATTACAAGAAAATACTGTACATCAACACTCAGGCGTATCCTCATCTTGCACATTGATTGCTCTCCTTCTGCATACATCTCTGCTTCTCATACAGGACAGTTTCCTCATATCTCTCATTCTATTTCAGCATCTATCTGACCCAGATTGTTCACGGACACACCTACCAAATTCTTCAGCTAACAAGCACCATGGGGCAGAAAATGAGGGAAGTCTGTCTCATAGAGGAAAATCTTATCAGACAAAAAAATACCACCAGCATGGATGTAAGCGAGGTCATTTAATCACAAAATGATGTTGATACAGAGTTAATTTTCTGTGATAAAACATGTGCACATTACATTCTCCGTGGAAACATTGTGCAGATGCTAGATTTAATTTGCAGTTGCTCATTTTGCAGCTAAATAGACAGAATCACAAAACAAAATCAAGTGATAAAAAGCACCTCAAAATGTAATGAAAGGGCCAAACTGATACAGTCCAACAGCACTGTACATGTACACAAGAATGCTCTCAGCCTCGGCCTTCTTCTTTTCCTTTGTTGCTCAGGCGTGGGCTGTCAGATCCCATGTACGCTTCATTGTGTGAGTGGAGGGCATGCTCAGTAAAAGTTGCAGAAGCCAGCAGTGTGACCTCGCACTGGCCCCTGACCTACACCCAATGGGAGTGAGGCTCAGCGACAGGACGCCACGGACAGCATGACAGCTCCTGCTGGGTGGGGAATGGGCGAGGCACCACTCACCTTTAATCCCCACTTCGACAGCTTGGTACTCCGCCCACAATGCTGCTCTCATATTCCCATTGCACTGTTGAGAACTGCAGGAGCCCCTGTTAGACCTCAGGAGGAGCCCCTGCTGAGCTTCACACAGGGAATGAAACCATAATGTGGTAAATGATGTCTAACAAGTGAAAAATGTCCACGTGAGCATGCAGATAGTGCCCGAACTTTGCATGACAGTTGGTAAAAGGGTCACGGGTGCAAGGCCTACATGCAGCATCATGTTTCAGATAGCATGCCAAATGTGCAAGGCTTAAGATGTTGCCTTTGGGGCACAATGCCCAAAGCAAATACTGCAGGTCTCTGAAGAGCTGAAGAAACAAGGGTAAGGCATTCAGGGGCTACCTGAAAGCAATTATCCTGGCATGCATGCACACATGCACACACACACACACACACAGACACACACACACACACACACACACACACACACACACACACACACACAAAGACTACGGTCAAGTCACTGGTGAGTGGCTTGACTCCTCTGGCTCTGGTTCTCCAAACACACCCTCTTCCTGTTTTCATAATGAGAAAACAGGAGCAGCTATGGAGAGGAAGAGAGGAGATACATAGCAGGGTGACGGTGAGAGTGAGCGTCATTACAGCGGCTAGAATAGAAACCTGTGTGGTGCAACATGGCTGCTTTAGGTGGAGCTCACACGATTGTTGCATTATCAGAAAATTAAGCTGCTACTATTGTAATAATCAAGTAATAATTTCTTCAGTTTTTCAAACAATATAATAATAATTCTCTGGTTACAAATTCTGGCAATCACAGGATTTGTTGCTTCTTGATGGCTGAAAATTTTGTGAGTTAAACTTGTTGGTTCTACAAAACAAGTATGAAGAAATCACCTTGGGAAATCACAGTATGATAGGCATTTTCACTATATTCTGCCATTTTTCTATTAATCAATGAATAGAAAACTAAAATACTTTGCAGATTAACTAATTATAAAAATAATAATTTGTTGTATTTACTGTACCAGAGCTACCAGTTATCTACTCTTACCACCTGTGTGTGTTTGTGTGTGTGTGTGTGTGTGTGTGTGTGTTTGTTTGTGCATGCATTGTTTGTCTTCCTATGAAACTCCATCTAACTTATGTCTAACTCTGTTTTTAAAGATTCGATATAGATAAAGTTATTATTATATTATTATTAAAGTTATGGACAAATGGAAGGAATTTCCAAATCAGTGTGTAAGTGTACATACAAATGTGATACAGTTCATGGGCGCTACATTATGCCTGAGTAATGGTCAGGCCAATAGTTTTCCCACATAAAAGCAATAAAAGAAAAAACACAAGAGGTGTGCAGGCATCAACTACAACATCAAGTATTTTACAAAACGATGGAATCAGCAAGATACTTGTGTCAACGTGGAAAGTGGAAGTACAAACAAGGGGACACGCTGCATGGTTTCCCATTATTTAAAGTGAAGGAAGGGACATTTCAAAAGCCTTTCAAGTGTCTCTGTGTTGCCGCTCTCTCAGGAAAAACTCTCCCTTTTTCAAAAAGATTATTAGCTCCTCTCATGAAAAACACTGGATTAGTCATGGTGTGAATCAGAAGATCCATATAGTCTCTTCGTGGACCTTGAGAAAAAGTTCCTACTGTTTTCTAAGCTGTAAGTTGTGGGTATGGACAACTTTTATTGTAGGGAAATCCTGTCCACAGGGGGTTAGGGTAAGGTAAAGTGAAACTGTAAACTGGAGCTCAAAGCAGAGGAGTAATCAACAGAGAACAGTGCAGTGTTCAGGATCATGCGCATCTGCACAGGCTGCTCCTGTTGTTACACAGAGTGGACGGTTCCTGTGACTTCCCGAGGGGCCCCTGTATCTTTAGAACAACACTGATGAGATCCTCTGCAACCATACAGCATTACACTTTCAGCTCAGCTTTGGACCTCAAAGGACACACACCAGACACACAGTATCAGCGCTCACACAATGCATTGACACATTTTACACAGCTCTCTCACAGGTGATTGCACAGAAGTAGGTGCAACTATTTAACAAATTACACTTTTATCACCAGGATCCTCTCAGTGAATAAGTTAACTTTGAGGCAGAAAATAGAGCTGACAAAAGGAGCTTATGTGCCTATTTGTTTTTCTCAATCGGCTCAGCTATGATATTTTCACCTCCTCTCAGAGGTGACGCAGGCCTCCTGTTCCGACCATCGCAGCCTCTCCCATGACATCAGAGATGAAAAAGGGAGGCTGCACACACACACACACACACACACACACACACACACACACACACACACACACACACACACACACACACACACACACTGACATACGTGTGCTGCAGCCACCCCTGGATGCATCCACCTAACACCAGATCATTCATACTTGATTGAACTACTGCATTTTCTACATTCTGGCCATGTATGACTGGAACAAGTGGTAACTGATGGGTTTTTGCAAGACAGGTCAAAGTTCATGTTGATGTAACTCTAAGTGGAATTTATAATAGTTAAAGGATACTTAACTGTGGCCAATTTAGTAAATCTCTTCAGGTATCAGATGACACACAACCAAATATAGATGCTTTTTTTCCCTGCAGTGAAATGTTTGCAAGAATGAACTCAAATTATTACTTGTGACCACAGTTAATACGTCTTTGAAAGTAAGAATAGTAAGTAATAGTTGAAGTTCTGTCTATTGACGCTTTACCAAACTGAAACTTCAATAGCCGACCAACCAAAACACAGCTGCTAGCCTTGGATTTGTCCACAGGCCAAAGTGTAACAGTGATTATTCAACACACAAAGAGCTTGAGGGGCAGTGGGTTTAACAAAACTAATGGATTAAACATTGTAAGCATGACCAACTAACTAGCTTACTATCTAAATATAGTCCACTCTGTAACATTTACTGATTCATTGAATGAATTACAAAGCAGAAATCTATTAATCGCTGTTTCATTATATGTGAGGAACAGTTATGCTCAAACAAAAGAAATAATAGTCTCCTCATATATATTTTTCTTACAGTAAAGGGACTAACTAGGTCTATGAGAACAACGGTTTAAGCTAACTAATGACAGTAACATTAATTAGCACTGCAGTTAGCGAAATCAATGGGTATCAGCTCTCGTTCAAAACTGCTTTTTTCAACACCCATATTCTAATGATTGTAATGTTTCTAAAAATACGAAGAATTTCTATGATAAGTCTTTGATTGTTTCATCATAAACTGAGTTATGTGTCCTACAAAAAGGTTTAGCAACAGAAAAAAAGAAGGTCACAGCTTCTTGAAGGGGCAATTCTGGGTAATCTAGAGCAGTTGTGCTTCATCCCATCTAAAAGGCCTTTTGCCATTAGATGTCTTTCTTTCTCCTGGGTGGCAAACTCTCCCTGGGATATAATTATTCACAGCAGGCGACAGCTAGATTCAGGCCTGTGAGATGTCACCTGTTGCTCACACAGCCAAACATCTATACCAAGCCTGTTTCTCCCCCTGCACTTCCTGTTCCTATGTCTTTGATCAATAATTCTGTGGCTACCCATCAGACCTCAGTGCACCAGAGAGGGGCCCATTGTCATCTAATTACAGACCTACTACTCTCTCTGACTGAGCCAGTGCCTGGGTTAGTGTGATTAAAAGTCAGCTGGGGCATGAGCTTGGTTCTTGCAGCTCTTTCAACTGGAACCAACAGCTTGGTAACACAGCACGGCCAAACAAAGCTTTCTTCAGCACGCTCTGGTTTGGGGCTGATATTTTAAAGGCTATTAGTGGTGACGTTTCTCTCAGATGGGGGTTCACAGGAGCTCAAAGTAACGTGATCGAGCATCTAATTTGTGATGAAATTGAGAGCACCTGTGACATCTGAAGAGGCCGAAACTTAATCACACGCGAGTTCCTCCTCTGAGCGCAAGCAGGACATCAGGACAATGGCTGAGAGCATCATGAGAGGGACAGCAACCGTCTGAGGCCACGAGGAGCCAAGACCATTGTTTGACTGAAGGAGGTGAAGGATAGCAAACACAATAGGATCTTAATTGCCTAGATGTGTATGTGTCCTTGTGTATATGGTCACACATCTGTCTGTGTGTGGAGTACATGCTGCCCGCCCCTCCTTTCCTGTGATAGCAAAGATCCAGCCTATAGCAAAATCATTTCAAGATGGAGACCAAGTCTTTAACTTACCCTGCACCTAGTCCACAATAACCTATAGTGCTGGATGAAGGAGGAATTTTGCTGTGGGGGGAACACTCACAGGAAACACCCTCTGTTTTATCATTTTTCCTGCTGTTATCGCTGGCAGCGCCTGCTTGCTCTCGCCTCCTCTCTAATCTCCATGGCCAGCACGGCCTGCATGCCATCCCGGCGTAACGCTTTTTCTCAGGCCCCACTCCCTCATACATCCTCCTTCTTCCAAGGCCAATCTCCTCACATAACCTTGCAATTCATTCAAAAGCTCAGATCAGATAGCAGAAATGAAGGACTTGGTACATTGAATGCAATCACAGTCAACCCTGTCCTGTTGCTAGTTAATAAAAGCAGTGCACTTTATCTACATGCTAGAGTGCCTTATAATTGCAGTTAAATGGAAAAGGGGGGGGGGTAAAAAAGCATCTCTGACTCATATGTTCATGTGATTAAGAATGAGTGCTTTCTTCTCATCTGCAGCAATCATGTTGTTACATCTATCATGATCTAAGGCCTGGAACAGATGTAACTCTGGGGTTGACTTTAGGTGACAACAACACACACATGCAATCACGGCCAGAGCAAGATTTATGATATGGTATAATGACTTCATATTAATGCATGAAAAAAACACTAGCTGAAGCTAAAACTCCAGATGTTCTTCTTATTGTTCTTCATTGACTCCAGTTCAACATTCAACATATTTTGTCCTGCGAGGAGTCGGTTTATTTTCATTACAGTAAAAGTTCAAAAGTCAGTGACGTAGTGCATTAAGATAAAATTTGAACGTGACTAAACTACGACCTACAGTCAGGAATTACTGAATCAAGAGGTAATCAAACATTGTAACTACACAAACATTCACTGATTAGATAATTAGTCATCATTAACCTATCATTCTTAATTATTATTTACCCTTGGAAATAAATCTTATAATGTAGCTTTGTATGATGTAACCTATTCTATTGTAGTGTTGACACTGCTTTATATGATGTGTCAGTATAAAAGACAACAACTTAATGTGGCTAAATACCTATAATTGCTGTTTTACAGTCTTCTCTGAACAACCATCTAAACACAAAGAAACCTGTGTTGCCTTTATGTAATTATGAGACTGAGTTGGTTTAACTGAATTAATCAACAATCAATCTTTGTGAGACATAATCCAGAATAAACCAACAATATTTTGCAACCAGATCCGGCCCACTGGCTAAAACTGAAACCTGCAGCCAGCACTCTTTAACAGCAGTGTTAACAAGTCCCACTGCTGTGCCCTGATCCTCCTCAGCCTGGAGATGAAGGAGCTTTGTCCATGCAGCCACAAGACACAACACCCTCTGTTCTGACACACGAGCTGCTGTTTCATCCCCACAGCTCATTGTAAATAACAGGAAAACCAAGTTTGAGCTCTTTCCATGTGAAACAAGTCTGCTTTGTGTTCCTTAGTGTGTATATTTACCCTGCTCAAGTACTGTACGTCGTCCTCATAGTACTGGACTACTCAAGTGCCATTTTTTTTTTTTTTTTTTTGAGGGGCCCCATTGGTCTTACAATGCTACACATCAAAATTGCTGGTTCAGTTTATGGTTCCTGCTCTGTAATGCTCAGGTTTCACCTCATCTGGTCCATATAACATTAGCACTGCAAGGGGGTATGATCATCTCCAAACTTGGAGATCTGCACTGTCTGATTCAGGAGGAGCCAAGACTCCACTACTATTACAACACTTCTCTACATGTAGTACCAGTTGTTGGTTCACTTGAATCAGTAACTCCACAGTAAAGAGAATTCAGAGTGACATAAAGGTTGACTGTTGTTCCTTCATTACTGTTGTGATGCTGTGGCAGTGAGACACTGAACTCTCCAGGAGAGCTGGACTGTCTGACCTCTGACTTATTTTAGGCAAAGAGGATTTGTGGAGAAAGAAAATCACATGACATTGTCATCATTATTATCTCCTGATATTCTTGTTACCATCTCGATAGAAATATACAGTAAGTCTACAACATTGAGAAGGTTTTGGATAATGGGGTTGAAATGGTTTGATGTAATGGATAAACAGTTAGTTTGCAAGAAGTAATAGAAGAAATCAATACACAGTTGGAATTATTGATTTTGCTAAACGTAATAACAAACAACTGAAAGAGTAAGTTAATGGTTAAGTGCTTGAAAAAAATATTGTAGCACTGCCCAATTTTTGAGCATAGAAGTATAAACATATTTGTAATGTGCTGTGTTGTTGAAAGGGTGGTGTTGCTCGTCTGACACTGAGCTAAATGCTTCAGCAAGGAGAGTAAATGATACTGATAATGCAGTAGATTATACACACATCCTTATGCTCTGCTTCCCTGCAACAGGCTGGTCTGCAGCAGCACTGCAGTGTCCTGGAACAGATGAATACTTTATCTGGCTGACAGCACAGTTTCCAGCAGAAAGGCCAGGAGATGCTTTTCTGCCAAGTTTTGATAAATCATCTGAATGGTGTGTTGAAATTAAAAATGTTAATCTGTTGATATTTGAACTTTAAGTAAAACTCACTGATGTTATATACTGTGCGCCAGTTGGAGGTATTCATTATCAAACATGGCCAGAGTTCAGATTTCAGTTCCATCCTAAAATAAATTGATTTGAAATATAGTAAGACACTTTGGAGAGCAATTAAGCCGTCAAACAAGAGTGTGTTTGCGTAAATCCTTAAGTGTCGATGGAGACCCATCAGTCCAGCTGAGCGTTGACAGTTGGAGTCATCAAAGAGACTTTACTGCTACCGCATCTCACAAAAACCCCAAACAATGGCAGGAAAGAGGCTGCAAGTCTTCAGGAGATGAGCCACACACAAACATCTTCAAGCAGGATTCATTAGACCGGCGCTAAGGTTGGGGGGTGTGGGAGGGGGGCATTCATTTCCTGTTTTTACCTTCAAACTCAGCAGTGATGAGGGCCTGCATGTGCCAACACCCATGATGACTCAAAACACGAGAGCTGCTACTAATACAATCATTCAATACTCTATTATTCCCAGAATGGAAGTGGTGCAGACCAAGCATCCATGGGTCCACACATGTGTATTGGCAACAACATCATTTCATCATTGGTGGTGACCAGAAATGATGCCAGAGAGTGTGTCTCCATCTATGCACACAATGGTTTATTAAGAGCCTCCTAACACGGAGGACATCCTCCCCATATGGCTGAGGGAGCCTGGCTCCAGTACTAATCTGCTCCCACTGTTTATAAAATAAACACACCCCCGAACGCTAACCTACAGGCTGCTCAGTTTCCCCCCTTCTGTGGCCTCTACATTGCATCTGGCTGACCTTTGACCTGGACTGTTTGAACTGTGCTTCCTGTCCAGTGCAATGTGAATATGGCATAATGGCAAAATTTGCACTGTAGGCATTTTTCAAGCAGCGGAAGAGAGGATTACCAACACATCCCCTTGGAGGTGGCACATGTGCCACACTCAAGGACATAGAGGGTCACAGACTATAACTTAATGGTTAATGCAGAAAAGTAGGTTCAACACCTTGATGCCATGCTATAGAGGTGCAAATGGGTACTCATTTAGATAAGGCTTCATTTAGGGGTGTAAAGTTACTCTTAATTACAAAATCTGTGCAACTTAAAGGCAGTGGCATTACCTTTTCAAAACAAGGCTGTTTTCACACAGACATCCCCACCAGACACCCCCGCCCCTTGTCTCTGGGAGCCCCGAGCCTGCTAGGCCCACTGGTGGTGGAATGAGACGAGATAAGCTCGTGGTCGGCCTCCATCAACACATGAGGCTTGCCAAAGTGAGTAGAGTTACAGACAGGGCCTCCTCTGGGGCTCAGTGGGAGTGGGACGGGGCCGCTCAGACATGGGAGGCTACTAATCTGCCCCCAGCCAGCCTGCTGATGCCCACCATCTGTGTCTGTAACATATCACCCAACAGCCAGGAGCCTCCACAGGCACACACACAAGTAAACAAACACCCAGAGAGAGAGCCATTTAACAGCTAATTCTCTATCTGGCCCTGTTAATTACTGATTATCAGTGCCACCACCTGAAAGGTAGAGGACATGAGCTGGCAGAGGAGGTTAGAGGCAAAAATGTGAACATGGGCCCAGTAACTCCAGGTTGTTCTTCAGTACAGAGGGAAATTTGTATCAGAGAAATGGGGAAAAACAGCTC
Organism: Rachycentron canadum; assembly: GCA_038496675.1. Lineage (NCBI taxonomy): Eukaryota > Metazoa > Chordata > Actinopteri > Carangiformes > Rachycentridae > Rachycentron > Rachycentron canadum. The sequence goes on from CM076654.1 coordinate 18,249,288, forward strand.
AATCACAATAAAAAGATGTGAAAAACTATTGTTACAGGTTTACTTACCACAAGCGGAGAAGGGAGACTCAAGACTCAAGTCGACAGACGTCAGGAGTGTCAGAAAAAATGTGGCTGCTCCTCATGCTTCATTTACTTGCCAAGGTTTCAGAGCCATAATTGCACATGCCTCTGGCTCTACTGAGCCAGGGGATGTTGAGGGGTTAAGAGGTCAGGAGGATGGGTGTAGAGGGGGAACAACTGATGGAGATTAAATGAAATGCCTAAAACTCCTCAAGGAGTATGACCACCACGCAGGTGTGCAGCACTTACCCCCACGTATAACCCCCACACGCCCGTCATTTGGTGCTAAAATATCCTGTAGGCGTAGTAGCCGGCAGGTGATTAGCAGACACAATTACTATGCCTCACTTACCTTTTCACCATTTCATCCGCATTTTTGAATCTCACTTGACAGAGACAGCTTTGTTGCTTCATGTGATTTGAACCCCCTAAAACCAGCAAGTGGTTGTAGTTTTTAACATTTTTTTAACATCTGCTCAGCTGCTCAGGGACTGTATGAAAATAATTATGGGGACGGGGTCTGCAGGACTGGCCAGAGAAGGGGTAGGTTCAATTTCTTGGTGGTGCGGCCTCTAATTTTTCTATGTGACAGATTTTTTTTTTTATTTCAGTCACCTTGACTTTTCTTGACATTATAACTAAATAATGCTAAAGTGCATTATTTTAAAGTGTATATTCAGCAGAATCCAGGCTGTTTTACTAATGGGTGAAGCCTGTGAACCATTGGCTTATGCAATCACAGTGGTGTAACTGTTCATTTAACAGCCTTTGTACTATTTGTTATTATTGAACCCCAATAATTTTCATACCGTCCCTAATGCAGACCGGCCTGTCCACTGAGAGTAGCTGGAATGAGAACTGTGATGAAATTTAAAGTGCTTCACTAAATGTACCCATGAGAATTTTTGAGTGTTATTCTATGTTAAATTTACCTGCTGAGTATTTACCATACATGTGGACCACAAATGGAGGCAAAATGATACAGTGGAAACAACATAGGTGCCAAAACTACATTTTCCAAGATAGACAGAGCTTTGTATAAAACATGATGGACTAGTCCAGCCTTGCAGGCACAGTTCCAGATTGAAAACATTAGCAGGCATTTATAACATTATTTAACAGTAGTCTTTGTTTAGGGTGGACAGAAATAGCACACAGGAGCCAGAGGATGGAGAATATTTACAAAGCTATGTCTGGAAAGAGAGATGTCATGTTTCCATCTGAGACGAAACCCAAAAGGGCCAGAGAACAGACTGCGGACTATTTGTATTCATGACATACTGTACTATACTATAGAAATAAAAAGCAGGTATACCGTATATCATTTTGGTTTGGATGTGGAAAAGAACAAGATCAGCCATGATGCTAAAAGAGGAAAATAAAAGTGAGGGTTTTTCCTTTGGCAGATGAACATAAGAGGTCCACGCAGAAAGAACAACACAGGGATGATTCAATTATCCACCGTGGCCCTCTCACAGGGATCCCCCCCTCTTAATGCTTCTTGCTGCGCTAATGTTTTTCCCCAGTGCAATAAATAACTTTTTTATTCCCACTGCCATGGAAAGTTCACCTGCACAGACGATCCCAATGTCTGCCCTCATATTTGTTACTGCGGCCTTTTAATTTGACCTGAGCCAACCTGTCATGCTCCATCAAACGTGGGAATCGGATACCTCAGGAACACAGGCCCCTTTGCTTTGCGTTATGCCACCCCTCCTCCCCATGCCTTAACACATTGAGCTTGGGAGCAGAGAGAAAGTCACCCGCATCACATGAATCAAGCACTGTGACAGGAGTCCGTTGGGTCTGGGATCACACGGAGGATCACAAGTCTCTCTTTTTACTGCTCGCTCTCCCATCTCTATTAGCTGGGGATGAGAGAGACGGGATGGCTCTCTAAAGGCATATATTTCCGTTGATGAAGAGATAAATCAGATCATTTCTGGAGTAAGGAAGGGAGCACAGAGAGAGCCTTCTTGGTCGTCCCCCTTTGAGATGTAAATGGCACGGTGGCACTGAAAGAGGGCCAGGTGTCTGATGCAAAGAGGGAAAGCGTGACGGTGCATGCATTCCTCAGGGACCTAGACCATTAACTGTTGCTGTGCCTCATGTGGGCAAACATCAACAAACCCCATAATGGTCCATGATGGCCTTGGTGGAACGACATACTGGAAGTAAGATTAATAGTTATTGACAGATTCAAGGATCATTTGCAGCTTACCTACGGTTGTATCAAATCAATATTTCAAAGACAGTGATGGTTCCAGTAAGCTGAGCCCCTGGTGACCAGAGGTCAACAGCTGCAGCTCAGGCTTTGCTGGACGATTAGAAATGAGTTAGCAGGCTCACCGAGGTCATCAAGGTAGCAATGTACAACCAATTCTTTAAAGCCTTGGGCAAACCTCAAATATCCCACACCTCAAGATGGAGGGAAAAAAGGCATTTGGGAGGTCAAACAGTGAATTAAGAAAAGAATAGTAACCTGTCATTAGTCTAAATGAGGAGAGGGAGCAGGGATGATCTCTCTTGGGAGGGGGGAGTTGTTCAAACTGAGGAGAAAAGCCTCAGAGGAGAAAGGTCAAATACTTGTGTCATGAATGGATACACTCCTACAGCAGCTTCACAATCTTCTTTTCATTTCCAGGACATTCAGACAGACACCAGACCAAGACTTTGCATCGTGGAGTCTGATCTGAGATGATTGATTTGACATAGTGCAGAATTATTTTGTGAAGGAAAAGAAACCACCACTGTGGTATCGAAATTTTGGTTCAGCTATAGTGAACTGGTCTTCATTGTATCAAGGAAGATTTAATATCACTTTAAAGTCCTTTGACTCCACTTTGGTAAAAACTGCTTTTAAAGTTTTTTTTTTTTTCAACATGCTTATTCACTTTTAGCTAAGAGGTACAGCATACAGCCATATGAGGAAGTTATTACAATTCTCATACCACTATGCTAAATATATAGCCTGAGCCAGCTGCCAGTTAGCTTAGCTTACCATAAATACTGGTAACATAGGGGAATGCCGTGCCTGACTCTGTCCAAAGAGAAGTAAGTACAAGTTTCAGCACAAACTAAAACACGTTTTAAGCCAGGAAATTGTGTAGATAATGAGATATAATGTGTTATTTAGACTGTTGTTGTTGTTGTTGCTAAAATAATCTAACTAGCTCCTTGCTATATATCTAGCTTACAAATTTGAGTGGTATTAATCATGTAACTCTTGGTGAGAAAACAAGCTAACTTTAGATGTCAAACTATTCCATTCAGCCATGACACACACAAGCTGTGTGTGTTATCAGACTACAAACTAACAAAACAAGTAACATCGTTATTCTGTTACATTAGCAGGTCTTAACTGTTGCTGCTCAGGTTTGCAGATAAATACTAAACATAAACTAAAAATTCATGTGTATGCTAGTTGGGGCATATTTGAAAATGCAATGCAAAAATCTAGCTGATGTAACAGTCGTGCTTTGTGCAACACATGGTTATAAAAAAAAGTGACACCTTTGGCCTTATGGCCCCCACATTGGGAACCACTGCTTCATTTCAAGGTGATGACTCTGCTCCGCCATCTGCTGGAGAATGTAATACACTGCATACAAATACACAAAGATCAATGTGTCAAATTACATTTGTTCAGATTAAATTGTAGTAATGGACACTAATCATAAAAATGCTACAGCAATAGCGTTGTTTGGTTTAAACAAAATTTTATTTGTAAAATTTAAACTCATAATGATCTGTACTGCCCATTGGTTGTCAAACATCTCATACATCACCCCACTGTGAATGGCAAAATACCAATCTGGTAAGAGTTTAGAGTAAGAAAAACATTTCAAATGGCACAAGTTACCCCCAAATTCCAGATGAGCAAGTATTTTTCTTTTTCCTAGTGTTACAAGTGTTGGTCTAAATAAAAACTGTCAGAGACTGCAAATGATTTAGAGATGAGCAGTTTCTGGAACTGCTCAATAAAATATGGCATTATACATTGAAAAATAATTTCATTACAAAACAAATTGTTATTTTACATGTCATATCTACACAAACAGCATTAAATTAAAATATAACATCAGCGGAATGTGAGGTGTGTAATACAAGCAACTAAAAAACTATTGCATACAGGCGAGTGACTTCTTGACAATGTGTTAGCATCTCAAACCCCATTGTTTTGTTTTTTTTAATAACTGACCTACACATGCATTTGTTTAAGCAGACTTCTTAAGACACACAAACACATCCCACACGTGTGCATATGCTTGTCAAAACTCCCTTTGTCATTTATCATCGTGATGAAAGTTAGAAAACAAACTTGGACAGTCACAAAATGATTGTCCAACATGTTTATAAAAAAAAAAAAAAAAAAAAAAAGCCTCCAAACCTCCACCTGTCTTATTATTTCCCAAAGAAACAAGGCAGGTTCTCATGAGAAATGCTACAAATATCCCAATAAATCTTGAAATCTCATGATCCCTCATCTTGTACTAATGGAATAAGTCTGGTCACAGGTAGTGGTCGAAAATCACCTCAAAACAACTAAGTCTAGATTTGCTTTGGAAATTCTAGCAAAATATATATATTAAAAAAATGACCCAACATATTACACAGTAAGATCTGCTTGGCCCCCAACTGGATACTTGAGCAATGCCAAGTGGAAGGTCGGCACCATTAGGTAATTTGCAATCACTCACTGTCTAAGTTGTGACAGGAAACACATAGACAAATACTGTACATAGATTACACAGATTTGGATTTGGCAAGAGACAGCTTTCAGACTGATTAGCTTTTAACAAGGCAGGAATGTGTCATACAGTGAGGAATGTCCAGTGTTCTCCTCTCTGCTGCCCAAGTAACATGAATTACTGCTGCTCTAAAGTGGCTGGAAGTGCCTGGCACACTGAGTATTATAGTTTACACAGAGTTTAACCACACCAGTTAAACAGACTCTGGAATAAAAAAAAGTGACTGTTTGTGCACTAGCAGGACATGCGCATACAACATATTTCGTGTTTTCAACTGCTCTTTAAATAAATAACGCTTGTAGGGAAAAAAAAGAAAAAAAGAAATTAACACAATGTGGTGTGACTCAATCTCACTGGTTCAGGAAGATTATTTTCAGTTTAAATGTAAGAATATGAAACATGAAATGCACAAGTTTCCCCGCTGGAAGAAAATGCATCCTTGATCTCAGAAAAATACCTCCCAAACTGAGTGAATCCTTGAAAGAATCCCATCCCTGCTGTGATCAGCTTTACTAACAAATAATGTAACAGGAATTACGGCTGGAGCCTCCTCAAGGCTGCCCTCTAGTGCACAAAGCCCCTAATGAAAGATTATGACTTCAGAAGCTGAAAAGCAGAGTTAGTATCAGCAGTCTATATCCACTCCTGCACAGTATTACAGGTAGACTCAATAGTGTTGCATTTGAGTGGAAATGTATAGAAAAACTGCAGAAGCTGTGGCATCTCATGTTCTTTATGTCCCATCTAAACCACTTGTCTGATAAAAAAATGACTATGCTCCCAAAAACTCAGTAACTTGTCTCCTGGGTAAGCAGGATACTACCACGTGGTCTGAATGAAAGCATCAAGCATTAAGAGGAGGTTTCATCCGCTTCACGTGGAGAAACGGTGCAAACATTAAAATCGTTTTACACTCAGCAATGATGCTTTAGTGTATACCAATAATGTCATAGGCAAAATGGTGTCTAAAATGAATAAATGAATAGAAAACAGTCCAACAGTAGAATAATAGTGATGCTGGCCAGTCAGAGATCTTGGCAAAGCCAGCTGGAAGTTGGCTGAAGGGTGCTGGTGCTTCATCCACACATACACACACACTCGGACTGTAGAGCTACAGGTATGTATCCTGCTCTGTGCTGCTAAGGCTTTGTGTGGATCGCTGAAGAGGAGATTCTTTGGCAGGAGGAAGGTCTGTAGGAGGCGCTTGATGCTGGTGAGGTGAGTCTGTGTCAGTTTGTGGCACGGTCTCTGGTGTCTCATCCCTGACTGGAGGTGGAGCAGGTGGATCTGAGGGTGGAGGAGGAGGGTCGTTTGGAAGAGGGTAAGGGTTGGGGATCTCCACAACAGGCTGTGATTTCTTCATGCTTTTCTTCTTCTTGCTCTTCCTCTCCTCCTTGCCCTTTTTCAGCTGCAGGCCAGACTGGGGTGCCTCTAGTACAATGGTGGGGTTCTGCTGCAGGTCCTGACGTCTGGGCGGCTCGGCCAACATGACGAGCCGTGCGCCATGCATCCTCGGAGGCGGTTTGAGATTCAGCTCTCCGCGGTTCTTCTTCCAGCGTTTCAGCTGGGTGTGATGCTCTCTTTCCACATCTCGAGCAGTCACTGGCACCTCCAGGATCTGCAGCAGGAAGAAACCCGTCATTAGGTCACGGCTGAAGTCATATTGATCATAATCAGGGAAATGTGAAGCAACAAGACCAGCCCTTGCTGGAAAATATGTTCCTTCCATGTTTGTCCATTGTGTTAAAAATGTGAACTTTGTCAGTAAATGCCCAAGGGTCTTGGAGCTGCTGTGGATGCTCCGTCACTCACAGTCAAGACAGCCTTGTGTACAAGAGGGGCTATTGTTAACATGGACAGACACTCACAGAAGACTCACTGAGAAACCAGACAGTGGCCGGCCAGCACTCTCTAATTCACTGTCTCAGACTCTCTGCTGTTGCCTTGGCTACATTTGTGAACATTTATTGTTCTCTCAACTCCATATCAACAATGAGTGACACAACCCTCCACTACACCATTAAAGGATTATGCCAGCTTCCTCTGACTTATTTTGTACATTGCAGCCATCCATGTGCAATGTTAATAGACTTCATTACAGACTTCTGCACTTTGTATTTATTTGCATGTACTACTGTTTCGATGAAAATAAACTCCATACACCACATGCCTGTGCATACTTCTGACTGAAGAGACTATGATGGAAAACTTAAGTGCAAGTATGTTCAAATATTTTTGTAAAACCAAATTCAAAAACACAAACTGCAATCCATATTGTCAGATTATGTCAGATTTAGGCATTTTATACAAGTGAGTAGCTTCTAACACCACAAACAGAAACATGTAATATACACATTTTAACAAGTGTCAAGTCAGGTAATGAAAACCCTGTACTTGAAGAATGTAATTTAACATTTTACATGTTTGTGGATGTTTGCGCCATGTTGCTGCCCTCTGCTCTTACCTCTCGGATTAGGTAGCCCTCCTGCATGTATCGAGGCTCTATGGCCCTGAGAAGCTCCATGGTCTCATACTGGCCCTGGCAGGCCTTCAGCTTCTCCCGGGTGCCCAGCATGCACTTAAGTAGAACTAAACCCACGCGGAAGATTATCTTCACTCCTGAGAGAGCGAGAGGAGTTTTAGTTGTTGAGAGATTCTAATGCACTGTTTGACTACAACACCTGACACCACTGCAAGTACAGCAGTATAAGCCACTGTTTACCGTCACAGAGGAACATGTCCCAGACACGTAACACAGAGGCCCAAGGCAGCGTTCTGGAGAAGGCACACATAAACCATTCAGTCATGTAGAGGATGGGGTCAATCTTGTGTTTCTCCAGATGGCGGAAGGCTAGCGGGGAGACACGTCGCAGCAGAGCGAACAGGATCTCTCCATCTAACTGTATAGCTTCCTGAAAGAGACACAGGTAGGAAAGCATTAACGGATTAAACAAAAGCTATTGTGCTATGTATTGTCAGGGAAGAAACTTGATATGCATGTGGATTCTGTATGACTACATAGTTGTATTTTGTTTTGTAGATGAATGCTATATATTCATGAGGAAACATTTCATCAGTAAATGTTGGTCCCACTTACAAAAATGTAATATGAAAACAATAATGTTGAACAATAACCATCAACCAAAATGAATTACACAAGATTATTTACTCGTGTTGCTGGGCTAATACGTAACCCAATGTTAAATTGTGGTCTAACAACGCCTCACTGCTTTCATCAGTAACTTATAACCATAGAATCCCTGTGTCTGCAAAAGCAAAACTGCACTGTAATCACAGAAACATCCCAGGTAGTTAATGTGGATTATAGTTCTTGTAACAGCAGCGTCAGGTGAAGTCATATTCTCTCTGCATTTGCAAAACCTGGCAATCTTATCATGTGTGGTGGCAAGTGCTTTAAAACTCACAAGGCCAGGACTGTAGTAGCCAGGAAGATACTTCTCACAAATTTGGACCAACCCCCAGAAGGCATCCTGTGGAAACAAACAGATGATGTCAGGAAACTAACTGTTCATTTACAGGACATTTCTCTTTCTATTCAATTAGAGATTTAATCTGATAATATTATAAATTTTATTTGAATACACAGCTTATCGTTAGAAAATCTGCCTAAAACCATTGTAAAGTCACCATGGCTGCTGTTGATCTGTTATTCACACTCTGGATCAGCTCCAGGATTTAGCTCCAAATGACATCATCTGTACAGTCTCTGCTGCTCAACTTAAAAATAGACCTGTACAAGGTCACAAATTAAAACCGAGCTGCATAAGATAACAGAAAGAGCATGTTATTCCTCCTTTAAGACCAAAAATAATTTACCATCAGAACCTATTATTTTAACACAGATGCAGACAACCAATAACTCCACAGACAGCACAGTGTGGTGACAGCACATCTACACCAAAAGAGACAGTTTAAATGTTTGTGGTGAAGGGAAAGTACACAGTACCTCAGCTGGCATGTGCATGAGCAACACAGCAGCTATGGGGGCCTGAGCCTGGCAGTATCCCTCCTCTGGTCTGAAGAGAGTGTAGGCCTTAAGAACACGAAACAGGTCCTGCTGCCTGTTAAGAATCAAGATACAGACACACAGAACAGTTAGACAAATTTAATGCCACACAATTCATGGTCATCAAATCCAGTCTGTAACGTCACATCACACATCTTACCCGTGTCCGCCCCGTGAAACAAACATCTCATGGAAAGGAAACTGTCGATGGAGGTCTTTCTCAATTACATCAAGCCATTTGGGGTCCCCTGGCTGGCTATCCAGTTCCTGGCAAAACACATTAAAGACTTTAGATCTCTCTATCGCAAAGTAACTTTACAACAAAATCAAATTTAGAAGATGGCCATTCGATGAGATTCTGTGATCACAGGAATACTTAAGTGTTAAAAGATTTGTATTTGATTATCTTAAAAAACACTTTAATTGATGAAAGAATTGCATTATACAGCAGGACTTTTCCTATTGAAAAGTGACTGAAGTAGATGTGAAATGGCCCCAACCCTGTGCACAAACCATCAGGGTTCTCAACAGGAGAAGTAACTCTGGTACACACCCACAGTTTCAGTGACAAATTTAAAAATGAAATGACACCAAATATAAACCAGACAGAGCTGTAATGAAGAAGTGAAAGAAGAAGCTCTCTCACCTGAAACTTTCCTTGGTTCTGCTCTCTCTTCACCTTCCCCCCTGACAGATAGAGCCATGCACGGCCTCGGAGGGCAGGAGGGATTCCTTTCTGACACCGCAGCCTCACCTAAATCACAGAGGTACATGGGTTCATTGAACACAGACACAAAGAGAACAATTGTGACAAAGGCTTGCCACAAGCCAAGAAAGGCATCATGCCAGCTGGTATGTACAGTTGGCATGATGACACTGACACTTGGTATCAGTTCCGGTCTTGAATTCATGCAACATGTAGCTATATGTTCAAAACACTAACTAATGCCTTGCTGTCGTCTATGGGCCCTTCTCTTAGAGGACATTCTGAAATTTCAAAGTAAGTAAAAATGATTACAAATTTCTTGCACTCCTGAGAGTCCAAAAGTCAGACCATTAACCCTGGCTGTGAAAGAGCTAAAATACTTATACTCACTTTATTTTAACAAAAGGGAGAACGAGTGATGGACCTCCTAATGTGACCAGTCAAAATGTCACCTGTTAAAACACCCTTAAAAATCTGCTATATGATAAGTCAGTAATCCTGGGATATTAACAATGTCAAGCTCACCTCAGTTGTACACATCATTTGTCATGTGATGTATTCTTGCTCTGGGCCACAAACTACTGATAGCAACAAATAACACATCCTAGGTTACAGAACAATTTGTTGCTCAATTAGAATGAGATAAAGCATGAATTCATACATACTGCAGTAGATAAGAGGAAGGCAATTTAAGCAAAAGATACCTACACCATACACCATTTCTATAATCACTATACACAGACATGCATCCCACGAAATGAGTCTGAATGGAACAGTATTATAGTGGACATAATGGACATTAAACTGTACTGTGTGCAGCTGTAGTCAGGTACAGAACTAATTATCAACTTGAAAAAGCTTGAGCATAACTGATGTGATGTGCCCAAGGAAAGATGCAACTGAGTTGTGCCATGCATAGTGACCAGTCACTACGAAAATTATAATAGTTAGTTGTTGCATTACCATTTCTGGTGACTTTTGTTTGCTTTCTCTGATATAATGCTGGTATACTTCTCCAAGGAGAGTTTGTGTGAAACAAAACAAAAGAGCACATAAGGGATTAGAAACCCTGACCTTCACTGCATGACATTTTAACCTACCTGAAAAACAGACAAATGAAAACAGCTGTTGTTTTCAGTTCACTGAAAACAGCTTTTTTCATTCTGAAGAATCGACTTGCACTTGAGTACAGCTATAGGTCACACTCGCAGCACCTTTCTTATAGTATCACAGGAAGTCAGTAGAGCCCCACCCTGAATCTGAGAATACGAATTTGTCACACGGTGCATGGGGTTACAAGGAGATGGCGTGGTGTCCCGCCCTACTGCTGACTCACGGAAATGAGGTGAGGTAGCAGCTCTATGTTGAATCACAGAGAGCGTTTTATACAGAACCAGCTAGACTAGTGGAGCTGCAAACAAAAGTCTGGTCCCTGTGCAATCATACTTGAGCAATGTCATTTACCTTGTGCGATCATGTGTCTGTAACTCAAATAAAGAAATTTAGTTACTGAGTGATCACCTTATCGAATCTCTTGATCATCCACTTGTCCCAGTGGTTGAGCATATCCAACCACTTCACCTCCCTTTGCCTGAGCACCTCTGGGGGCACATCCTGAGCACTGAAGACAAAAGATGAGAAAGATACACTTTATAGTTTGCACTTTCACTTAATATCAAACCAAATAAGCCTGCACAACATCTAAATTAGTTCTTAATTTTGGACGGAAAGCATGTGCTAGGTATATTTTTCAATAAGGTCAGTTGAAAATGAAAGGCAATTGCTAGCAGCAGGCTCATGTAAGTTGGGTGGCTGTGACAAAAACAAGAAAACATCTTCAGAGGTTGTGCTGTCAGATCTGTGTGTGTGGCCATCTGAAACCAGTAAACTGTGCAACGCATCAAAAATAACAACTACTAAACTTGTTCTGAATGGACCATAAAAAGGTATAAAATCAAATGTAGCCCTTTTAATGTTAAAGCCTGGTTAACCCCAAAGTGCAGCAGTTGAGATTTATCTGCCTTAAGATGTAATTTATCTGCAAAAGATTTTCAGGCAAGGAAAGAAATCTCCAGCAGTAGAAGAAAATGTAGGCGAGTCTAACCTGCATTATGAATGAGGTCTGATGCTTTACTAAGCTATACAATTATCTCATCAGCACAAGCCTGTAATTGTAGGGTTCAATTGTCTTCAAAGAGTGTTTTTTTAACTTTGGACGGCCCTCTAACTTTAAAAAAAAAAAAAAAAAAAAAGGTTGTGGGCTGAGTATGTTGTGGATCAGTACTACAATGTTATATCCCAGCTTCAGCTTCCAAAGACTTTAAAACAATGATAAGTTAGTCTCATTGCCAGATCCTGTAAGTTAAATCCAGGGTTTGTAACTACCTATAAAACCGTGAGCCAAAAGAGGCCCTCAAGTAACGGGGCACCAGAGCTGTGGCTCCAAGTCTGCCAAAACTTCAGAAAACAGGAAGCTCCCAAACAGCCAGTGCTTGGCACAACTTTCTCTCAATCCACCACTTTTTTAGCGCTGTAATGTAGGCTTTAGCCCCCCAGTAAAAAAAAGAACAGAAAGAAAGAAAAAAAGAAAGAAAGCCCTCCTTTGAAAAAAACACTGCAGCTTGGCTCAATGGCTGTGAACAAATCCATTCAAAAGGAAAGCTCAGAGCAGAAATAGCCTTTTCAGCTACTGAATATCTGCATAAGAAAATGGTTTTCGTGCTACTTGATATTGATCCAGCGCCGTCGTCTTGCTTTTATGTTTGACATGTGAGGAAAGCCGTGGGCACAGAAACACACTGTGCCACGCAGCTGGTCGGGACTCTGCTGCACACACACACAGACAGACAACACCAGCACAACTTGTGATATGTCAACATAACTAGATAAACTGCTACACTTCGACCCTGCTCTCAACTTTGGCTGAAGAGGGTTAAAATGTTGCTGCCCGTATTTTAGTTAGCCGAGAGTACACAGATAAAGTCACTGTGAGAGTTGAAACAAACTTACGACTCCTCCGAGTACTGCTGTGCCCCACCAATAAATCCATATTTATCGGTTTGTCTGTCGCTGGTGAAGCCGTTGATCTCTGAGTCGGATCCCAAAGAGCTTTCATCGTCTATGTGGGAGCTGCTAATAGTCCGGATGCTCCTCGTGTCCACTGACTGACGGCCGTTTTCTATTTTGGCCATGTTAGCAAGAGAGCTAGCTGGCTAGCCAGGACAGCTAACGTCAGCGAGCTTGTTGACAGCCCAAAGTCAAAACTGCTCCTCTGCATATGTTGTCGAGTCAAACAGCATCGACGCCATGGTTTCTCGACGCGATTTAAACTTTACAGCCGTTTGTAACTGTTTGAGCAAACGTTAACGAAGCTTGTGTTACAGCTGCCAGGCCACATCAAATACGTTATGCGTTAGCGAGCTACGGTAACTTGCTTAAATCAGATTTAACATTAGCTAGCCAATGATATGTTGCTAACGTAAAGTTAGCTTCAACTCCAGAAGTATTTCTAGCCTGATCCCACCTTCGACAAGCCAATGCTATGCTGTAATCTTGGTTTTCATAGTAAGCCGATAACTGACTGTGATAGCTGGTTAGCTAGTTTATCGCGCCCTCGGGTTAACAGTAGCCTGGGTGGTCGTTCTGTCATCCCGGGAAAGCTTTGCTGTACTGGGCTGGTGAGCGACCCAGTCTGTCGACCTGGGCTGGTTTCAGCGTCTTAATGTCACGGATACCCCTAGAGGCTGCGTCGAGAAGTGACTCATGTCTGGGGAGAAATAACCTGGCGCAAATGTCCAAGTAAACCACCAATTTAATCAACAACTATTCACCTTGTACCTCCGGGCTTTTGGTGCACTTGGTAGTCTGTGCACCAGGGCACGTGCTGTGCATTAATGCATGTTGTGTTGTCTGATCACATGTTTCCAATCTAACTCGTTATCAAGCAACAACAAAAGCAGATCTAGATGTTTTATTCCTTTATTTAAATTGGTGAGAATTATGAGGCTCTACAATTACAAAATGATGCATATCATTGGGAACAAATCAAGAGTTGATGCCATGCCTACCAGCCAGTATATAATTCTGTTATCATTCTGAGTCATAAAGAAAACACTCAAGAACAACATGCCCTTCACACAAAATTGTATGAAAAGTGAAATATAATATTTTGATAATGATCATTAAACTAATATGACAAGACAGGGCTGAGTGACAAAGCACCCACAAGAAAAATCTTTTCCTTTTTGCTGCGTGGCTCACTTCTTTCTTCCACCTCTTTCCTTCAGTGCCAAGTGAATGATTGAACCGTTGCTCATGTTGTAATAAGCCAGGGAGTTGGAATCCTTGATGAAAATGCCCTAATAAGGGAACAAAAAAAACCCAATATTGTTAAACCAATCATTTAGATTAATGCAGATGAGACATCAGATGTTCAAACAAGCATAAAAGGAAAGTTTACCTCATACTGTAACTTCTGTTTTCCTGCTGGCATGCCTGTTGCTTCATGGATTTTGACTTTAATAACAGACACCTGTGGAAACATTGCATTTGCAGATCCATGAGAATGCAGTATGTGCACTAGCATACAAATGCCAAAAAGAGAAAAACAACGTTTGTATACCTGGTCTGTGAGTGGGACAGTGAAATTCAGCACTTGGCCATTCAGCTTCCATTCAGTCTTGTCCTGCATGTTGGGGACCTGTACTTTAACTGCCACAGGACCCTGGATAGGAAAAAACGCAAAAATATTAATAACTTTGGTTAATAAATGTTGCAAAAAACAGAAAACCTGAATATGAATATATATATATATAGTTTGAATTTTGCCAGCATGCAGATCATGCCAGGAAGTTTAAGAAAAAAACGACAACATCGACACTAGACAAACAAACCTTATTTCTACGAAGGTACTCCTCCTCTGGAATAAGGTTGTCCTCTGTCTTCATCTTCTTGCTGACTGGTTCATCCTCATGAGGTGGAGGTGGGTGGGAAGGTGGTGCAGGAGCAGAGCTTGGTGGTTGTGGTACTGGAGGAGCTGGGACAAATGCTAGAAGAAGCAGAAGATTGTTTGCATTTAAAAGTGATGAAATGGTTCAGTTACCAAATATGACAATATAATATGCATTGATTTCCAATGCATATTTGTTTTGAATGTCAGTGACAGGTTTGGAAACCTTTCTCTTACCAGCTGGTACAACCATGGGGGGTGGTCTTGGGGCCATGATGTGTGGTGCTGATGGTGGCATGGGGACCACATTGATACGAGGAGCAGGAATCATGGGAGGCATTGGTGTTATAACTTGTCCAGGTGCAAGGCGCACCACTGGAGTCACAGGCGGTCTTGGAATTACAGGTACAGCAGACAAGAGAGTGGTGCGCACTGGAGGCGCCGCCTGTTTCACAAGCACATTTGTGGATTATAATTTACATTATGATCAGAGAAAATTTACTTTGGGGTAAATTATTATCATAAAGATAGCAACTCACAGAAGAGGGTGGACGAGGCACTGCCGTGACAGGAGGGCTGGGTTTAGGCAAACTGGCTGCAGAAGAGGGGATGGGAGGCTGGTGATGAATTTCACTAGGCTTGCTTGGACCAATTTTCTCTTTAGTATCATCCTCTCCCACCAGTCCTTTGGCTTTGTGAATAGCTTCGATCTGCTCTTGCAGAGTGATGTTGGCCTGTGCTGCCTGCTGTGTACGTGCCATGCTGCCAGAGTGGCCATCCCAGGTAACCTGGTGAGTGTGGCAGAATACAAATGTTATGGACACCAAAACACAAAATAAAAAACCATAATATGTGCAATCTTTTATTATCAACACTTTACGGACTCAGCTTTCACCTCAGAAATTGCATACTGTGTAATATAAACCAATAACTGTTCTCACCTTCTCCTCTGGCTTCTGTATTTCTTCTTCACCGATCTTCTTACCGATGGCTGTCTCTTCAACACCAAAGATATCAGTACGCCTCTCAGCCAGCTGTTTCAAGCTAGTCTCGATATCCAATCCCGGAGCATAGACTTCATCCTCTGTCTGTCTCTCTTTGATTATGCGGTCTCTTTGCTCCAGCCAACGTGGATCCAGCAGACCAATACGCATGTGCTCTTGCATCTTACTGGCTGGGATCTTCTCACCAGTAATTGGTGAGATGAGGTACTCATCTGGAGCAGCAATGGAGGGCTGAGGCTTGGAAGCTGGGAGGACAAGACAGCATTAGATCAGCACACATATACATATATGAACAGCTTGTTATGCAGTTGGTTACCTCATTCAAGGAAGCAGGACATACCTTTGGGGTCATAGTCTTTGCGAATAATAACCTGGTCTGGAGTTGGGGGCAGTGGAGGTGGCATTGGGTTGTCTGGTGGCAGTGGAGCCTTCATGCCATCATCATCATCATCAGATCCCTGAGGAAAGAATAAGGGAAAGATTATTATTATTATTTTTTTTTTTTACCATGACTTATTATTTTTATTCCTTTTCTAACAGAACATCAGCAAACCTAGGTTGGCTGACCTACAATTGGCCAATAGATAGAGAGTTGTACTGGCAAAGTGAAGCAATTAATTACTTAAACAATTCTAACCTCATCCATATCCTGCACTTGAGTGTCTTGATCAGGTTGTGAGGGCTGGCCATCCCCGCGATCCTCCCTTTCATCGTCGTCATCCTCACTCTCAACCTCCATCTCCACCTCTTCGCTCTCTCCATACTTCTCATAGCGTTCTTGGATCAGGATGCGAGCACCAAGCTCCTCTGGTGTGGTGGGTGGTGGGAAGTGGCCTGGAGAAAGAGATAAAAATCTATAATTATACACTTTGGGGCTTGCACATTTTCAGGTAATAATAATTGTGGTTATCATACCTTGTTCATTGGGCTGGAAATCCACCGTCTCAACCACTACAAAATCATGCCAGTCAATTTGAGCATATGCCACCCGTTCTTTCTCTCTTTCCTCCTCCTCCTTCTTTCTCTCGCGCTCCTGGAACTTTGCCCATTCAACACGGTACCTAACCTGATGGTTCAACAGGTAGGATAGCTGATTAATACAGGCAACGTGCAAATTAAATACTTATACTAAGAAACAGCAATTAAAAAAGGATTACCTGGTCCATAACTTCTCTTGGATTCTCAGCTTCTCTCTTCAGTTTAGCCAGAAGGCCTTTGGGAGGGATCAGAATCTAATGTTTGAGGGACAATATGACAGTTCAGCATCACCACACAAACAAAGAGTAACAACAGTATCAGGGAGGCACAATTTTTCAGGTCACCTTAGTGTACTGCTCAACCAGTTTGGTGAAGTAGTTGAAAAGACTGTGCTGAGGCCGCAGAAAGTCAAACTGGTAGTTTCTCTGTTCTTTCTGCATGAGCTGAGTGAGAAACTGGCGGCCATTGCGAGCAACAAACTGAGCAGTGAGCTTGACAACATCCAGGTCAAATGCTGAGATTGACGGAGGATCTGCAATGAATTCAAACTCAGGAGGTGGTTCTTTCGGGATCACTGTCTCCTGAATCACTTGTGACTGCACCTATTGACACACATGCCATATTAGTTGTTATGATCAAATACTTCCAGTTGTAATCAATGAAAAAAAGAAAGAATCACCAGACATGTCTTACCTTTTGAGGAAGCTGTTGGGACTGCTGCATAGCCTGCTGCATAACCTTAGGCACTGCTGCAGATGGTTCCTGTGCTTTGCCCTCCTTAAATTCATTGACTTTGTGACGGTAGTAGGCATGGTAGGGATCGTTGGGATTGAGGAAATTAAATTTTGGATTGTTGATCTCATTTTGACGAATTCTTGCTTCAAACTCAGGCCCATTCCTGTGAAATGACAAAACTTTAGTTATATCACAGCCATAAAATCAAGCTAAGTTGAGCTATAAATAAGATTCTACAATTGACAGATGTGGAGTAACCAACCTGGCCACAAAGCTGGCGGTCTTGTCAACTATGTTTCGGACCTCAGGAGGTGGATATATGATACCAACGATGGGTTTAGTGGCTGGGGTCTCTTCTGCTGCTCCATCGTTCTGTTGATATAATATACATTTTACATTATGAAACTTAAAACAGGACTAACTTTAACTACGTTAGTTCCTACCACAGCCAGAACTTTACTATAACCATGTTATAATAGCAGTAAAACACAACTATTACCCATGACCTACTTCACAAGTCAGCTCAACCCAATCACTGCGTAATCCTGCCACCATCCAAATATAGAGGAGGTGAAAAGAACTCATATTACACTCAGGTTACTGGGATAAATCGACGGATTTTACTGCAAAAGTCGTGATGGGCACTATTCTCTACTTATGGTACAAGGAAAAATAATTGCTTGCAATCATTGGTAGCTACTGGAAATAAACATAATTGCCTAGTTTTTCGAATATTAGTTGCTAGTAGTTTTGGCAAACAAAACAAACTGTGCTGCACTTCAGTTGTGTTGCAGTGCTGGCCAGTCTCAAAGGCTATAACACTATTAACTTATGTTACATTATGTGAGTGAGTTAAAAACAAGGTTATTGTGAGTTGAGGTGGTTCTTCAAAATAGACGTCAGCTAATCTACATTTAACAGTAAGGGAGAGTATAAATTCATAGTACCTCAGTTTCTCCGCGAAAGCAGTGTGTTAGCTACATTGCTAATGTTAGCTAACATTCGCGGGGTCCTCACCTTATTGTTGGTCTCCGGTTGAACTATTTGTACAGGCCCAGGCGGCATGGCTGCGTCTCTCTGTAGCGCAGGAGATTACCTGCAAGCACCCAGCAAGAAAAAAGTATATGTATTTTAAAGACACTTTTTTTTATGCCAGATACAATTTTAAAAACGCGGTCGATATTAGCTTAAGGCCTAAAGTTGCTGTGGTCGAACACTAATGGCGTCGTGTTGTCGGTGACCCGATGGAGGCGAATTACTTCCGGAAACAAGCCCGAAAAGCATTATGGAACTTGCAGTACTTCTTTGGTGGAGGTTGCCAAGGAGATTTAATGTCAACAAGCTGCACCCAGCCATCCTCACTGCTGTGTCAGGCAGTGTCGGGCAGACATGAGTGAGCTCTTGGGTCGACAGGACTGTATCGAAAGCCTCCGAAAAGACCTGGTCGACCTCCAAGGTGCGATACTGGACGTCTTCTCCCGAACCGGACCGGTCCGCTTTCCCTCCTGGAAGTTCCCTGATAAACTCTCCTGTAATCTGGACATGGCGGCTCTGCTGGGGCAATATGACTTTGTGGATGGGGAGGATACATTCAATCAACACTCCCATATTGTCTTACTGGAGCTCACGATTGACAGGTAATATAAAGCCTAACGTTACATAACATCAGATATAATAAAATAGTAATGATAATACTAATGAATTATTTCTGCCTCTCTCCCTAAACAAGACTACTGCTTCTCCTACAAAGTTTCAATTCTTATGTTATGCAGCTGAGAAGCAGCCACAGGCGAGAGCAACCCCAGCAGACAGGATGCCTGTCAGTTGGTCTTGTAGTCAGAAACTACTGGAGTAATTTAGTGCAGTTTAAGGTAGACACTGCGCTTCACTGAAGTTCATTTAAAGGAATAAAAGTTAACAGTGGACAGACTGACCTCATTATTTTTTGACACTTTTTCCCTCTGTTTTTAGGGGACCTTCAAAGACATCAAGAAACAGACACGACCAAAGACATTTGACTGTGATGAGACAGAAACAGTGTCATCTGTTTACCACCAAGTGAATTTAAGGGGTGACAGCTGCAGACATTGTTTATCTACCTGGTCTTTAACAAGATCATTTAAGTTTTTGCCTCAAAGTAATTTACAGTCTAGTCCGACCCACAATGCCCTGTGTCACCCTAACACTGGCAGCCACACTGTAAGCTGCCAGACAGTTGAATCATCCCTCATTCCCTGCGATGCCTGTCATCGAGTGCAGTTTGTGTTGAGAAAGACAGGAGATGCTTTGGTAGATATGTTTCAGAGTGAGGGCCTGCCCTCCTCTCTGCAGCCACTCTTAGCTGCTGTGGAGGACACCCTGGAGCTGGGTCATATGACAGCAGGGGATGTTGCCCAGTGGGCCAATGAACAGCTCAGGGACATGCGCCGGCTGGCAAAACATTTACAAGACGTGCGCGGTACTGTGCATCCTCTTAAAGATAGACTAGCAACAGCAGAGGCAGGGCAGGAGAGATTCAGGTCTCAGCTGGAAAGAGCACAGAAAGAGTTCAAGCAAGAGACAGAAAAACACCAGGCAACCATCGTCCAGCTTGAGTTTTCACTTCGGAAAGCACAGAGATCCATGAAAGAAACAGAGCAAAGGCTACAAGAGGAGCTACAACAACTTAAGACAGGTGCAGTAAACTTAAATATGAATATGATGGGAACTCACTGAGATCACACTTACCTCTATATGTTTAACATTTTTGAAACAGAAACTTTGTCCTTGGAGAAGAGTAATTCCAGACTGAAGGAAAAAGTAACAGTGCAGCAAGATACGTTACAAGCACTTGGTATGGATGTGTAAGATTTCATTTACCATCATGGTACCCTTCTCACAACATTTATACTTCACAGAATTATATGAAATAGTCTTAAATGCTGTGTTTATGGTGGATAATTATATTTTGTGGTAGAATGTGAAAAGGCGGAGTCCTTGCACTTTAAGGAAGAGGTCTGTTGTAAACTACAACAAAGGATCCATCAACTAGAGAGTCAGATCTCTGAAACTCAAGTCCTTCTTGACAAAGAGAATGCCAAGTATAACAGCGCCTGTCGTCAGCAAGAGGTCAGCATCACATCAAGCAGCAGATTGTTTGTTGTTTCCAGCTGGGGACCTTGTCGGTCTCACTCATGGATCAGTCACATAACAGTATTCAGATAAATTTACACAGGTGATAGTAGCTCTTGTTTTATTGCTGTGCATCCAGTCAATGCAGGCAAAGCAGAAATCTCTGTTGGAAAGAGTGGATGCTCTCGATGAAGAGTGTGAAGAGCTGCAGAGGCAGTTGGGAGAGAGAGAGGAGAGACAGATCAAGCTGCACAATGAGCTGCAACAGATGTCAGATGAGAAAGAACAACTGCAGGCTCAGCTCGCTCACCAGCAGGTATAATATAAGAGCCATTACCCATAATCATGCACATAATTAATACTTTTAAACCTAGTAGCTCATAATTACATCTTTGTTTTCCCAATAGGACTTGTGTTCAGAGCTTCAAAAGGAGAAGCAGGCGCTAGAAACAAACATAGGTGAGCTACAGACCAGTGTGGCTGAGCTGAAGGAATATGTGCAAGCTTTCAAGGAAAGAGAGAGGCTGTTGGTGGCTTTCCCAGAGCTCAGCCCCTTGGCTCAGGCCCAGCCACAGAGTAAGCAATTATTAGAGCTCCGTCTCTAAAAGATACTGACTGACATAACCTGAATATATGTACACAAAACACTACACTGTTCTCTCTTTGGAGAAGTGATTCCACATACAGTATTTGCCATCTGCCTGTTTTTTTGTCAAGTATTGTAATCACTTTGAAAATATATATATTGTTCTTTACAAGGTACCGGAAACGTGCTGCTGGATATGAAGCAGCAACTGCAGGCAAATAGCATTCGTATAAAGGTTCTTGAGCAGGAAAATGCCATCCTACACAGCAGCCTTGAGAAACTGGGGGAACGAGCACAACATAATGCTGCAAAGGTAGGGTGGATGAAAGTGCACAAAGTTGTAATATGTAAATGATGTATATTACATATGTTGGTTTTGTAGATATAATTTTGGTTTCTTAAAAATTGTATTAAAGTATGCATTATCAACAGGAAGCCTGGCCTCAGCAGACAAGGAACCCCTCTCTGCCAACCACACCAGTGGAAACACAACAAAATCACCTGACACTAATGCAAAACAGCCCACTGTAAGTAACATTTACATTTGTGAACATATTACTAACACAAGCAGCACTAAGCAGACATTTTTTAAATGATTAATCATAGTACTGTTTTTCCATTGTTGTGTTCTTCTTTGTTCCACAGGCAGAGCACCAGTGCAGCACGGCTGGGATGCAGTAACAGAGGGAAGGATGCAAGAGGAGAAAGTGGTTGGGAGTCAGTTGGGTCAGAGGATCGTGTGTCCGCTGCTGCTGCCTCCCCCTTGTCTCTGAAAATTCACCTTCAAACCCTCCACCTTAATACTCCATGCTCCACTGCTACTAAAAGCTGCACAGAAACACGCTGCACCTCTCTCAGCCCTCACTTTAGAGGCTTGAAGCCAAGGAAAAAATGAAACCCTGCAGTCATAAACACACCTAGACAGTTTTATGGTCAGGGAGAAACTATGTAGTTAATAAAATTATTATTTTCTACATGTCACCGTGTCATTGTGTCTTATTGTGCATTGTAACAGACTAATGTTTTTATATTGTAATTTTATAGTATCATTGTTGACACATGCTACTTATATACATATATGTATATGTGAGAGAGAGAGGCAGAGAGAGAAAGTGTATATAGAGGGAAGACTCAGTGCTATTTCTTCTATGTTCTAGTTTTTGATGGTAATTGCATATTAGGTTTCTGGACATATGATCTGCTTCTCAAACAAACCTGGCTGTATCTGAATGAAGCTTTCACAGTAGATGACTCACATGGTCCTGAGTGGTGTGTACAACCTTGAATGTCACACAAACAATGACAGATGCGTGCTATCTGACAGGGGTGTGTGGGGGGGGGGGGGGGGGGGTTTCCATGGAAACACAAGTGCATGCAGGATTCACAGGATGTATGCTCTGCAGAAACACTCCAGTCTTTTTTATCAGTCACTTATATAACATAATTTGTCACTTGGACAACACACTGCAGACAGTTGTGAGTTATGCTTCTCGTATGTTGTTTCCATTTATGTACCACACATTAGGAGACTTTTTGCGTTGGTAATTTGAGATGCCATGAGTCCAAAGAGACTTTGTGCTTGTGTCGGAGCTGCTACAGTCAAACACTTATATTGTTGCACTGTTAACACCTGATTAACCTTAGAAATCTTCTTCATATCAACGCTGATCTCTCAGCAATACCACCTGAATGAGCACCTGTTGTGTCATTTCATTTACTTAACAGACAGCTTGTGACCTGAGGGTTAATCCTTTAGTTGGGTTAACAATACAGCTGTGTCATCAAGCATGTAATCGAAGTTTGTCTTGAGCTCTTACCCAGCGCCGCAGATGCAAATGAAAAATACTTAGATCACTTTTATCCTTGCCTTATGCAACTGCAACAGTTGACTGTGTTATGCCCTTCATTATATTTGATTATCTGTATGGCCATGTTGAAATTATATGCCCTATGTTTTCTGCTTCTTCATTTAATGATGATAGATTCTTTGGGATGACACCTGAATCAAAATACTCACCATTTTAGATTTTTGTAAATGCTGCTTCAAAACATTTATTTTTCATTTAATAACACAGTTGTTGCATTTTATACAGACATACACAATAATGGAAAGTTTTAAGACCTTAATGTGCAAGTACAGAGTACAATGCTATTCAGAAGTAAGAAAAGAACTGGATCATTTGTAACTGTGTTTCGTGGCACAGAGAACAGACAGAGAAAGAGGTGAGAGAACGTTCAGCTTAAAAAAGCACCACAGTTTTAATATCTGTCGCTGGCCCTGACATCAAAAGCATAACTGTGACACAAAATTACCCGACAATAATTTTCAAATGGTGTGCAAAGTTGTACAAAATTCTCCTGAACCCCACTCCTTTTTGTAACAATGCAAAATGTGCCATACTGTACATTCTCCTCCATGTTTGTGTTTTGGTTTAATAATTAGAAAGCATGAAGTCCTGTATAAGAGTTTTTTTTTATCTAACAGACAAATAGATAGATAGAACAAATAAACCATTCAGACTAATTTAGCTTTGGAAGTCAGTCTGCATCGATTACAACATGTTGGCCATTGGTTTTTTATCTAACATGCAAATACAAACTGGAATGAAAAAGGGAAACAGAATAAAAATGTCTATTTGTGATACAAAAAAATTAAACCTTGTGTTCATTTGCTGACACTGTGGATGCTCTGGGAATGTTATCTGTTTAATATGTGTTCTCACATGTGTGCCTTACTCTGATCTAGGTCAAACTGCAGACTGGTGACAGAGACTGCTGCAAATCTGCTGGGATTACAGAGGCCCATCTCAGGTTTAACATAACCAGTGTCTGCCTTCCTGCCCATATTTTACGTTGTGTGTGAAGAGTCCCATTTAAGAGGTTTGTGCCTAATATATCCAATAATCTCATTATCTTCTAGGTCATCTCAGGAAATCAGTCATATAACACTAAAATATAATAGTACAATAAAAGCTCAACAATCTATGTGCTTTGACTTCTCATAATCTCATGACAACAGAGAGAGGGGGAAAAGTTTTGCTGTCAAGAGGTGCGTGGGAAAAATCCTCAAAAGTGCAAGATCAGTGACTCAAGAGAGAACGGGGTCATGGGATGAGATTTAGATTAGGTGAAGCACTGAAGTGTTGTTCAGCCAACTAAAAGATGGTCACAGTCAAATTACTGATGGAGACTAATCAAGGGATGTAAAAATGTGTGCTTATTCATTTAACACGAGCACAAAAACAGGAACCACAAACAGTAAAGCTAATGACATCTGTATAAGAGCAAAAAGAAATAACAGTAAAAATAGAAAAATAAAACAGATGAACAGGTTTGTCAGTAGAAACTATAGGTAGGGCAGTCTAGATATAAGAGGGTCCACATTAATAGAGCCTGTAGTTTCTCCTGAGGTGGAAGAGAAATAAAAAGCTGAAAATTTAAACTCACAAAAATCTGTGCATTTCTCTGAATGACTAAAAAAAACATGCAACAAATAGATGCTTACTATACAAAACTGCAGTGAGATAATATAATTAATTATATTTTTGGGGAATGTTGATTTTCCAGCTCCAGATTTGTGTTGAAATAGAAAAGAAAAATCAAAAGTAGAGTTTGTCACAGAGAAAGCACCGTATATAACCTACAAGCATGTGAATTCAGACAAACTGGCAGGGTTGCAAGAAAAGAGCTGGTCTTAAAGGATATATAATGCAACTTTGATGCAAGAGGTTTACAGGACAGTAATAAAGCTCTCTACTGTACATTCGAGTATTACAAGATATACAAATATGCTTCACAACGAGACAGAGAGCGTGCATCCCATCCTGTGGTGTGCTTACATTTGCAGAGCAAGTACAGACTGTGGCAGGCAAAGTCACACACTAAAGGGAGTGAGATACAGACAGTACACCAGTAATAGTACAGCGTATGAGTGGGAGACAACAGGTAAAACCAGCCGGTTGCAATGGTGACTGCATTTGGTCACACATCATCTGTTGTACTCCTCAGCCGTTGAGGCAGTCGAGGCGTTGATGTGGTGCGCTGGGGTGTCCACTTGACCGTCAGGCTGGACAGACTGCACTGTTTCTACCAGGCTGCCGCTCGGTAGCACCACATACCGGGCGGCCATATCTTTGGGCTGCAGCTCCCGCATGCCCTCCTTACTGTGCCAGATCCCATATCCAAAATACACAATGAGACCTGGGGAAAGGGACAGCATGGCACACATAACTGTAATGAAGTAAAATTAAAGCGCACTGTACAGAGTTGAGTAAAGCGAAATCTGCCTCTTAGGCATTTTGGGAACATAGTCACATACATATTCATATACTTGGCTTTAACTCAAACTGAGTTAAGGCAGAGTTAAAGTCTAACTATAAACTGAGTCAAATGAAGAACTTCCTTGCTTTTTTCCCTGCAGTGGCCATTATGGAGGGTAAGTTAGCGAAGGCGCGCAGCCTGTCAAGTGTAATATTCCATGAGTGTACATCTTGTTAACTTGCTGCAGTCTGACAGTGGGGTTTAAATGGTTTACTGGTTCAGAGAAGCCTTAAGCTAATGCAGCTAATCACACCTCCCCTGTGATCCCCCCCCTCACTGACAGGTCTTTAATGCTGTTTGACCATCATAATCAGAGGGTTGCTGACAAATGGGAAAAGTTTTTGTTACCTTGAAATACTGAAAATGTTTGGTTCATCTGATTATGTAACACTTGTGTGCATTGCGCTCACTAGCAACAGAAAGCGAAATGTGGTTTGTGGATTTGCCTGCCTTTAGGTAACAAAAAAATGAACCTGTTTGTGTAGCAAAGAAGTTCCTGATGCCTACGGTAAATCTATTTTAGTCATTTTAGTAGTTTGACAGTTACAAATGTGTCTGTTTGTAAGGAAAATGTTTCTGATACTCTGGATAAACTGGGGGATTTTTGGGACCCACTATATTTTCTGCCTACATCTGGTGCCTTCTTACCTATGACAATCCACACAGTGAATCGAATCCAGGTTAGAGGACTTAGCTTCATCATGAGGAACACATTAATGAGGATACTGGCACCTGGAGTCAATGGAACCAGAGGTACCTACACAGCAACAACAAACATTTTTATATTTATATAAGATGATGTATCTGAGCATAATTTGAATATATGTAGCTGCCAGGACATGAAGTCATGAGAAACAAATTTATGTTAATCTGAGGCTCATGTGAAAAACAGTGGCATTCAATCCCTACATTACATTTAGACTTAAAGGCTCACCTGGAATGTTTTGCTGTCCGTCTGTGGCTCATGGAGCCATATGAGCACCAGGCTGAGGACGTAAGCTAAGCTAAAAATCACTAACAGCGTGGTGAAGCTCCAGACAGGCAGCTGCAGCTGTTTGTTACCGAATTCCAGCACAGCACAGAGGGACACTGAGCTTACTATCAGAGTCAGCACACAGAAGGCCACCACCTCACCCGGTTCACAGTCTCCCAGCAGTCTGCCCAGGTACGGTTCCCAATAAGCCTTCAACTGCCCCACCCCTCGCCGCTCTTTTGTCTTCTGCCTCTCCACTAATTGGAGTTTGTCAGAGAAGGACTCGTACTGCTTCAGCTCCCCACTGTCCTCAGTTATGGTCTGAGACTCTGAGGGGACAGGGGAAGGCTCAGCATTGGGGTTGGGAGATGTAGAAGCAGTTCCCTTGGTGCTGGTTTTCTCAGGCTGGAAGCGCAGCACAATAACACTTGCTGCCACAAAGGTGTATGCCAGGAGTGTGCCGATGGACAAGAACTGAACCAAGGCCTCCAGGTCAAAGATGAGAGCCATGGTGGCCATGAGGATTCCAAATACCAATATAGCATTGACAGGGACTTTGGTGACGGGATTGACACGTGCAAAAATGGAGAAGAACAATCCATCCTCTGCCATGGCGTACACAATCCGAGGGAGGGAGAAGAGATTACAGAGCAGCACAGTGTTCATAGCTAGAAATGAGAGATACAGAGACTCAGTATCAGAGTGTAACACAAAATATAGAACTGTGAGGACAATGCTACTGTTAAACATAACATACCATAACTCTATTAAAAGTTGACACTCACCACAGATAGAACCTACTGCCACCACCACTCCTGCCCAACTGTAACCACGGCGGAAGAAAGCATCTGCCAGAGCTGAGTTGGGGTCCAGCGTATGCCAGGGTACCATTAGTGTGAGCACTGTGGAGACCAGGACGTAAGCTGTTGCTGCCAGTCCAAGAGAGATCGCTGTGGCAATAGGAACAGCTTTCTGCGGATTCTTTGCCTCCTCACTTGAGGATGCAATTACATCAAAGCCCACAAATGCGTAGAAGCACGTGGCCGAGCCTGCCAGTATTCCAGACAACCCGAAAGGTGCAAAGCCTCCTTCTTTCTGGCTCCAATTGGCTGGTTCAGCAAGCATAAAGCCAAACACCAGTATGAAAACGATGACACCCATACTAACGGTGGAGAAGATATGGTTGAGGTAAGAGGACACTTGAACTCCAAAGGAAATGAAGAACGAGGCAACTATTAAAATCCCTGCTGCAAGTAAGTCAGGGTAATGGGCAAGGAAGGGCACATCCCACTGCATAATGTGTGTCTCTGTGAAGTTCTGGATAGCATGGTTAAAAATGGAGTCCAGATAGCCACTCCAGGCACGTGCCACTGCCGCACCACCAATCATGTTCTCCAGAATCACATTCCAACCAATGAGAAAAGCCCAGATCTCTCCCACAGAAACGTAGGTAAACATGTAGGCAGATCCAGTTTTGGGAATGCGTGCTCCAAACTCTGCATAACAAAAGGCAGCCAATAAAGAAGCAATACCTGCAAAAAGGAAGGATATGATGACAGCAGGCCCAACCATGTCTTTAGCCACTGTTCCTGTCAGGACATAAAGCCCAGAGCCCACCATGCCACCAACACCCATCAGAGTTAGGTCCAGGGTGGAGAGGCAGCGTTTCAGTGACGTGGCCATCATGTCATCATCCAGTGTTTTGAGTCGGTTCAGTCTCTGACAAAGGCGCACCGCTGGTGCGCAGCCCCTTGGACAAGTTGCCATAGCTACAGAGTTAGACAGGCCAGCTGGGCAGGAT
Organism: Rachycentron canadum; assembly: GCA_038496675.1. NCBI lineage: Eukaryota > Metazoa > Chordata > Actinopteri > Carangiformes > Rachycentridae > Rachycentron > Rachycentron canadum. Next base: position 18,277,290 of record CM076654.1, read on the forward strand.
GGTGTTGTAACAGTCACACTGGATCCATTACCTGTCTACGAAATTGACCTGCAAGCGAGAACAAGCACAATAATGACACAAGTGTCAGAGCACGATTAGCTACTGCAGTCAGACTTGTTTAACCTCCATACTGTGATTCAAATTCAGGACGGAACCACAGAATTATATTTCACTTCATGATTTTATCTTCATATTTTAGCTGTATAGCTCAACATTTTGTTTTAACTCTGAAAGTTGGTGCTTGGCTCAAAACAGTCTATTCAGAGCTGTTGGTGGACATGTACTAATATACTAATAAGTATGCATTGAAAAAGGTGGTAAAAGGTGGGAAAGTATGCACTTTGTAAAACTTTGGTGATAGTCATTGACATAACAGAAATATTAAGGTGGTTTAATGGGCTCTCCTGAATTCTTTAAGAAATGCTAAATTTCTCATTTTGCACTGTAATGATGAATGAATCTCATTTACTTACTATGATGTTATAAATGAAATATAAGCGAATATGCAAATTATCCCTCAAGTGAGCAAGTCTATTTATGAGATCTATTAGTAAATCTGTTTTATCCAGTTTTTCAGCACTGAGGCCTTAACGTATGGCACCCATGGGCACCCAGTGTAAAGCCAGACCACGTCATCTAAAAGGCATCGCAGGTGCGTAAATAAAGCTGGAAATGCAGTAACGATAGATGGTGTAGGTTGAGTTTTCCATTATTATTATTATTATTATTTATATATATATATAATATATATATATATTTTTTTATTTATTTATTTTTTTTTACTGCAAACAATATGTTTAGCCTTTGCATCAGTACCACCCAGCATCCATCATCTCCGGCCGGGCGGTGCAACCTCTGATTCCTGCCCTCGATAGGCATATGGCGACAACAGGATGCCTCTGTTATAATTACGTAACGCCTTATTCCCTTCTACAAATAACCCCACTGCTATAAAATACACCGCTCGTCTACTCTCATATTTGTCTTACACTTAGTACACACTTGAGTACACAAAACCGTGACCAGATGACGAAGCGTGCACACAACAGACGAAGAGAGGAATAAGCGTCGTTTTAACAAATTAATATTTTATAACAACATGGAAACGGACGCAAGGTGAGGACCGTTAGCGCATTACGCTTCCTCTGTCCTGGATGTAGCCGACTGGAGAGCCACATCGGCCCCCTTTTGCATTCGCTGGATGAGAAACGACAGTAATAATACGGAAAACGCCAGGCTGGCTTTACCTTCGTGGTTCAGGGTGTCTCATGTGTGCGGCAGGTCCTGCGCTGAGAGAAGTTGCTGGGGCGCATCATCTGGTCTTGGAGCAAGTTGCGCCTAGGAAAAAAAAAAAAAACCACCAGGCACAGCCAGGACTGTTTCTTAAAGGCACAGTCACCTTTATACTCTACCAGGGCTTCCCCACTGTGCCCCACCCATATTACAGCATTAGAGGAGATTATCCGGAGTCGGTGGGGGGCTCCCCGGGTCCTGAGTCTTGTCGGTTGAATATAAATGCGAATATGTTTGAGAATTATTAACACATCGGATTTGGTTCAAGGGGCCAAGATGTGTGCTCAGTGTCTATAAAGAAAGGTAAGCATTTCTGTCAAGCAGTGTTTATCTCAGGACGGTCATCAAAATCGTGCCAAAAGACCCAAGAGGCCAAATGGAGTAAATTACAATCCTATTGGGTCCCTGAACAAGGGGCCTTCATATGTGATCATAAAAGTCTTACAGGTTGTCAATGTAAAAATTATTGATGTGGTGAGAGGCCTGGCAGCATCTGGCCCACTGACAGTAGGTGTGTGGATCATTTAAGGATGTATATAATAAGGAAATTATAGCCAGTGTGGGATGAAATTAACATACATTCATTATGGTATCTGTCTCAGCTTGGGACGGCCTAAATTTAAAAGTGGTCTTCAAAAACCAGCAGTGTGTTGACAAGAGATGCTGATGAAACTTCTTACAAATCAAGAATATTAAGTAGTGCAGAGGCCACAGATAAGGTTGAGCTGCAGATTCATTTATTTTGTGGTATCCAATCAAGCAGGTGTAAGTTATACTTGCTCCACATGGCGTGATGAGCGGTAGCTACCTTCTAGAGAAATAATTTAGTACACAGTACTACATAAATTATGCTGAAAAACGTCACTTTTTACAGAATTGAATCATTTAAATTATTCTCAAAACATAAAGACATTACAAAACATCTGAACCACTTATTTTATGAAGGCAGATATTTGTGTGATGTAAAACCACATACACATTTTGAATGCTACTGTTCGTATTCACTGTTTGTTCACACTGTATATCGTGGCAGTAATAGAATTTCTTATTGGTGTTTATTTATCTATTATTTTATGTCAGACAGATAACATTCAGTAACACTGAAATTTCAAAAACATCAATGCAAATGCACTGATGTTAGCAAAACACCTAACCACAAATAAAGTCTGTTCAGAACTGAGCCAGAACAATGGAACTGACATGTTCACACCTCGTTTCTATTTCACACATTTGAGATCAACAACCTGAGGTAAAGCCAGTAGTAGTGCCTCCATTTTTAAGGGGTTGATTTAAATCAACAACAGGTTTTCACTCCACCTTCCAAGACAACTTTCACTACTGCAGAAAGCAATAACAGGTAGAAAATTACAGACTTACAGAGTTGTGTCTCTGTTTACACACTTTAAAAGGAATAAATTTCCTTTTCACCTCAAATGTAGCTGACTGGTATCAAGAGCCACTTATGAAGAGATCATAGCATTGCAGGAAGATCACAGCATTACTTCCTGTAATGGCCATCTCAGTCCCTTAGCAGTTCATAAATATCTCTTATAAGGATTTGCAAAAAACTACCACCTAATTTTATGTGCGACATGGCATATTAGTGTGTTATGTTGTCACAACCTGCCTCTGCTCTCCATCACTACTGGAAACTCACTTCAGTACTTAAGAACCAGCCCTGTCTTACAGGTTTTTGATGGTGATGATAATTAGAGTAAGGACAACATGTGTTCAACAATTTCTGAATTTGTCTCTTCTTACAGACAGCGAGGTTACATGTTGACTGAAGCTCAGTGAGTCTCACAGCTTTTGAAATGTGAGCACACACTGTTTCCTTTGGCACAATTAGGCTTTATAATCGTCTTTCATGGTATTCCAGATTGTGACTCCTTCTGTTGAAGCTTGAGGATCAATTCAAGTAGGTTCATCTGCATTGTCAGCTCCTGAAATACACAGCGGGTGAAGAGCAGTGAGGACATACATCGCCATCTGCTGGAAATTTGTCTGTATTACAAAGTACATCTTTGCTAAGATACCGTACTATTTGTGGGATTGCAACACACTTTAAGTACAGTAAGTGGACAGGTATAGAGATTAACCTGAGGATTAGTGGTGACATAAAACCCAGGCACTCCCGCCTTTTCCAGGGTGTTCTGCTGGTCTATCACTTTTTGATCTATTTCTGCTACAATTTTCTTATCCATCATTCTTTGTTCTTCTCGCACACGAATTTCCAGAGCCTGGTGACATAACACACAAGTATTGGTGAACTTTAAAGTGTATAGAAATAACAATAACCTTTTAAATGCCCAGAGGTGTTTCACTGCCTTACCTCTAGTTCTTCTTGTTGTTTTGATTTGAGAATTGCAAGATTGTGGGACTTGCATGACTGCATAGCTTCTTTGTGTTTTCTTGCAAGATCTTGTTTGAGTGCTACACACAAAGAGAAAAATAACCAGTCAAGCAAGCATAACCAATAATCACAGTATGTTTTCTGTCCAGCAGAGCACCGACCTTGGTGTTCACAGTGCAGCTTTTGCCTCTGGTTATACAGATTTTTCTCTGTCAGATGCTGAATATCCAGGAGCCCCTGCACAATCTCATAAACTGTCCCATCAATGAGTGCTAGAGCCAGGTCACTCAGGGTGTTGTAGGACAGGCGCTGCTGGAAGGAGCTAACCGTGGAGAAAAACAACAATATTCACAAAGATGTAGACAAAACCTGATCCATTTACAGCTGCAGTGATTCCTCTGTCTCCCCGAAGGTCCTCCCTGAAGGTGAGGCAGCATTACCTTGATAAATCTTTGACTAAGGTTTGCAGTTCAGACAACAGGTAGTAATGTCTTTCTTGTTGTTTTGTAGAATCTCCGCCAGTGACTCCGGGATAAGCATCCATCTCCAGAAAAGATGAGAGGAACAGGACACTGCTAGCTAACAGTACCAGCTTGGGCTAACTTCACAGTTTTTGTTGTTAAAGAGTAACCAGGAAGAAGACAATAGGTTATCTTTTAGAGACTAGGTTGCACCCATTATTAATGTCCAATAGTAAAATAACGTTACTGAAACAATTTGATAGAGCAAAAGGGACGTTTTTAAACTGGACGATAAAAACGTTTTGTTTATTAGCTTACATGCACTCTGGAGAGGACCCAAGGCAGCTGGCTGCCACGGTGCCTGTCTGCAAAGGCGCATGCAGTAGCTCAATATGCACGCAAGGTGGTATCAAAGAAGAGATGCTCCCGAGGACCAAGTGTGACAGTACATGTACTGGTATTACAAATTGGTGCGAGGGCGAATTTATTAGAGAAAAAAAAGGCAATTACGCCAAATACAAACAGCCTGGCGAGTGATGCCAGATATGAGAAGAAATAATTTTAGTGCCGCTGTGAATTCGTTTTATTAATGTCAAGCCGTGTGTGTTTCAGAAAGGACACGTCCGACGGTTCATCTGTTCGACCCGTTCAATAGAAGAGCAGCTGGTGTAAGACTGACAGTGTGACTGCCCACACCGGCCCACGGTGTTTCACCTGCTGGGCTGACTGGGCTGGATGCGCGTCTGTTTCGCGCGCTACTGGTGAGCTGCGCGCCGTCACGCGCTGAAGGTGCCATGAAATGAAGAAAACTCAGTTGCGCTATTTATAAGAGCGCGTATGGGAACATAGGAGAAAGTGGATTACGAGCTCACTCGACTAAAATGGCCAGAAACACGTCTCTTTATTTTCGAATTGTCGAGGGCAGGAACCTCCCGGCCAAAGACGTGTAAGTAATTTCTGAATGGCAGCTTGTGCCTCTGTGCTCAATATATTCAACCTCAGTGTTGTTCAGTAGCTACTCATCGGGTTAGTGAGATGTCAAAAGCACAGACTACATTTGAAGCTGTCTTTAGTCAATTCTTGAATCAGAAGTGAGGCAGATCTTTGGACTGAAATTACTCAGCATATTTATAATTTATCAATTGACATCGGAAAAAATGCTTGTCATAATAGTTCTCATGCTATCATGTCTTTTGCTTGTCATCCCTAGATCCGGAACCAGTGATCCATACTGCATTGTAAAAGTTGACAATGAAGTTGTGGCCAGGTGAGTTTTCTTCATTATAAATGCAGATGTGCGCACTATGCTCACGAAATGTCTTGATCGATGTAGAGCCACAGCCGGAGCTGTCAATGTATTTGCATTACTAGTTTTCTGGCTGTGCGCCTGCTACTCTGCACATGCGAGCCGGGGTGAGGTGTGTGTGATCAGGGTGGTGGCGCCCACAGCGTCTCCCCGACCAACGCTGAGAACCTGATACTGGTCTGGCCTTTAAAACACCCGCAGGTAACCATGGAGAGCGCGCATCAATTATTGCAGGGAGCTCCCGGTGCAAGCAAGGAGAATGCTGGGAGCTGGGAGCAGATCACACCAGTTCAGAGGTGTTCTCCATATGACTACCAAGGCACACACGAGTTCATCCTCCAAAGTGTTTAAATAAAAGGTTCTTATTTTAAATAGCATCTATGGGCAACTGTGCAGGACAGTGCCTATATTAATTCCACGCCCTGCTCTTAGACAGCAGCACAGGTTGCTTTAAAGGGTTGTTGTTGTCTCACACGAGAACATGGGATGAACTCGGTGGCTATTGTTCCATCTGACATGTTGAGGGAGAATGATTCACTGCAGACACTCAAGCTAATTATCTTGTACTTGTTGTGTTACTGGCCAACTGACTCCTCGAGTGTGATGCTTATGGATGATGTGGCTGGTAGATTGTGGTGGGAAATAATGGGGGCACTACACTCTTAGAAACAGAAAACCATAACAATATCTAAGATTGTTCCGAGGGGAGAGCATCCTCTTTTGTCACCATTGACAATACAGTATACACTATGACTGGTACTGATATCGCAGCACCATTTTTTCAGTACTTTACTTGAAGGATTAATAAATTGTTTGGGTATAAAACCTGTTGATGTTTTTTTTTTTTAACACAGCCACACAAAATTGGCAAAGTGATGATTTAAATCTGGAACCACTGATGATAGAATAAGTACAGAAGACTATGAATGAGGAATTCAGGTCCAACATTCAGTACTTAGCATTTTTCTGTACTTGGCGTTAGGGACATATTTCCATCGATATATATGTATATATTTTTTAAAGAAACTATAAAACCCCCTTACACTTCCTTAAATCTTCTAGGAGCCTGCAAAAGATGTATATGTAAGTTAGTTGTGAGCAGATCTATCAAAGGAAAATTATGCAGATTGTTTCATCTGCATAATTTAAAGGGACAAGGAAGTTCATCCAGTATATAAGAAAAAAGCGAAAAATTTTGATAAAAGTAAGAAAAATATTAATTATTTTGTGCAGCAGACTTGTGTTTTTTCTCCTTTTGTACTAAATTAATCATCCTGTGATTCACTGGAAGAATTCTGAACCCCAGCAGTTTTTGTACATGACTTGAAAAGCATATGATCTGTCTAACCTCAGGTACAGTTAAAGATGGGTAAGTTAGTGGTTAAACCGGTGCCGCTTATACGGTGATTCCCGTCATCAGTCTCTATTGTTGCATAAATTCATGTGATATATTTCCGTGCAAGGTCTAGTCAGCAAACATGTAAAACCTCTTTTTTTCAGGACTGCCACAGTGTGGAAGAATCTTAATCCTTTCTGGGGTGAAGAGTATACGCTGCACCTCCCCATGGGTTTCCATTCGCTCTCCTTTCATGTCATGGACGAGGACACCATTGGGTAAAACTGTCATTCAAATCTGTTCCAAAATGATTCCACATCCAAGCATTACTCTGTACTGACAGAGCTTGGCTGTGGATTTATGGTCCTCCAAGCCAGTGTTTGCTTAACTTCATGAACTGATATATTTGGGTTAAAACCTTATGTACAATTTAAATGTTTTGGGAAAAAAAAATCCAAGCTTTGAATAAACAAACATCATGAGACAGATGGTCGCCCAGATTGAGTGATTAAAGGTTGTTTTTCTTCCTCCTCTTCCCGTGACCACCAGTGTTGTAATCGGTCTGTCTTCGTCCATTTACTTCAACAAGATCAAACAACTGTGATAGTATTTTCAATAGCCTCTCTCTGATAACCTTTTCTTTTATCTTCCTCTACAGCCACGACGATGTTATTGGAAAGATTACTCTGAGCAAAGAAGCCATTGGATCTCAAGCTAAAGGTATGACTGAACAATTCTGCGTCAATCTGTAACAGGACGGGTGCATGACCAGACCTCAAAGGTTAAACTTACATGGATTTCCATGACTGATAGTCAAAGTGATTGAAGAGACGTGCTTTTTTTAGAGAGAAACGCTGAGAATATTTTTCTGTGTACTCACTCACATTTGCTTTGATTTGCTCGCATTTATCTCTCTCTCTCTTTGGGGTCTGTTTCAGTTGTGTAATTTCTAACTCAGGGTCAGTGAAATCAGCTTTCACACTGATGAATATGTTATTATGATGACTCTCCTGGTGCTTGTCTGCATAAACCCTGGTATTTTTCATTGTGTGTGATAAACCATCTGTTTGTTTGGAAACCCACGGTGCTGCAAAATGAGAACAACCAAAGTGTTTCAAATGGCCTCCAACCGTTTAATCTCTGGCTCTCTCTCTTACTGACACTTCCATGGTCAAGAAATTAGACACATTGTTCACCTCAGCATGAACTCTGGCACTTTCTGCGCTGACTGGGCCAGACAGAGGACATTAAAAATATGCTATAGCTTGATGATTTTGTAGTTTTATTAAATTACTCAAAGTGTTTATCAGGGTATGTTTGCTGCATACTAATGCCTCTCTTCAAAGCCACCGGGCAGGGCCTCCTGTGATTCACGCGGTGATATTGAGTCAGTTCCTCCCTCGCAGGAATCTTCTCACAGTCTGGCCTTGACATTATGCCCTCGCTTATGTCTGATATTTCTGAAAAAGAAAAATGAAAACAGAGCACATTGAACGACATGTCTGAAATGTGAACAGTCTCACATCATTTACTGTTTAAACTATCAAAAGTATTTTGCAGCTTTTTAGACTGATTATGTCTTCAACTTGTACTAATAGACAATTTTTTGCACAATATCTTCCATTTTAAAATTGAAATGTGTACTTACTCAAATAAATAAAGACGATGCTTCAATTGTTTGATTAGACCATAAAATATGAGGATGTAGTCAAAAAGGGGCCAGCACAGTTTCCTGAGGCTCAGAGTGATGTCTTTACCCCCACCAACACCCCAACTATGGACTGTTTGGCATTTTTGAAAAATAATTTAAAGACTAAAAGAAGAATTGACAAATTTTCAGTTTTAATTTAAGTCCTGTCGTAGAATATTTCTAGGTTTTGTCAATTAACTACCTTCATTGAATTTACTTTGTCATTGCAGCTGAAATGATTTGTTCATTCATCAGTTTCCCAAATGACAGAAAAAATGAATATTAGAGCCCTAGTTTCTGTGTTTATTAGTCTTTTTTAAACTTGATGCTTTAGAAATGAGGCTTGTTTGATTTTTTTCTCTCCATGTGGGGCGGTGCAGGGTTAGATAACTGGCTGAACCTGACAAGTGTCAACCCTGATGAAGAAGTGCAGGGGGAGATCCATCTGAGCTTGGAGCTGCTGAAAGATACAGAGAAGATCAGTCTGCGATGTCGAGTCATTGAAGCCAGGTAAAATAAGTGTGAGCTTTAAATCCAGTCACTGCTGAGAAAATGTCATTCAGAGATAACAAAGGACAGATAAATTAGAGGAGCAGGCTTTTGATTAAAAAGTTATTAAAAAGTTTCTGCAGCTTAGGCCTGGCAGTGCCATCATTATTTCTGAGGTGAAACCTTATCACCGTCACCCCGCAGGCTTCCACACTCCCGCCCTGAGTCATATCGCCACTATCACACCACTCTCTGTCCCATCTGTGTGTCCCAGGCTACAATCTCTCCCTCTCAGGCAGGGCACTAATGAGCATGTCAATCAGGGCTTGACACTGTGTTATTCAAACGTGCTCCCGTGAATGTGAATTAACTTTGAAAGAATAAGGTCAAGTGGAAAGTAGTGGTTTTACCTTGTGGCATGTCACAGATTAATTTAATTTGCAGAATTTGTTGGGCATTTTAGAGAATTGATCAGTTCTGGTGTCATTTAATCTGGTGATTACCACAGAGACCTGGCTCCAAGAGACATCTCTGGAACCTCTGATCCATTTGCAAGAGTTATCTTCAACAACCACAGTGCAGAGACATCGGTGAGCTCTATGTGCGTGCATGTACAGTATGTTTTGATTTCAGTGGAGCTGTTTGTCATTATAATTTATATTATTATATATATGTATGAGCTCAGATGACGAGAATTGTATTATAGGTTTCTTATCAGCCCATGCTGTATTTAAGATTATCAAGAAAACCCGTTTCCCCCACTGGGGAGAGACTCTGGAGCTGGAGTTGGATCCAGAGGAGCTGAGTGAGGATGGAACTGTCACTGTCGAGGTTTGGGACTGGGACATGGTGGGAAAAAATGACTTTCTGGGAAAGGTAAGGATGTCTTAATTATAATAATATTGTATATTCTAGAGATGTCATCACATGTTTGGTTTTTAAAAAAATCTGTTTTGTCTGTGAGCCCAGTATTACCCACCATCAACTTCCTTAATAAGTTATCGCTCTTGCCAGAAATGGTGTCCTTGTTTGCGATTTTCTTTCCACAGGTGGAAATCCCTTTTGCTTGTTTGCACAAGACACCTCTGTTAGAGGGCTGGTTTCGTTTGCTACCCTTGGGAAACAATGAGGCGGATGCTGGGTGAGGATTATGGGTGTGCTTATTTGTACAATGTGAAGAGTTTGTGGTGCTTGCATAACTGTGGCTTGTATTTTGCTTTTGGAAACCTCTGAAACAAACTGAGTAGCAATGTGTGTGTGTGTGTGTGTAAAAGAGAGACAGTTTGTGTTTTTAAATGCATCCAAGGAAAGTATTTGTCCCCCCCATGCTCTCTTTTATGCATTTAAATGAACACTGGTGTATATCCAGGTCTCTGACAGCATCTATTCCTTGAGATAATTTTAGAACAAAGAGGTCTGAATGAACTGCGAAAGGATAGTGTCAAAGTAAAGCAAATCTCAGAGGTTCATTAGAAAATGAGTCAGAGTTAAAGGATTTTTATTGAGGGCTGCACATTGGGTAGAAATTGGACCTAGCAAGACCTGCTTTCACAAAAGGGAAACATAATAGCGAAAGATATTTTCTCTGGTACAATCTTTTTCAACTAATGGTTTGGGGAAACAGTGTGGACACACCCCTTTGTTATATCACCATACAGACCCCTTAACATTGTGTTATTCCCACACTGATAAAAGCCTGATATGATGTTAAATTACGCTTTGATCAGTGTTTCACGTTGCCATACTATAAACATGGTATCAGATCATTTAAAATGCAAAAACCTGGCTAATTATATTGCAATTTGTAAACAAAGCCATCGAAAATCAAGTGATTGCTTATCTTTAGAAACTGGTATTTATCCAAAAAAGCTATAAAACGTCTATTTTTTCTATTAAAAAAACAAAACTTCTTCCTTCATTTCCAGGATATCTTTAAAGGAGGCTTGCCTCAGCATAAGATCAAAGTGTGCAGAAAATCTCCTCTTTCTTAGATTCTGTGGTATTTTCCTTTGTTTCCAGTGGCAAACTGGGAGCGCTACGTCTGAAGGTGCGCTTGGTGGAGGATCGGATTCTGCCATCTGTGTATTATCAGCCTCTCATTGACCTTCTGGTTGAGTCGGTCATCTCCCCCACAGAGGTGTGCATCACAACTCCTCCTGTGTACTAATAATCATGTGCTCAACTATATGATGAATGCTGGTCTTTGTCAAGTGACTGCTGTATTTATCAAGCGCTGACCCAATCTGCAGAAATCTTGGCTCATTTATCGTGTGTTGACTTTCCAGTGACACAGTTTTTCTGCCAATGACCTGAGTCTTTCTCTAACCAGGTGGAGGACAGCAGTGCTCTGACCATGCTGGAGGAGGTGACCACTGTTGAGAGCCGCCAAGATGTGGCAATGACCCTGGTGAAGATCTACCTGGGCCAGGGTCTGGTGGTGCCCTTCCTGGATTACCTAAACACCCGGGAGGTCAACCACACCAGTAAGATTGATAATTAAATGACAGTTCAAATTCTTATTATTTCACTGCTACATTGTATTTGTTATGTGTAAGGATAGAGCATAGATTATTGCCCACATATCTGTGACAACTGTGATCACACAGTGCACATAAGATCTATGTTTATCTCTTTAAGTCAGTATTTGTATTAGTCAGAGTTTGGGACATGCCAGTTTGCCGTAATTGCTCCACTCTGGAGAGCCCCTGTGGGGCCTGCTGCTATTTATCTCTGAAATGACATTAAGGTCTCTGAACACCATGGTCTGTGTGTGGGCATTTTAAGCTCACCAGCACTATATTTAATACCCCGATGCCAATTATTTACTCACCCAACAGTCTGTTCATGGCTCCTCTGTGGTCTGGATTAGTCACGTTTTTCCCTCCACAACACATTCCCATGATGAATTACACAGAGTTGTGCTCTGGTCTTTGGGTGCTGTTGGTGTAGTTTGAGATAATAAGCATAGTGCCTAAGTTTCCATAGCAACTCCACACGATCCTATAACGGTAACTGCTTGATCAAGAATAGATGCTGTGAGCAGGCAGACATTAAAGTTGGGCACACGGGTAAGGAAAATAACATGTACTGTACACCCACTGGTTTGCAATAAAAAAATCTACCTTTCCCATTGGTCCTCTTCATTATAAGATGCATATTTTACCTGCACGCCCAGTTCTGTCACCATGGATATTTTTTTACCTTTAAGGAAGTGTTGTTGCAGCAACCTCAGTTTGCCCTCATTTGTTGCTCTGAGCTCTGTGTCTCTCAAGCAGATCAGTCACATCCAAAAACATTTACGTCGTGCACCGGGCCATAACCCTGGACTGAGCTCAGAAACAGACAAAGGATCCACACACCGTATAAATATATTCCAATAAATTTAATGAAGCAATGTCTCAATCTCAGAGATTTTCATCATGCGTGATTATGTGGCTGATGAGCGTCTCTGTGAAGCTGCTTCATTACTTTCCTTGGGAGCTATTAATACCGTGGTGGGATCGTTTTCCTGTTTCTGCCCTCAGATATTTATCAAACTCAATGTCTTTTTTTAGGCATTTTTGATTGAGTTTATTAGACAGACAACAGTAGATAGATGACAGGAAATGATGAGGGATACAGATGGGGAATGACATGCAACAAAGCATCCCTGGCCAGATGCAAAGCAGGAACATACTGGTTCATGTTTAGCACCTTAGCCCTTGTTTCTTATAATTTTATAATGTGGAGGAAGCTGGTTTTACTCCAAAACACAAGTTTATATTGTTTAAAGTAATGGTAAAAGTAAAGTAAGTAATCTTTTTCTCAATAAAATTTGTTTGTAAAAGATTCTGTTAAAAAAATAAAAAAATAGACAGACTGGTGATGGATCTTGCATGTAAATAGCATCATATTCATGTTTTCCTAACATCTAAGCTGCCGCATCCCTGTTATAATTTAATATGCATATTATAGGATGGTAATAAATGGTAAACCTCATCTGTTCTTGTTTTGCTCTCTCAGCTGATCCCAACACTTTATTTCGCTCTAACTCACTTGCCTCCAAGGCCATGGAACAATTCATGAAGGTGCGTTGACATATGTGTTCTTTTATTTCATGAAGAATTGTTAGTAATAGTGATTAGATCTCCGTCTCGACTGTAAGTGAAAGCCTGATATGATATTTTTCCTTCCCTTTTCTTCAGTCTCTTCCTGAAAATTCCTTGTTGCTCTCTAATATACACTTAGTGACAAGTTACCTTGTTTACTCTTTGCACCATGTAGATTAGTTTAGGAAATAACCTCTGCAGTATAGATGCAAATGAGATGTGTTTAACATATGGTATTGTTTTGCTGTCAGGCTGTTGGCATGCTGTATCTGCATGAGGTGCTGAAGCCCATCATCAACCGCATCTTTGATGAAAAGAAATACATTGAGCTGGATCCATGTAAGATCGACCTGAACCGCACAAGGTAAACCAGGCCTAAAATAGATCCTGCTGGAGCTCACAGTGCTAGGATCATATTCTGACCTAAATTAGACCAGATCTGTTTCACAGATGCTTGTCTTAAGCTACAAACGACAAATAGGATTTTGGTTTGTGTAGTTCACAATCTATGTATTGAAATGGTCAAATGGAGATGCTGCTGCAGGAGAATGACTGCTTCCTTTACACCTCTCCCCTGAGAGGAAGACATCACTGTGAGAAAATGAAAAAAAGAATGTAAAAGGGGGGAGGGCTGTTGCTTGGCAACTGCCATGTGCCCCCTGAGATTTCTCTGACACGGAGGGAGATCCAGGATTTAACATCTTCAACATCTGCCATACATCTGCCTGCCATCACCTTAGTGGAAGTCTCCACTCCCTGTATGTGTATATCTCTGGACATCAGCAGCCAGTCTGTGTTCAATCTATGAAACTGCATGCTCTAATGGGCAACCATCTTATCAGTTATAATAAAAAAGACATCATTTGAGTATATTTAATAAGTCCCTATACAACATGGCTGGTACTTCATCTTCGGATTGTGTACAGGTCTTCGAGTCATTTATAGCCTCTCTCTTTGTCTCCAAAGACGAATTTCTTTTAAGGGTGCAGTGTCAGAGGCAGAGGTACGGGACAGCAGTGTGGAGATGCTGCAGGGCTACTTAACCAGCATCATTGAATCAATTGTTGGCTCAGTTGATCAGTGTCCTCCCGTCATGAGAGTGGCCTTCAAACAGCTGCACAAGAGAGTAGAGGAGCAATTTGTTGAACCCGAGAATGAGGTCAGTTCAAAACAAAACACCCTGAGAATAAAAGATGGAAACACCTTTTCTAATCCTGACAATAAATTTGTATCTGTTTGTAGGTCTTGCGTATTTTAGATAAACACATTTTTTGCCAGTCCTCAGATTCATTAACTTTCCTGTCAATTTCACCCCCATCTTTACAGGATGTGAAGTACCTGGCGATCAGTGGATTCTTCTTCCTGCGTTTTTTTGCTCCTGCCATCCTCACACCTAAACTGTTCCAGCTGAGAGACCAGCATGCTGACACGCGTACAAGCAGAACGCTGTTACTACTGGCCAAGGTACGTTGCACAACACAGACACACACACTGCTATGAATAATTTATTCATGTCCAGACATCACAGTTAAGTGAAGGAAAAACAAACAGCAAAGAGAAGGATGCACTGGATGCAATGCTACATGTTTACCAGCAGTGAGGAATTTTAATGTGTCTGCATAAATCAAATAAATATGTAGCAGGAATACAACATATGGTGATTATACCATGTATAGCAAATCTATGACAACTTGAGATGATACTCAACTTACTTGCAAAACGTAATACTTAGAAAAATTTAAAACTTCCATTGTCACATTATAACACACTCTTACGGCTGGAAGTGGGTTATAACTAAGACTTGTGACCACCAAGTCAACAAAGTAAACCGCCTTGGTGTCATTGAAAACAGGGCATCGTAGTCAAATATTAGAAGAAAGTGAAACCTCGTTTCTCTCCCACGTGTGGCTTCTGTGATTGCTGTCCGTGGTGCTGAAGTGCTGTTGCCATGGGTCCTCTACAGAGAGAGGGAACAGGCTATTTTTACCTTTGTGTGTGCTGCGACCAGACTGCGGTTCAAAGCCGAGCATCAGAGAGGGGTGTCGAGAGGGACTTCCTCCTCGCCCTAGGCCAGGTGTGGGCCGGACAAAGGGCCTCACAGCATGCTTGGCCTCAGGGACCCGTTTGATCTCTGACTTTGAGATATGCAGTCACTCACACTGAGTTCTGTCAGTTGGTGGAGAGTTGATGTGCTGAAGATGTGAGCGCTGAGTGTATATCGTGTCTGTGTGGGTTGCCAGGCGTTACAAAGTGTCGGGAACTTGGGCCTTCAGTTGGGTCACGGAAAAGAGCAGTGGATGGCGCCTCTTCATCCCATCATCCTTCGCAGTGTGGCCTCCGTGAAAGACTTCCTTGACAAGTTGATCGACATAGATCATGACATCGGTAAGGCTGATAACAGTGAACACACCATTAAGCTTGTAATCAAAAGGAAAGTTAAGATAATCAGCCACAGGCCAGCTGCTACCAGCATCCAGCTGATATCAAGATTAAGCAAAACAATACTCTAGCCCCGTGGTGAAATATTCATTACTAGCTTGAAGCCTAGAAAAAGAGATGACATGGTTGATGAGCTGGCGAGGAGCTGGAGTGAGAAGCTACAGTTGCCTGTACACGCCACACTGGTTACCCAACTTGTCTTGGCTGCTTTCTTACTGTCACGTGTCAGTGGGGCCATTGTTGTGAAACATCTTCCCCCTCTGACATATCATGTTTCAGCCTCCTTCTACACATCACACCCACTCTTTTTTCTTAAAGGCCAGTTTGACATTTAATGCTCTTGGGATGGATTTGTTGGACAGAAGTGGATGCTTGTTATGCCTCTTTGAAGCTGCCCTTCATGTTGTGATGGAAGGAGGACTGAGGTGCCATCAATAACAAAGTGCTGAAAATAAGGATATGTACTGTAATTAAACAACTGAATAGAGCCGTTTTGCTTATTGTCACAGCACCACCTTGTGTATATATGAATGAACATGCCTTTACATGCACATTAAAAATACTCTTCTTTACATTTCCTGTTGTCCCTGCAGTGTCTGAGGTGCCTCAGAGGGCTGTATTCATGCCCTCTGTCACAGTTAAAGAGGGGTATCTCCACAAACACAAAGCAGAGGGACCACAACTGTTGTCCCGCTTTGCTTTCAAGAAACGCTACTTCTGGTTGACTAGTGAGACACTGTCCTACGCCAAGACCCCTGATTGGCAGGTTTGTACTAAACTAGTAAGCTACGATCCATATTCCACCAAAATAGATTGACGTGTTATTTTTTAGTTAGTTACTTTTTTTTTTAACCATTTCACTGGGTATTTTTTTTTTTTTTTTATTTGTCTGTTACTGTGTATATGCTAGACATGTGCTTGTCCTTTGTCTTACATACAGGCCAAAAATAGATGAGTAAACTGCAATCAAAATCATGTGAGAGTGACTCATCCATTATTAGAAACTGATAGGTCTTCTGATGATGAATTAGTCACCATGTCTGCCCTTTGAAGGACGTTTATCAACTTGGCTCATAAAAAGAGGAAACATTTTAGTCATCCCCAGCTTGCTTTAATGTATTTGTGTTGATCTCCTTGTGAGAACATCATTAGTGTTATTACCATGTGGGGCCTAGCCTTGTGATAATGATCTCCTCTCATTCACCAGCCAGAGATTGAGAGAGAGAGAGAGAGAGAGAAAGAGAGAGAGGGAGACAGAGAGGGGAGCAGGCTCTCTCTAGCCCAGTAAAAAGCTCTCTCTTTGAGCCAGTCTCTGCTTTGTGCGACTGGAATAAAGGCGAGGGTTAATTGAAGGCTGTGGATATTCATGCTAACATTGCAAATCAGATTGCAGACAATGTCCTGGCCCCTTTCCTCCATGTTGGAGCACTCCAGTCTCAGTAAAGCGAGCTCCTATTGCAAGTGGCTGATTTACACTTTAAAGTGGCCTTTGCTGCCATGCTGATCTCATCTTCACTTCCTCCTTGTCTCACACTGTTCCTCCCTAGCCTAATGTGTGAAAAATATTTCAGTATCAGACACTGTTTCAGTAATTTGCCCTTTGATCAAATGTCACTTTTATTTTCACTTAAACCTCAATCTAAACTGCCCAAGGCAGATCCATCATTAGCGGCTTGTGCATACTTGTGTTAATTGGTGCTGTGGTTTGTGGCTGAATTGTTGCAGGTGCGCTCCTCGATCCCTATTCAGTGTGTGTGCGCCGTGGAGAGGGTGGATGAAAATGCCTTTCAGCAGCAGAATGTAATGCAGGTCATCACCCAGGACAACGACGGACAGCTGCACACCATGTACATCCAATGCAAGGTACATTGGTACTGACACCTGCCAGTCACCAAAGAAGTTCATGACCTTTTTTTAGTTTGCAACAAAAATGTGGAATTAAATTAGAGTTACGATTAAATGGATGATTATTTAAAATACAGAAGACAGTTGTCTTTTATTAGAATAGGTTAAAGTTTTTACATTTTTTCTTTCATATTCCCATTTTTGATTTCAATATGAATTTACAAACCCATAAACTCATGGTTAATCTTTTCCTCCCCTCTGAATAGAACGTGAATGAGCTGAACCAGTGGCTGTCAGCAATCAGGAAAGTCAGCATCTACAATGAGCGCATGCTGCCCTCTTTCCACCCAGGGGCTCATCGCAGTGGCAAGTGGACCTGCTGCCTGCAGGCAGACCGTCCTGGTAATCCTGCTTTCATTACCACTGACACTGCACAAACTTTGAAAGCCTTCTATGAGGGCCTGGGGTATGGTGTAACTATCTAACCAATTTTTATTGACCTCTTTGTGGGCATATATGAAAATATAGCCCAGATTTACAATCACAACTCTATTGCATTACACTTGCACTACGCCCCCAGTAGGACTGTCGTAAAGTGACAGCATCACAAAAGCATAAGCAGTATTTTCCATGAACAGGTTCATATCTAGTTCTATTAAACTTTCCTACTTTAGTCCTGGTCCACTAACTTGTAGCTAGCTTCAAAGAGAGACTGAGCTACTGGCGATCCATATTTAAACACTAAACTCCCTATTTGCAGCTGCCATGTATTTGTTGCTTCAGTGGAAAACAAGCTCTGAGAATCATGTGATTTTCTCTGACCACTTACATTAGGTTGGTGTCTGAAAGCTGTATGGTTTTATTTCTTGTGTGGATACCTGACCAGCAGAATAATTTTATTTTTATCTTTGTTTCTGTAATGTATGAGTTTGAGGTTTGATTTCCACAGGGGCTGTGGAGGTTTGTGCGAGGTTCATGTGTAGAGCACCACGGTTCAATAAAAGGTCCGTTCTCAGTTACAGGTTGCAGTAGAACCCACTCAGCTGTGACTCTGGGTGACTGGAGTGACCCGCTGGATCCTGACGTTGAGACTCAGACCATTTACAAACAGCTTCTCCAGGGCAGAGATAAACTCAGGTCAGTAGAGGATTCAGGATTCTGAGTGCAGTTCTGTTACTGGACACTAGAGGGCTATGTTGCAATATACTCTGCTGCTGCTGCTTCTTGATGTTGCAATCAAATGTTGAATCGTCACTCTGTGAAAGCACAAAGCAGATTTAAGAGAATGGGGACTGATAAAAAATGTGATTAATGTCTGATTGATACTGCAGGAAAAAATATCTGGAGATCCCAGATGCTGATCAGACGTCGAGCAATAAAGAAAAGAAGATCAGCTCTGACATTCACCCAGGTGAGGCTGCCACTGCACCATCTACACTGCACAGCTTCTGCCAAGGTAGCAGGATGGCCTTGTGTTATCGTGGTATCGTATATTTTGTTTGATAGCACTGCACATTTCCTGTCTCTTATAGATGGTGCAGAGTGCAACGTTCAGCGGCTGAAGCCAGGTCAGAGTGTCGCTGCCCGGCTACTGGCAGTCATAGAGGACCTGGAACAGGCTCACGCCACCTTCCAGTGCAGAGAAAAGGAGGACGCCACCAGTGTCATTCTGAATCCCTAGACAAGACATAGACTAGGATCAACTAATGCCTGAGAAGGGAGGAGAGGGGGGTGCGGAGGGCAGCATCCTGTACCCACACAAGTCAGCATCAGATATTCACTCTCTTGATAGTCAGGGAGAGACAGTGGCCACAGGGTGCAACCTCTTCCATCCTTTTAGTCCACTCCCTGCTGTAAAGAGCACAGGAAATTCTGCCACTTTGAATCTTTTTGTATTCTCTGAGTGCCGCTGACTTCAACAGCGCCAGAGAGAGAGAGAGAGAGAGAGAGAGAGATTATAATACTTGATGATAAAGGGTGGCTGAGGGACTTTAAAACATGATCTGACTTTATATTTTTATGTAGATAACAAGCAATCTGTTGCATGGCCTGCATCCACTTGTTGTGAAATGTGAAAAGAAGCTTTTTATATTTTGAAATACTGTACAGGACCTCGGTCACACATTTTTATGCAAAACGCTTGTTGTAGTGTAATCTACAGTACCTGAATGTGAGGTGTTTTGATATTGCTTTTATCAACGTTTTGTATTTTATTGAGGCAATTTATCACCGTGCCCGCAATGTAGCAGTGACATTACAATTATAGGTCATTCCACCATGAGTTTATGAAATGCTGGTGCACATGCCACAGTATAACGCTGCCTGTACAGTGAGCAAGACGAATATTATTTTAAGTGTTGCTTTGGTCCCTTTATACAAAACAATGTGCTTTTGTTTGGTGCTATGGCCAGTCAACTTAAATGTTTGGTTCTGATGTAATTTGCATATTTAAAAACACTTTATGTCGCCATTACTGAAGTCATATGGGTAATATTTACCTGTTGAAAATATAATGCCCATAAACATAAAGGCTAAATCTTTAATATGACAGAGGCAACAATTACGTGAGAAACTCCCATTTGATAAGTTTACATTTTCTTGAGATTTTGGTGCCACTACATTTGGCTGACACATCAGGATATGTCTGAGATGCCAAATTTGTTTTTAGAAAATGAAAAAAAAAAAAGTGGAATTTTTGCAAATCACTCAATCCATTTTCGTGATCTAGAGACACACAATACTGTACAGGAACATGTTGTACAGCCATTTCCCATTGAGCTAGTGGTGTTCATCTTCTTTCCCTGAAACAGAGAAGGTCACTGGGTGTAATGGTGATCAGATCTGTGATCTCTCAAATAGCCTCCCTCTGGAGCTGTTGAGATTTCTTTCCTGGTACAGTTGTGTGGAATAAACAATCCTCCCACTTTAACTACAGCACACATCCCAGACGTGACAATCAATAGACTGCATTGATACAGAGTTATTTCCTAAGTGTTTTTGTATTTGCTGCTTTCCAAAATTGGTTTTATTGATTCTCCACTTCAGTCTTTTCACAACTAGAGTACACATCAGCTGCTATTTGTGAACTTTATATGCCCTGAATGAGGGCTCTTATTATGACAAGAAAATAAGAAAAAGACACTGCCTGTATTTTATTTTGCAAATACACCATGATGGATGGCTTGTTCCAAGTGGATTGTTACTGTGAACTAAACACAACTGTATTATTCAGTAAACTCTTATTTCAGCTAAAAGGTCTAGTGTCAACTTTGTGCCCAGAAAAAAAGATTTCCCTCCACAATAAATGCAGTAATTCCATTTTCCATTGTTTTTAACCTAGGTTGGCTTAAGTGAAGAAATTATTAATACTCAGTATGTAATTTTCTGTATTATGCCCTTTCCACTCTTGGTTCATTTTAAAGTGGAAGGTGAGTCAGTGCAGGCAATGACATTCATTCATTCTCGATATTACAGGAAATGTCATTATGTCTGACAGATCCCAGAGCTCCCTCAGTGTCATGGTTACCACGCCAGCCCTTTGTTCAAATGAATAATTTAATCACAGGACCGCAACCACAGACTGTACAAACCAACAGGAATCAGAATCTAATGTTAAATTGTGCCACACAAACACTGTTCCTCCTCTGGGCCTTATTTAAATGCTAATGAGAGCAGACCTACCTGCAGTGATGCAGCACAGTCTCCCTCACTCTCTCATTAGTGATGAGAGGCGGCAGGGCAGGGGGGGTGGTTTGGTACCAGAAATCAGAGGACACTGACCTCTGCGCTGTTGGGTCAGTGCTGGAAAGAGGAGGGGTCTGCTAAAGGGGGAACTTGGTGAACAGCCTGTTTTTAGTGTGTGTCCACCACAGACCTTCACTACAGCACCAACATACAGACGCCACTGCCAAAAAAAAAAAACAACAAAAAAACGGCCATGAAGCAAATTTTCTGGCAGTGAGAAGTGTTTCTGCTGCACTCCATGTCTCCAGCAATGCTCATTTATTTCCATATAACAAGGTGCAGAGCAGCTGCCCAGGGAGAAGGAAGCGGTGGAGCTAAATGACAGAGGACATGCCACCACGTGGGGAAAAAAAACAAAAAACAGGAAGAACCAAGGCGACAAAAGGTCAAACAAACTACCCCTGTCGAGGGCACATTTATTTTTCCACAAGAAACACACAAACATGCAACAAGGTCATCACAATTCAATAAAGACCAATAGATTAAGAAGCCCTTTATAGTTTAATCAATGTCTCTTGATATTTTATTTTAGTTTATCTCAGTTGCTCTTTGTGAATCATTTTAAATAGCAATATGTAGACACTGCTTAAGAGAAACCAAACCACAAAAATCATGATTTGAAGATGTCAATTAAAATGGGCACTTAAAATGCAAAACATTCAGATGTTTCACATGTTTTCAAAAGAACGAGGAGAGCAGCCAAACGCTGTCTCGTCTCCATCTGGATAAATCAAATCTGATCAAGGAAAAACCTTCCTAACTAACTGGAGTAAGATGCAAAACCACAGTGCTAAATCACCAGAAGACCTAGGCGATATTTCTAGAGAAGCTATGATGTTTTCATACACAAAAAAAGCTATGCATTGTCAATAAACTTGCTCACAGTTTGGTTAACATGCACCTCTAGGAGAACATTACTGTATCTTTAAAGGACATGAACCTAAGCTTCGTCTACTAGACATGCACCTGCCACACATCCACACACACTCTGCTGTGGACGAACAGACACAAACATACAGTATATCCACACAAAATGTTAAGGTATCATTTAGAGAGAGAAGTACAGTTTGCAGTGGACACTATGAGAGAGTACAACTGTAAATACCTCATGTAAGGACAGAGTGATTTCATCCCTTATTCCACTTCCAAACAATGGAACAAGAATATGGAATGAATCTTAACAATAGTAATACAGCAAAATGTTATGTAATAGTTCTTTTAGAGACAATCATCATTCAAAAAAAGACATCAAAAATATATGTTTTCTAATACATAGCATGTGAACATCCTCAGATTGCAACCCCTTTGTTTAGAAACCAGGAGGTAGGCACCCCTATAAAGAAAAGGTCTTTGAAACCATAAACCAGCCTTCTTGCTACACATAAATCATGTATTAGATCTTAAAAATAGTAAATTGCATAAACACCATCTCTCTCTTTCTTAATCAGACAAATACCAAACCGTGTTTAATTCGTCTTTCCCATGTAAGTCTGTACACACCTGAAAAGTCTAAAGGGCCTGCATCGTTCACACAACAAGACCGGCACGTGGAAAGGAAAAGTCGAAGAAGCAAACATTTGGATTTCTCTAGTTATTCAGTCAACATGGAAGAAATTCCCTGATAGATTGGAAGCATCCTCTCTTGCTGTCCCAGTTTATGAAGGGTGTCAAAAAGGTGTGAAGGAGAACACAGGAAATGGATCAGGCCAAACAATGACTGTTTTCAACACCTGGGTCAAAGTCACACGCGCAAATACTTTTAGTGGTCTGTTTTAATTTGTGTAGGTGACAAAGGTAGGATTTGAGATAGATTACACAGCTAGTTTAATACTAACACCTGTAAGAACTGATATTTTTGGCCACTGGGGGGCAGTGAGAGCAAGCTGTGAACATGACATTGACAAATCACCACCTTTTAAATTGACAGGGTGGACTTGGAGGCAAACATCCAGCAGTTATGTGGAATTTACATCAATAACACGGGGCCAAAATCCAAAGCACAATAACACGTCATGTAAAAGAACTTGAGAAAGAAACGTTTTCTATTGTGTGTTAATGTAAGACACAGGAAGTGAGCCAGGACATAGTGAAGCTGATCAAAAAGAAAAAGAAGAGAAGTTTTTCAGTGCTTTAAAAAAAAAAAAAAAACAGACTTCAGTCTACCTATCTCTGGTTGACAACTGACTGAGATGAATCTCACTGATCAGTTGCTTCAGTTAACTAAAACAAACTCCATGAATATTTGCAGATGGTATTTGACCCAGGTTGTTTCCATCTTTAGACTGAACGATAACTGCAACCATTTTCCCATGTTTTGGACAAGTAGAAAAAGAGAAATGGCCCATTTGGGGGGAAGGGGCGCGGCCATCTTCATGCTGCTAGAGCTCCCCCACCGATAGTAAAGACACATTTACTGTATTTATTGGAGTCCCACAGGAGATCAACTACACAGATCCTACATTAAGGTAACAACAGCAGCATACGCTAAGACTACTTGTAATATAAGACGTCCAATAACATGTCATACATATTTCAACAGTCCCTGACATACTGACAGATTTTTGCCAGATTTTATGTATTCATGTTAACATGTGCCTGCATATAGATATGTGGGCCAGTCTTTATATTTTCTATATAGAAGAGTATAAAAATAAATTAAACTTACACCATTGACTCAAAATGAGCTTGAATTTAAAGGTATATCACATCTGCAAATGTGTGTATATATATATATATATATATATATACACACACACATTGTATATATTTTTTTTCAAAGCATTGCAAGCCAGTTTATAAACTTCAACTTAAAAAAAGAAAGATTTTGTTGCAATTTAAGACATTTTCCTAAAAATTAAACAACTGATTAAACAAAACTGTTGCCTCAAAGTGCTATGGAAGACTATGATTAATTTCAAAATTAAGCCCACAGCTGGGCGCCTGCATGATAATCTTAGACCAACACCCCCGCTCATTAATATTGATCAGATATATTTATGGAAAATTATGCAGCGGTGGCTTATCTTTTATCTCAAGAGTAAAGAAACATCACAAGATCTCCACCAAGGACCTTCAAAAAGTCTTAAGCTCATGGGCATAAAATCAGAGTGGGGGGAAAAAAAATAGTTCCCAGTGAAACCACAAACTACACCAACATTTGCAGGGTTCCTAGAATGATGCTCTGCTGCTTAGGAGGAGAGTTGAGGCTGTACATCAGGATCAGCCCAAACAAGTCTGAGTGAGCTCACGCTGGAAATTAAATGTTTCACCGCTCATTGTACAAGCAGCAGAGCCCGGCGCACTGCCTCCCAGCAAACAAGCTCACCAGAAACATGTAGATTGCAGGCGTGCAGGAGTGCTGCCCTAGGTGGATCTCAAAGAGAAAAACTGTTGGTGTTTGAAAGGGGAACGTCCATCTCTGAGAAGTGTGTTCAGCTTTTCTGCTTATGGACTTGAAGCCAGTGTATAAATGCCTCAGCGCACACGATCAAACACTCACCACTCATGTATGGTCAGCATAATGGATCACGCCAACGCCTGGGCTTGCTCCAACCAGGAGAATAATAATGTGGGCTTTATATTCACGAAGGTCAGCATCATCCGTGTGTCAACAAAACAAATGAGTTTAACCTTGGAGCGTAGCAAATCCCGCTCCCCAACCGCAGCCTTTCAACTTACAACACCTAGCGACAAACATCAAACTGAATGGTGTGATGCTTGTTTCATCTATTTCATGTCTCCTCTCATAGACAGTCCACAAGGTTAACTACACAACATACATTTATGACCAAGCACTAATATTTCATCGCCTTAGCTTTCAGGAATCCACTTCATGCACGAACATAGGACACTTCCACTTTACAGAACAACTGATCTGTGGTGTCAGAAGTGGAAAATGTCCAGCGCAACCTTCAACAGAGTAAACCTTCACTTCACCAGAGTAAAGATCCTTGCCTTCAAAACACAAAACCAAGTGTAACCACTTGTTACAGGGCAACAATGAATAAAAGGAGGAAGCAAACAATTCATTGTGATTAATTTGTAAAGTTGAAATTCTGACACCTCACCCCATTGCAGATATACGCTCAACATTCATTATGCAGCGTTAGTCTTGGGCCATGCATTCTGGAGTTCAGCATTTACAAAGATGCCTTTGTATAGTTTTGGCCCCTCGTCATTTTACTCCAAGTGCAGAGAGACAGCTTTAGTTTGAATCTAAAAGGGGTTAAATATCATTTACCTGCAGCCAACGTCAAGAAATCTCACCTTTTCTTTACATTCTTTACATTCCTCCAACCTCTGAGAAAATTTGGCATGAATGCAACATGCTCAAGGCATGGATCAGGAGACAGCACAGGAGATCTTAAGATTACACAAATCAAAATGCTGATCATTATCATGTCATTTTTTCTGTGTTCGCTGCTCTCGTGCCACCACTTCTGTAGGATCTTTTTGTTTGTGGGGAGTAAAGAGTTGTCGGCTGCATGTTGGCCTGTCATGCAGTGTCCCTGTTCTCTGGGAGATGGCGGGGCTTGGTGTGTTGTGTTCCTGTGTACCAGCTCAGCTGGCCATCAGTCCTTCAGGTTGTCCTCGCCAACCCCCTGGGCCGACAGCTCTGTCAGGACGTTGTCCAGGTAGTTGGGGTCGGGGTACCCGTGGCCGGTCAGATTGGAGCCAAATTCTGTCTTATGATGAATCTCGTTCCACACCACTGTGTCCGACTCACCTGTGGTGCTGGACGTGCCAATGGTGAAGATGAGGCGTCGATCCCAGGCCATGATCAGCAGCTTCAGGACCTGGGGACACAGGAAGAGTTACAACAATCCCTCTACAACAAGAAGAAAGGAACAACCCACATTCAGGACCAGTGGGTATGACACACATCTGGGTGAGTAATATCTATAGTAAGTTATAATAGTATTAGTCCTCTTTTATAACATTTGTTGTGATGTCTCACTGATAACCTGTTAGACATCTACCATAAACTATTCTGAGAACTCAGGTTATGCAAGTAACCTTAAGCTTTAACTGTAAATATAGTGAAACAAATATGTGAACACCAGACTCAAGTTGAGTCA
Source organism: Rachycentron canadum (assembly GCA_038496675.1). NCBI lineage: Eukaryota > Metazoa > Chordata > Actinopteri > Carangiformes > Rachycentridae > Rachycentron > Rachycentron canadum. Next base: position 18,303,412 of record CM076654.1, read on the forward strand.
TCAAGTTTATTTGTGTCAGAGAAACTAAATGGCTGTGAAAGGACATCTCATTTCTCTAAAATGAAGGATTACAACAAACACTGTGCTTCACATTTCCTGTTCCTGAAGGTAAACAAAGCTTCAACAGCCAAAATAATTTTACAACAACTATACATTTTATCATGGTTCCTAGAAAGTAATACATGTTTGTGTTAATTTAATCCATTCAATAAAATGGTTTACTAAGGCAACAAACCCAATAATCGTGGTCCAGTGACAAAACATGAGCTTTGATTACAAGCTCATCATAAAGTCAAATCAGAAAATACGAACAATTTGTACAGCTCAGATCACAGAGACAGTGAGAAAGCCTCTTCTCTGAATAAAGAAACTCTTTACCTTCCTGCCTTTCTCATTGTCAGGGAGGTAGCAGTGTCGAGGGAACCCTCTCGCACTGAACTTCTTCCCGGGGTTGGGGTGCTCATTGGTCTGGAGAAGATGTTGACAATGAAAACAAACGTTACAGCTCCTTCTTTTTCAATCATGACTTAACTGTGAGAAAAATGTCAACAGCAACTACAGGATGTGCTTTACTGCTCATGTTGCTTCCAATGACCCTTTGTAATAGATAACAATACATTTTTACAACAATATGATACGTGTCATTTTCCACGGTTCTGATACGATTCAAGAACGATATTCAGCTCATCTAGAACGATACGATACGATCCAGTGACTTCAAATCAATACAGTAACTATCCAACTAGTGTGACTGTGAAATAAATACCTGAACAGTGCAGATGAGGATTCCTAGAAATTTTTGTTGGATGGGAATCAGGGATAAATTAATTATTAATTCATAAATTAATTCTTAATTAATTTATCCCTGAAAAGCATTAATTAATAATTAATTTATTCCTGATTTCCTTACATCTCCTTTTTTTTTTTTGCAAAAGCCAAAGTGTTTCCACACGCTGGATCTCAAATGTGGCTTGAAAATCTCCTTGGCCGTGCTGGGGCATGCCAATGACGTGAATCACAGTAACGTTTAACATTTCTAACACTATTAAAAATGTTAAAAAATAAAATACATCCAAATAAAATACATCCATATAAAGTTTGTCATGCTTAAATGCAATGCAATGCAAATTCTTAGGATTGATACAATTGATTATTTACACTGCAAATCGATTTTAGATCCATATACGTCCCCTGTGAAGGACAACTTGCTGAGCGCCTATTGATGTAGTTGGATTGTAGGAATATAAATCGATACATCGATGTAGCCGATGAATCTTTACAGCCTTTGTAAAAATCAATTGAGAGATATGCAACTGTAAATATCCAATTATATCTATATATTGAACTTTAAAAGATGCTTCCAAACCAAACATTCCTGCTGAATGTCATTATGCTGTTGTCCATTACTGCATTACAGCGTTGTATAGTTTTAAACCCGACTAAAACAGGCAGGATGCATAGTGTGGACTGAGGAATGAGAGGAAAACAGAGGCAGGAGTCCTACAGCAATGCTCACTGACAATAGTGTTGCTCTGCTGCTGTGCTGAACTGTGTGGTCAGGTGACCCTCCTCTCCCCAGTATACTCTTCCCCCTGGGGGACTAAGCCTGCTCCTCTGGTGGAAAAAGGTCAGTTTATTGACTCTATTAAAATATGTAGCCCTCTCATCTCCCACCAACACAAACCCAAACTGCAAAACATCCTTTTCACTGCACTGCACATGTGGCACAAATTTGAAACAGCCTTTACTGGATTAAGCTCAGTTTTATTTATCTATCAGCAAATAAATAGATGATGAAAACAGCCTTATATGATCATAGTATCTCTCACATATATTAGATTCTGAATCATCTGCCTTTGCCCAGAACCACTGCGTGATCCTGAAGAATGCTGTTTCCTCAGTGACTCACACAGGCCCAACACCTCGCCTTCCTGCACGAATAACCGTCCATCAGACTTAAGCGGATAAGCAGCAGTTGTAGCAAGAGCTCAGATTTAGAGAGGAGAGACATTGGTTCAGGCCACAAGAGCAGCGTGGTAGATGTAGCGAAGTGAGACGGTTCCGACCTGGATCCCGGCAGGAATGTCGTAGACGATTCGGATGGTCTTGGAGTCTGCGTAGCCGGGCAGGCAGTGGGGGATGACGTGGTACTCCATCTTCCCAGGAGGCTGGGTGCCCGTTTTCTCCCCATAGATGGTTTTGCATGTTGGGCACTGAAGGCTGCCATCCTAGTTTGAAGAAAAAAAAAACAAAACAGATTTGCATCACATTAATGACGCAATAAGATGCAACTGATAATTATCATTTTCATAGTTTCCCATTGTTTTAAAAGGCCTAAAAAAATTCACTAGTTCATGGTGTTTGACGCAATGAAAACCTGAGATTTAAAGCTCTAATCATAGTGATGAACCAAAAACGAATTATGACCAGAATCCCCCCCCCCCCGTTTTAAAGATGTTAACTGCTAGTGTCAGCTCACAATTTTACTGCTGTGGTTCAGTCTCACTCTTCTCATTGTGTTGTTTTAGTCTACAGTGGGCAGCTGCCTTCAAAATAGACCCACTGTAAACTAGCTGCCCTCCCTGGGCTGCAGACTGACAAAGATAGAAACCAGCAAGAGAACCTAGAACAGAATTTAGCAGCTAAGATAATTTTCTCAGAAGTTGATGGTGACAAAAACAGGGAAAAGGAAAGTGAACATTGGATATTTGACAGCTTGACAAAAGGTTTACCACTTCATGTCATAGTTACAAAAAAAATCTATGCAGCAGAACCAAAGATTTAATCTCATCCTGTTTTCTAAACCTGGTGCCTATATTACTCACACATTTTCAGTGATTTGGGAGTGTTATGCTAACAGTAGCTAATGTAGCCTTGAGGCTCAGTCACAGGTGAAGAGCGGGCTGCAGTGGTCTAACTCCTCACACTCAGGTTTGTTTCATTTTCAGACTTCAGACCCAACCAATGCAGACTGAGGCAATTTATCAGCCTTCACACAGCTTCCTCCGGGGCTTGATATAACTTTTTTTCATATATAGAGTAGCGCTCCCCAAGACCTGTAAACAAACTTTGATGTATAAAATCATTGTTTCCCTTTCAACGATGATAATCTGTCAGTGCTGTATTAATATGTTGTGTTTCCATTGCCCCTAAGAGCCATGAAACATCTTTCCAATAAAACAATTTAAAGGGAAAAAAGCTGAAAGAGGGCAAAAATCCAACAACACTTTATTAGACCGACGCTTTTCAGCTTGTGGCCTAAGGCCGAATAAAGTCTTTGTTTACGTGTAAGTTTAGGTGTTGCTGGGGTTTTGACCTTTTCTAGAGGAAACTGTAGATCTTCCTTGGATATTATTTCTGGAAAGGTGGTACTGAAATATTTCAATGTTGTAAAACGACATTTCATTTTTGAGCACCACAAAAGGGGCTGAAGGCAGAAATCTCAAAAAAAGAATATTTCAAAATCAGGAAAAACAAAACCAAAGCCACCTCCAAAGAAACCATGAAATGTAATTAAGAAAATGTTTTTTTTTTTTATCTCAGTGAATTAGCCTTTTCATTGCAATTGATAAATTGATTATGTATTATTGGATGGACTGTTGTTGTTAATTTCACCCATGCCTCCTGTTTAAATATGCTTATACTTGCCTCTTCTGCATAAACAAGTAGTAGATTTGTATTTAATGTAAGTGAACTGAAGTGAGCAGAATTTATGATGATTTTCACAACACGTTGTGCTGTCAAGACTGACATGACTGATCTGACAAGACTACGTAAGCTCCCCATCTGTGTACAACAATACAGGGGCCTGATCGTCTGCCAGGGCCGTGCAACCCAGTCAAGCTGAAAGACATCACAAGTGTATAATTTGAGCCTAGAGTGACATCATAACAATGTCTGGCTCAAAAGCTTTTACCCACCTTATTGCCATTGTTGTACATGGCCACCAGGCACAGCAGATGGTACATGTGTCCGCACTTGCCAAGTTTTCCTACCAGCTCTGGCTTGATGCCTTTGTGCTGCAGGACGCCTTCATAGCCTGACGACATGACCAGCCTCTCCATACAGATGGTACAGTCCTGGAATAGCCGAATAACATACCTCAGCTACCGTTCAACGTGATTGTGTATATGAGAGTTTCACACTTGGTTAGGACATCAAATGGTGACAGACTGCATCTCATGGTGGAAACAAAACTTTTAAGTCCTGGACACTTTTTTGTGTCTATTTTTTCTTTTTCTTACCTCATCTGGCACCACTTTAATCCTTTCTGTGTATCTTCGCACCACATCCTCTGGGTTTTTACCTTGTCATAAAATGAAGCATAACAGGTATAAGATGACTGTGAAAGAAAAGCCAAACTTGCCACTTACTTTCAACTACATACCACAAGTTAATAAGAGAAAAAAAAACCCAAGATGGCCCACTGGATGGCATTTGCTTGTCATCTGAACACAAGAGAATAACAGCTTCAGCTTGATGGATGACAAACTTTCATCATGTTCGGCAGCCACTCTGGTCTGCGTGGCATTTTTTTCCCAGATGAAAGAGTGTGAGTGTGCATGTGAATATAGTTTACATGTCTGTGATGTTGAAGAGGTCACCTTCAAACTAGCACATAACAACCAGCCATCCCCACTCTCTCTGATAATCCCTGTGTGCAACCAGGCTAGCATGGCTGAGAGCACACCCACAGCTTACACCCCTAATACGCTTACAGGCAACCTCTTTTTCCCTGGAGCCTTTGTTTGTTCATTGGAGGGACAGCCAGTGAAGAGAACAGAGGGAGGGAGAGCAGTGGAAAGACTGCCTGACTGAGCATTAAAAAAAAGAAAGTTAAGAAAGGTATAAAATAGAAGGAAGACAGACAGGGAAGAGAGAAAACAGAAAAAAGGAGGAGAAAGAGGAGAACCATTTATGTATTTTATTTTATTGCTATTTGATGGCTTCATTAGCCGGATCAAAAGCCTCTCTGACCTTTTTCTGTTCAGAAAGCAGAGCAGGATCAGCCCAAATCTCCCTGCGTGAGTACAACCACATCTCCATTCCCCTTAAAGGCGTCCAGTTCATCTGAGTTCATGCTTCTTCTGCAGACACAATGAACAGGTTACTGTCTCATTTGTCTGTCTACGGTGTGACTGGTAACAGCTTTTCAATGTTCATAATTTAGTATATTTCCAAACTGTTCCAAAGACCTTCACTGAAAAAACAATATAACTTGGCTCCAATTAAAAGGCATAATAGAGACAAAGTTCTAGTTTTTGGTGATATGCCAGCAGAACGGCTTTAATGATGGTCTGTCAGTGGGTCTACCACATTGTTCTAGACCTAAATCCCCTGAATTTTTCTCTATCACCATGATGACTTTCACGTTTGTGATTTTTAATGAAATATCTCGACAGCAATTGCTTGGATATAAATTTGCTACTGACATTCATGGTCCACAGAGGAAAGATTATAATAACTATGAGGAATTAGCAAATGTTAGTATGTTAACATGCTAAACTAAGATGGTAAACAAGGTGACCAGCTAAATAACAGCGTTTTAGCATTGTCGTTCTATAGCTTTAGGATGTGCTCCTCAGTCCCCACGACCCCTGTCTCCTGCCCTTCATCTCTCCACACCTGCCATTTTCCATCCTCCCACCAGATGTACCCTAACTTTTTTCCTATCTCCATACCCACCTGCTTACTTGTTTCTTATTTTCAATCCCACCCACACACCTGTTCCCAGTCACCACAGACACCATTTAAACATGCCCTTGTCACCAACTCTGGGTCGGTTCGTCTGTTTTTTTGTTCCTTTGTGGTCTATGTGCCTGCTACATGTGTCCCAGTAACTGCTGCCTGCCTGTAAATCTGCCTGCTTGTCATCTAGTCAGCCTGTAAGCCTGTCTACAGTCTACAGGCAGCTAGCATGCCTGTAGACTCTTGGGTTTTGTTTTGCTTTAGTTACTAGTCTGGCGCACAGAGGAATTTCCATCTATTTCCTTGAAAGAACAGCTCCAGTTAAACCCACCTAAATACTTGGAAACTATGTTCTTGGAAACTTTATTCTTCAATTTTAAGCATGCATGCAGACAGGCTTTTGGTTACACTACCAATTAACTGGAATTCCAAGTTACAAATTGAACACTGTCTCAATTTTCCCTATAATTAGTACCAAATTACCTTTACTTTTGCAGAAGCATTCCCCTGAATTTAGTCACATATCAGAGATCTTTCCTAAGAAATCATAGGAAACCGTGTGACCTGTATAATGAAGCGTGACCACATCATCTCCACACGACTAAGTCTGTGCACAGTAATGGAGAGCTCTGAAGGGCTGACTGAGAGGAGTGTGGTGCAGGGATGGAAACCCAGCAGCCTCACTGATCAATTAGGACAAAGACTCCCTTGGGAGGCCAGTGGTTTCCACGGCTTCCATCGACCAGCATTTACTCAAGCCCAAAGCCGTCCAACTACACACCAGATCTCTCGAACCAGCTCAGCACAACAGTCCCTTGTTAATTACTTTCCTTACAACAGCCTCTGTCGATCTGCATGAAGTGTTACATCTATAAATTGTTAGTTTCACTAACTCATACTCAACACTTACTCATAAATTTGAAACCAGCAGTCATCATTACATTTATAGAACCTGTTTGAAGTGAACAGGAATATTTCCTTAACTAATTATCAGCAACAAAGGTTGTAACACCTTTATCGAGCTTAGATGTAAATTTAAATAACAATTATGGACCTTTTGGTTTTGGTTTCGCATTCAACAGTCATCTAATATGAAAGCATCCTGTAAAGCTACACAGGAGAGAGAGAGAGAGAGAGAGAGAGAGAGAGAGAGAGAGAGAGAGACTGCTGACTGTCAGTGTTTCTGTTCTTCTTTGTTTTCAGAAAATTCTGTCAAAAATTCAAAAAATCGGTCCTTTCCTCGTCTCTCTTTTCCTCCCATCCCCTTCCCTCCCCTCCCCTCTCCTCTCCTCTCCTCTCCACTCCTCTCCTCTCCTCCATCTTACCTCTCCTCAGGTGCTTTTTCTTGGTTTTACGGCGCATGCCATTGATTCCTGGCACAGGCTTCATGTCACTCTTGTTGATGGGTGGTGGGTGCAGTATAGGCTTGGGGGCCCGAGTCAGGCAAACCGGCAGACCTGCAGCGCACATCAGGATACCTGTCATACCTGATGCATATATGACACACACACGCACGCCGACCACACACACACACACACACACACACACACACACACATAGAGTGGAAAAAAAACAATGATTGTGAATGTGCTTCTGCATGAATGAGTACATCTAACAAAAACAGGACTTTTCTTCACAAAAATCAACTTTAAAATGATCATTTTTAAGCTGATTTCTAGGCAGGTTTGAAACAGGAGATGTTGTCTAACCTGCTAGTGCTGGGTGCACTGGTCCAGATCCAGTTAGATTCTTCACTGGGAGAGCAGGAACACTACCACAGGAAAGAGAGAGTGAAATAAAGTAATAATAAAGAAAGTCAGCTGCTCAAATCATACATTCATTTTATACATCCATCTCCACTGGCCAAAGACACAGAGGTTCACAGAAAACAGATTTAGAAACACTCATCTCCTCTATGTGACTGTGGATGCTTCGAGTCTGTTCTTGTTCTTATTTGTAAAAACATTCTTGAAGTGGCCCCTTGACTTCTAAAGTGACAGTAAATTATCTACACCACAGATGAGAAAACTGAGAACAGCAGCTAGTTCTGCTCTGCACGACACGAAAAACACTTGAGTTAAAGTGTCACATGTGCTTCACCACAGAGACAGAGACAACTGCAATGGGACGAGACAGCTTGACTCATGTACAAAGCACTGCAGCAGAGCCTGATTCAGGGTGACATTTGGAGAGGCTGGAGTTCAAGGCAAACGCAGACAACAAAGACAGTTGACTTGCGCTCTCTTCAAGATCTGTGGGAGCAGAGAGGACAACAGCACTTTGGGCATTAATATGAGTACGAAAGTCAGTGAGTCAGTGAGGGCCAGAGTGTCCCAGAGCAGGGGGCCACGGAGCCGCAGAGCTCGGGAGCAAGTTTTCTTTTCCTCGGGTTTCACAGCAAGACTCAAGTCACAGCAAAGTTAAATCATTTGATGGACATGATAAGTTCATTAAAACTTTCACTGGAATCAAAATCTTTTTTTTTAATTAGAGATCAGCAAGAAGTAATGTAAAAATTGCACCAGATGTGGATTGGTAGTGAAACATCTGGACAACTGCAGGACATCAGGTGAAATCATCTCATGCATCTTGAGCATCCAGATTAAAGCTTTGTTGCTTTCAGCCAATCATTCTCAGTGTCTTTGAGTTATATTACTTCTTTAAAGATGGACAAAGTAAGCAACTAGCTGGTTAACATCGTAGATCATCAGCAGCTTAAGAGTCAGATGTTTTTCTCAGGAGATGGTAGAGACAAAAAAAAAAGAGCTAAAAGAGAGAGTACTGGACTTTTATTCGCCAGGTGGCCTGAAACACACCTCCACATGAATCCTACTCCTGCTCTGTGTTTGCCAGTAGGATAAGTAGGCAACTCTTTTTTTAAGATTCAGTATAGTCATAGTATTAGCTAGCTGGTTGCTGGTCAATCATAAATTATTTGTCAGTATATTCATTTCACAAAACTTTTTAGCAGAGTGTAGATTGACCTTTGTGTAAATATCAGTTCCTCAGTTTGTCACTATTTTCTTCCAACTCACTGGCTTGTGCATGTGTCCCATATGTGCATCCATATACATGTACACAAGAAACAAACAAAACAGGAACATGCTCATGAAAGAGTTGCACCTCAGCACTAGTGGTCAAAATCATGACGAGCTGCATGAGATCCACTTCAGGAGATGGTCTTAGACACCTTCTTCTTCTTCTTTTTTTTTTTTTTTTTTTTTTTTTTTTTATCAGTTCTGCTTTTCTTAGATAGAGACATGTGACAGGAAATGCAGGGAAGAGACAGAGAGAGGGGATGACATGGACCCAGGCTGGATTTGGGCTGCAGTAAGAACTGAGTGTTATTTGTGATATACACTCCTCGAAAATACACTTTTCAAAGCATAATGTAACTACAACCACTGCCATCAGCTAATGTATCGCTCTCTGTACGCCAGGCACTAAAGCTGGCATCTAAAAGTGCATAATTACATACAGATATCTTCACTTATAAAACAGAGAAAAAGTCATATGGTAAGTTTGCTTTTTTGATGGGTTAATAGCAAGTGGATATGGGTAGCAAAATTTTAAGTCACATGAAAAAACAGGTGCAAAAAGAGCATCTGTCACTGAGTCACTGGTTAGTTTTCTTGGTTTATCGAACACAGACACACACACACACACACACTATACTGCAAATGTGCTTTTAAGTCTCTCTGCTCTTTGACCACGAAGCGACCGAGGTCTGCAGCTCCCAGGCATTTCACAAATCCGCATCAAGAGACTACTTTGACATTAGCCAGAGCCTCTGTTCCTGAGCTAGGGGAAGCCCTTCAATAAGCTGAGTGCAATAACGCGAAAGAACACGGGGCCTGGCAGCGGCTGTGGCCTATTGCTCCTCTGATGGACCAGAGACCAGGAAGATCTGACCCCTGTGGTATGCAAGGTGATCCGAGTCAAAATAAAATTACAATGATGTGCTGCTTTCAGGCTTCATCGAGTGATTTCACACCCTCAACCGCAGCATGAGTTCGAACTCACCCGCTGTAGTCTGCGCTTCTAACAGAAACTAACCAGTATACATCACAGTACACAGCTGCCCATCACTCAGTGAAAATGCCAGATGGAGTCAGGGGTTGGCAGGCAGTTCTCTCTTTCTGGAAAATGAAGGCAATGTTTATTTTCACTGCTGAAATTGTGGGAGGCAGAGGAAGTGACAAGGACCCGAATATCAAGAGTAAAAAGTGATCGGTGAAAGCAGAGAAGCGGAATTTCATCCTCAATAAAAAACAAATTCCTGTGGGTGCCGCCCAGTGGGAGAGTTCCTCCTTCATTTAAACATGCACTTAGGCCTGAATCAAATCAAAACACACTATGGACATGATGCCTGCCTTAATGAGTGCATGTATAATTTAGGTTGTTCACAGAGAGTGCTCTGATCAAACAAATAATTCTCATTAGGCAAAGAAATGGGACGACACACCACGAGAGCCTTCAACACCATCTCATTGTGCACTGTCTGCACATTTTGCACAAACTACACACCCCTTAAAGCATACAGTACAGAGGATCTGTCAAGGATCTGTAACATAACATTAATTAGGAAAGCATCGTTATTGCTTTCCGATCTTAGCAAAGATCGAGAGTGTATTGCATAATAAATATGTTGATGAAACAGCTGCATACTTAGCATTACCACAAAAAAAAATAAATGAATAAATACAAGTGTTACTGATGATAATTGTCTGCTAGACTGAAAGAAACAACCTAACACACCTTATCTACATTGTGTCTGTGGTTTAACTTGTAAAGACAGATAGATCCACATCTTGCAAGGAACTTTGTATTGAGCAACATCTCTTATTGTTATGTAGCTTATGAATCCTTCTCAATCTCTCAACCTGTAGCCTGTGCAGCTGCCACCCTCGTCTTATTCTGCACATAGCTAGGCTTTTTTCTCTTGTGCACCTCTGGAGGCGCTGACCCTGTCTGTCCTGGCTGTGCCTTGAGCACTGAGGTTCAAGACACATGCCACCTCCTCACACTCTGCTGACAATCCCTAATGCTGGATGACCTCCAGGGTTTAACTCTTTCCTCTTGCTGCTTGTTTCGCCTCCTTCACTTGAATCACATGTGTCTGAAGGCACCGTCATCACTGTTGCAAAAAATGTAGGTGTCCATCAAAATCCTTTGCCAGTATGAAAGTCTAATCCCTGTGCTAAATCCACACAGTATCCCGAACAATGGGCTCTGTTGGCTCATGCTCGGATCTTATGAGCCATTATACCTCATCATCAGTGTAAACAAGCACAGACTCTTCGCCTGTCCACCGCAGCACTAAAGCTCCAGCCCTCCGGTTTTGACGGGCCAGACAGAACCTTGTCACCTCTGCATTCCTTTCGCCCTGCCAACTCTAATTTCCTTCTTCCTCCTGGCCTGCGTTCACTTTTTTGCTCCTTCCTGTCTATCTTGCATAAAAAAAAAAAAAAAAATCTGTGCCTCTCTTCTTCCAAACCTTTGATCGAGGACAGTACTAAAGAATTTCCTATGGCGCTATTTTTCACATCTAATGCTGTAATTTCTGTCCTAAAACCAATGCAATTAAGTGATAAATCCAGCCCCTTCATACCTAACCCATTAACACCACATTAATTATGGCCCTTGTCAGGTCAGGGCATGAGGGTCGCTATCCTTCTCCGGCTCCTACTTAGTATCATCCTTCCTTTCCTGAGGGAACTTCCATCCTGCCTTGAGGACTTAATCAGACTGAGAGCGATGTGATTCCCCAAATAGAGAGACCACATTAGGCCTAGTTAGGAAAGTGCTGACTGAGGACTAATATCTCCTCATCTGTTTATTATGCGCCATAAAGACAGTAAAGGAGGGGGACTCCGTGAATGCTTAATTGCATATTGATGTGGGTAGCGGGAAGCAAACCCTACCTCCTGCTACAACTGGTGGTGGGGAGACTACAACAGCGGTAAAGCACCTGAAATGCCCTGAGAATAAGCTATAATGACACCAAGCATTTCCAAATAGCATCAGTTTGGTCCAGATGAGTGCTCATGATTAATTCAATAATTTCAATATTAATTTTTACCTTATTGGGAGAGCCAGAGTAGAGCAGTGAAGCAGCCCACTGATGGATAATGACCTCTGCACTCGACACACAGCCCCCCCAGACTAATCTCAGGTCAGGTCACAACACATAGAGCTCGTAAACACTCTATTCATGAGTTTTTTCTTTTGTCTGATGAGTGACTGGACTTCTTATTCTTACCTTTCAACTGTTCCTTGTCTTTACAACATTTAGGCTTATTCAGTACAATAATTCTGTCAAAAGACAAGCAGCACTGGCCTTATCTCTGAGAAGTCACAAGAGGATGTGGTTTGACTAGAACCCAAAAAAAAAAAAAAAAAAAAAAATCCCCTGAGATCGTGTGAAAGTCTCACTGTGCTCATCCCACCACAGAACTATCTGTCTATAAAAGACGAACAGACAGACAATTCAATATTATCACTTCTCATTTCTCATATTGTCATGACAGTCACATGTTCTGAAACTGTGGTTTACACGTTCTGTGTGAAGACTGAGACATGAGTGAGATTGTTTGTGTTTGTTTTTTTAATATCTAATTCACTTTAGTTAAACATTACCAAACCCACCTTCAAGTCTTTATAAAATGAATATCTTTGGGCCATTTTTCGCAATTTTGCTCGTTTAAAGAAAACAATCAGCAGAATAACTGATCACGAAAATGATTGTGACGATGCAGTGTCTTCTCACCATCCCTGACATACTGTATGTGTCTTATGTGTGAGTAGTGTGAGCACGCCTTGCCTCACTAACCATAGCTTATGGCAGGTACCATGTAAAGAAAGGCAGGCGGTGATATAGTGTGGCTGTGGCGGCCCAGTAATAAGATAAACTGATGTGTTGACACAAACCAGCAGATGGTGCCACTTCTTATATTTGTGCTCGTAAGACACATGCATGAAGCATGTGTCCCCCCCCAACCCAACAACCTCACGCCCTTTACAAGCCCACAGCCACTGGGTTCTTGAGACACTAATCAATATCTGAACTGCAGCCTTCATGGTCATAAAATCACATACTGTGTGCTGTGTTAGCTTACGTTGAGACGTAATCAATCATATGCCTGATTATTTTTGAAATCACTAAAGTCCTCTTTATATTAATCTAGCAGAAACACACACAGTACAAGCTTGTGTAAACAAGTCACTATGTGCCAAATACCATCCTTGCACCCAAAACCAGTTATATTAGGGTGTGGGTGTGTGAAAAACAGATCTGATGTTTTAGATTTTGTGTGGGTTTCTCTGTTATCTGTCTGTAGCACACTTGTGGGAATGTGCGAGGGAGTTCACATTTCACTTCGTGTGATTGTGTCTGTGTATATGTGTGTTTGTTTGTGAGCTCTCATGTCCTGCTGTGTGTATGTTAACCACACTCATCCTGTATGTCGAGCCACTCGCCTGGGAACTGGCGCACTCCGTCTCACCCCGTCTCTTCCTCTCATGCGCTCTCGCGCTCTCTCTGTCTCCACATAAAGCACCCTTTGTGCTGCGGGGTGAAGAGTGCGCACCTGAGCTTTCACTGAACTGTTAAAATACAGAGGAAACGTCCCCGGGTAGGTCCATCCTATCCTGGCTTTCTCTGTCACACGTAACCTTCCAGAGAGACACAACATTTCCCATCTGCTGGATGTATGAAACAAGGTCATGGCCTGCCATGATGAGCAAAAAGCCTATATGTTTCCTTTCAGTTACACAGAATCAGGCCACAGAAAGCGGAAGCATGTGTGCCTGGGTGAAGGGCAGTATTATTCAAACATACAGTAAGTGTGTCTCTCCCCATGAGCAGCGAGAACAAAATGGAATCAAATTAGATCAGGAGAGGGTTTATTTTAGTAAAAGAAAGCAGGATATGGGACTGAAGTATCGGTTACAACGCCAGACACACTTCTTTTCCTCGGCTCCTTTCGCTGAATTGCTCTGAGGACAGAGCGCTCTGCTGAAGCTCCCATTTTTCCTTGATCCATTATTCATTCTTCCCCAGTGGAGCTCTGCCTCCATGGCAAATAGGTTTCCACAGCTACACCAGGACCCCGCTTCATACACACCCACACCATAAAACAAAGACAGTTATACACACACACACACACACACACACACACACATACACCTAGATCGAACACGTACGACGTCAGACTTTTTCCACATCCAATGACACAACAACCATAGCATCGTGTGACAGTAGAAAATTAGTTCAAAGCAGAAGCAACAGAATGATCCAGAAGGGCTGCAGTATTTCACGCCTGTTGGGGCCAACATAAGCTTATTATGGAGCAGTAACCATGGCAGGCGCACATATGGAAGAGAGGGGTTCGTCCCCAGTTAAGGAGACTCGGCTGGACCAAAGGATTTTTCTGCAGATTCAGTGGTCAGCATGTTAACGAGAGCAGTTATAAATCAGCAGAGGGAAAAGACAGAAAATGACAGAGTACAATACACCAGACACACGCAGGCTGAAGCTTTGTGAAGCAGACAAGCAGAAACCGAGATTGTCTCTTTGCTTTTTATAACCACCCATTGCCTCAGCTGAACTGGAAATTCAAGCGAATCCAAGCATTATACCAGCTCTGTAACTAACAACAGGCTACTGCAGCCTCCACTGTATCCAAATAAGAAAAAAAGGGGGAAAAGCATGATTGACTGTGCAAACATCATTACCCTGGTGGGATGGCTCCTCTGGCAGTGCCCATGGAAATGCGCTGGGTGCCCGGCCGGTTCAGGTTGTTCTGTCCGTTGATGGTGAGAGCGTGGTGTCCATGGGCGGATGAAAGAGATGGCATCACGGGGGAACAGGGGAAGTTGGCAGTGGAAAGTGGCAACTGCACCTGTTCAGCTTTGGCTTGTCCACCTCCCACACTTATGTTATTGTTGTTGGTGCCGGAGGAGCCGGATGTCGGAGACCAGAGAGAGGTCCCAGCAAAGGTGTTGCTCTGCCGCACAACAGTGAGGGTTCCTGTTGCGCCATTGTTGCCCGCTGTCCCTCCATAGAGTTTACGCCGCTGAGAGGCCAGAATCGCATTAGAGGCAGCTCTCGTGCTGTTGACCAGGATGCACTGCTGGCAGGAGCACGGCTGTCCGGAACTGGCTCCCACTGGCCAGGACTGCGACTTGGGGATGGAGCCCATGATGAGCGGGTAGGCCAGGTCCATGCGTCTTCGCAGGCGTCTCTTGCGCTGGCTCTGCCTGTTGGTCTGAGACATGCTGTTGAAGTCAATGAGGTAGCAGAAGCCCAGAGAGGTCAGGTCCAGCCAGGGGTGCTGCTTCTCATAGGCGTTCTGGATGGTCACACAGATCTCCATGTCATAGGGTGTCCACGAACCATTGTCGTTCTCCCACTCCCACACCACGCCTTTCCCTGGGGCAGACGAGGGCTCGTAGAAGTTCCTCTGCACTGGTCTCATGGTGCCTAAAAACAAAGAGCAAAGAAGATAATGAACATAAGGACACTTGCTCTGGTTCTGTCTGTGACAGCATGTATATCACTAACTCCACTTGTGTGTCTGAAGATGGATGAATAATGATTAATGTGCAGAAGAACAGACTAATGATAAACTTCTGAGCACAGATTTTGTATGTTGTGTATTTTTAATACCTCTGGTGGCGCAACAGTAGTTAATTAGCTAACTTGACCACAGAAAATGGTTCAGCTGTTCAAATGTTTCAGTCAGTAAAGTGTACAATAGTGTAAAATTGTGTACCCCTTAATTTCAATTGATGTCACTGATTAGTCTGTTGCCAGAAAATAATTTGTTTGCTGAAAATACCAGATTTTTTCTTCATACAGTTTTACAAACACATAGCCTTGCTTCCTATTCACCATTTCATGACATTAAAGCTTGTCATGAGGGTTCATCATTATATCTGACAACTAATGGAGCAAAGGAATAATCGTGTAAATGATCAAGAAAAAGCATCAACAGATTAATCACTGGTGACATTAGCCTGAGGCAAGTTCCAGTTTTAATGTTGCTTCAGTTTCAAGCTCATCAAGTGAGCTAACAAGTGTTGCAGCAAGATGACCAAGTGATGGAGATGAGGCATAACACTTCACTACCTGCCTGAGGGAAAGTGGTTGCAAAGGGTAGCATTAAAGCAGTAGCTCAAGAGTAATACAAACATAAATCATCACAAGCGGTGGTGCACATGCTAGAAAAATTCCTCACCTTCTCAGACTGTGTATAAAACTGCATGAATGGCCTTTCAGAATACCCACAATGCCCTGCTCGCACTGTGCACTGTTCTGTGTGGTGACAGGGATGTGTAGTCAGTAGCTTGTACCTATGTCCCTCTACTGATGGCCACTCAGCTCCCACCTCCATTACAGCACAATTACGGTAGTCACGTGGGAAATCAGGACACCTTAGCCAATCCATCTCGCCACCACACGTCAGCAGGACTATCCAGGCACTCCGCCAGACCGCCATCCCCTCCTTCCCCCACCTAATTTAACGGGTAAATGCACACTCTCCTGCCAGGGAGGACCACTGTGATAATGGAGGGATGGGAGTGTGTACAGAGGATGAATGGGTGTGGGAATGAGTAGAGGAGTTGTTGGGCAGTGGTAACCCCTCATCCAGCAGCCGGTACTGGCTCCAGAGAATAAAATGCATCAGCAGAATCAGCGAGTCTGACCTTGAGTCACTGCTGCAGACGGCTGCTAAAGGACTCGGCTTGACGGCTAATTTCATTTAGAGCTGCTGAGAACCACCCACACACACACACACACACACACACACAGATGACTGCTCAGTGAGCCAGCTGCCTGTGTCTCTCACATCTTCAGTCAGTCAGCCATGCATAACTTTCTCTGCCAGTTGCATCCGTGCCTGTTCACAGCTTGCTCGTCTGATTTATGATCGCAATGAAAATATTAATAATTTGCCTTAAATGGATTTCAAAATAAAACACTAATTGATTTCCTGAAAGTCAGTTATTTTCTCTGTAATTTTGGGGTAGCAGTGCAAGGCTGTGTAATAACAAGCCACATGTCTGAACCCTTTATCATTGTGTCTCCTGAGGAACGCATTAGGCTCAACACTTTCAGCATGGCTGCATGTTTCTGGCCACGATCAATAACAGCAACAGTCTCCACACAATCTGAGAGTGTCTATGCATCGGAATGAAAAAAAAAAAAACTTTTCAAGCACTAATAAATATGGATTTTTCTGAAAATTCATGCTTAACTCTGGAACCTGAATGTAATAGTAACACATGAGGCAGAAACTGGGCCTCTCACATATTTTAATAGTCTGATTGATCCTTAGATCCAAAGTTTCGGCTTTATTTTCTTAACTATGAGTAGCATCAGTCATAAAAATAATTACTGAGATCTGGGGACATGGCAACATCACTTAAAAATTGAATAGGACAAAAAACAGAAGTACTCCACTGACCAGGCAGGTTGTAAACTAGATAAGTGTATATAGTGTATTTGTATTTGCTAAACTATGATAAGTAGGAATGTTGATTTGTTTTCTTGCTGAGAGGTATAAGAGAAAATTGTTACCAATCTCATACTTGTACGTTAAATATGAAGCTAGGGCCAGGATGTATCATCTTAAGTCAGGTGGTAGAGGGAAACAACTAGCCTGCTCTGTCCAAGGTTTAAAACATCTGCCTTCAACCAACTCTAAATTTTGTTTCATTAATGTAACTTTGAATCTACCCACAAACAACAAAACGTAAAGATGACAAGTTGTTGTTTTACAAGAAGTCTTATGCTCGAGCTCGTGTTGTGTCTCTGTGCGAAAGTGATTGCCTCACAATTACCGGCTGTTTGCAAAGACATAAAGCTGCACATAACCTTGTGTAAAACCACAAATTTCTGTTTGTGCACAGATCAAACCAACATGTTAACTAGTGAGGTGCTAGTAGGATTTTTTTTTTAATTTTACTTAGAACAGAATAAAATGGTTTCCACCTGTTTTCAAGGTCTTCTCAAGCAAGATAGCTAGCTAAACTGAGTGTTTTTTTTATTTGACCACTTTTCTCACCCTGTTTGACTTTTCTCTTGCAATTCCCACAAGCAGTGAACAAAACTGATGTTACCCATAGAAATGATGGCTAAAACTATAAAAATAAGACCCAAGTTCCAACAAACTTTCTTTAAATATTTGGACTCTTATGTAGGGGCTGTCCCAGTTGCCGCTCAGGGACCTTGGGGAGAGAGCAGAGGTCACAACAACACAGAAGTCTGTGGTCTTATGAGGGAAGTTTAATTCAAAACACACAGCCTGAAATTCTGCTCACTGACTCCAATTCTGCTTTAATTTACTGCTGTACATCCTGCCTGTGCCAGAAAACTGGACCTGAGCTGTTCTTGCACTCCCTGTGACACGTTATGCTCTTCCTGACAGGAAACTAAGCAAGAGTGGCCACTTCCTGTCTGACCTTGTGTTCCTTTGGCAGCCATCTATCCTGCCCTCCCTTCTCATCCCTTGTCCTCCCTCCCACATTGTCCTCCAGCTGTCCTCGCCCGACATCAACGTGGTTCCCCTTGGGTGATCTCTAGCTGTGTGATGCATTGCCACGTCAGGCCTTGCTGTGGGACTCTAACCCCACTGTCACGCGAGGCCAGGTGGGTTCAGGGTGAGCTTGGCTGCCCTCCCACATGTTAGCTGGGAGGAAAACTTCAGTTTCTTCACCATATGAAGTCATGCGAGTCTCCATCCCTAACAGCCTTGTTTTCCTCTGGAAATGAAGGAAAGCCCGTTTGAATCACTCTCAAATGGAAGGACGAGCAACATCTAATAGAGAGCTGAAGTAATTAGTCCTAAAACCCAGAAATTAGTTAGCGTTTTAACACCTTCTGGTTCCTTTGTCCTGAAGTCTATGTCTTTTTCTGTTTTGGTTAGATGGCGGTAATCAAGACATTTTAAACATAAAATATATCAGTAAGTGCCTCAGTCATAATTTGTTTCAAATTTACATTAAAAAAAGATGGTTGCTGGCTAAATAAGATTACAGGGGTCATCGGGAACGTTAAACATCATCATGCTGTATATGCAAACCAATCTTCTCACCAGTGCACCTTTACATCCTTGTGTTTATTTTCGTGCTCCTGCAAACTGTTAGTAATTTTGCAAAAGAAAATGCTTTTGTAGGCGAGATCAGCGCTAAATCAAATTACAAGTTAAAAGTTTTGTAGTGGTGAAGCTGAAGTCATGCATAGTTGATTTACAGCATAACATTAGCTTTTGCATTCTGCTCATTATATTTAGGCTTCGAAAGTCAAAGAAGTTTTGTTCATTTGTGAGGATTATCCTGCTGAACAAAATGTGTAAGTGCCCTACAAAAATACGTCATCCCTGCAGCACTCTATTGCAACATCCTTGACTGCCCTCAGGAGTCCTGCTGCAGGGGCAGATAACAGACTACCAAACTGACGCTTTGTGGTAAATTTTGGTGGATGCTTTTATCAGATCTGTTAATAAATGCAATTTATATACATATTGTATTTTCGAAGGACAAGGAGTGTGGCCCGAAGATGTCATTTAACTTTAATTTGAACCCCAGACACCTTTAGTGAGTCAAAAATAATGGTTTTTGACATTTACACAAAACATGATTATTATTATTATCAACTGTTGTACGCTGTATTTGAATAATCAAATGACTGATAAAGAGGAAAGGAGTGAAATTGTGGCTTTGACATTGACCAAATCCACTCTCACTAGAGCTCATCTAGGGAGTAAACCTGCTTCACTCCACACAGTGAGCAGTAAATCCTATCTAAATCTGTCACTGAGGTTATTGATGTGTGTGTTCCTTCCACACTAACACCTCGGTGGTCATCCAGGAAAGTGTGATGAAAAACCTTAATGGAAACTGTCGGTGACAGACACCTGATGTGTTACCAACAGGTAACACCTGAGCAGCTGCTGGAACATGCACGAGATTGAAGCTCAGTCGTCACAGAAACACTGATGAAGGTTTTTGTTGTCATGGAAGCCGTCTCTGAAGAGAGAAGGGAGGGTTGCCCATATGTGAACGTTCCTACTACTCCTTTCCCTGAGCACAGCGCCAACAGAGTCAACTCCACCTCCGCTCGCTCATCTCATCTGCTGCTGACGCCAGCTTTCCCTTCTCTCTCCACTGTCTCTCCTGGCTCCTCACCAAGGCTGTCACGCTGAGCCATTCTTCACATTTTCCACTCTGTCATTCACTGGACCCAATCCTGCTCACACAACACTCAACTCTTGGACAGAGAGTAGAAATCTGTGTTGCTGAATTAGAGCCTGCATCACCTTGTAGTTAATGCTCTTCCTCCTGCTGCTGCTGTGGGAGGAAAGGCAAGACTAGAAGTGCCCAGATCAAGCTCTATAATATATCCTTATAATTGACAAGCCTTTCCAATTTCCCTGGGGTTGTGTTGAGCCTATTAAAACATAGTGCTGCATTTTTCCTTTTAACTACAGAAGGAGAGAGGCCAGTAACAGGTCCAGCATCATATGGCTAAATGCTGTCGGAGAGGTATTTAAAACTAACTAATCTGTGGTCCAGGCTGGAAAACAGGCAGACCTGCACACACAATATGTAATATATAATAATGGTAACATCCTATCAATTTAATACGTCCACCATTAAAAATCACTGGTGCTTTAAACTTGGGCTCCTTGAAACATTACTACATTATAAACTGCAAAAACAGAGAAAAACACCCACTGCATGTGTGCAGAGGCCATGATAATGTCTTCATATTGTTAGTTTTATCTACCAACAGTCCAAATCCCCCAAACTATTCAATGTAAAATGATATAAAACAGCGAGGAGCAGCAAATCCTCACATTTCTGAACCAGGAGATGTTGAATGATTTAAACAATTGTTTCAGATACTAAAATAGCTTGTGTGTTCATCAAGTACCTGAATAAAGGGGCAATCCAGCAATTTTACACATTAACTACAGTTTATTGGTCAAAGAGAGCACTACTTAGTCTATAAACACAGTTGCATGATTTCATGCCCTGATGATGTCATCGGGGGTATTTTGGTTTGGACTTGGAGATGAAATTTAACAGAAACACTGAGTCACAAACTGGAAACTAGGTAAACTGAGATCCAGTGGACCTGTGGTTGCATTGTGGGAAATGTAGGCTCTATTGTTTAAAAATCTCTGACCAACTATAATTTGGCAGGTCCTCCTTAAATCTATCTCTTAAAAGTGCCCCCTGTTTGCAAGTGCAATACTAAATCACCTCAGCACCTCACTGTGAACAGATACCGGTGACATACAGTATTTTGCATTTCTGCCACTCTCCTGATTAGTGGCATGCATTTTTCTTTCTCCACTAAATCTGGATTGACAAATGAGGTGAAACAACATAAAATGTTCTAGCTTCCTCTTACTCTCATTACTTTGCAGGATTTCTCACCCATCACACAAGCAGAGATTCATCATGAGACACAAGAGCATCAATATCTACTTGAACTCGAGTCGCAGAGATGCAGCTACAGTTTGTTGCTTATGTGAAACCCAGCTCCCCTTTTCAGTGGCTTTCTCTTCTGCTGAACAACAAGGCAGAGTTCACCACAACATTGTTCTCGCTCTTCACTTTTACCTTACTAGAAAAGCTTTTATATTGTTGTTGCATTGTTACTGATCTTTCTCTATCTACACAAGTCACAGGGGCCGTCTTTCTCTAAAAAGCTGCTGAAAGTCATTCTGGGAAACACAGAGATTGCTAACTTAAATAGAAGTGAAAGGAAAAAGACTACAACTAAAATATATCCATCATGGCATGTATGAAAACGTAATGACAAACTGCAGTATAACGGGATCCATGGGTGGACTTTTCTTTTTCTGGATAAATTCAACATTTTTCAAGTGTGTCTTAAAACAACAGTTAGGCCCATGTGTACACTGAAAGAGGTTTTTGCTTGCTGTCAGTCCTGTTGATACAGTGCTTCCAATGTAAATGATGGGGGCACAAATTCAGGGCACACTGAGCAGGACATTTTACAGTTAATAAACTTGTCAGTGCTCTCTGGTGGAGGAACTATGTAAAAGTGACACTGTCTTAATTACTTCAAACCTAATTTGGCAATTCTGTGCTGCAATTTCTTGTCCCTTATCAGCCACCATATCTGTAATAAGATAATATTAGCCAGGATCTAATTGCCACAAATTAATCATGACAGTCTTCTCTGGTGCCAATGTCAGGGTGATACTTTTATTTTTTAGTGAAACATTTCAACAGCTATTGAACAGATTGCAGTGAAATTAAGTTCATGATGCCTAGAAGACGAATGCTAACACGCTAACTAACCCCTGACGTCTACTTGCCATTTCAGAATGAACTGTAACCATCATCAGGTCAAAAATCTTTATTTGTGCAACACTGCAAAACAAATGACATTCCCATTAGCTCCAGCTGTACTTTGTTTAGCACTAATTATCAAATGTTAGCATGCTAACTACCCTAAACTAAGATGGCAAGCATTGCAGGCATTATACTTGCTATGCATCAGCATGCGAGCTGGGCACGTTGATATAATGACATTTTAAAACTCTGTCTTTGACACATTTTGAGATTTGATAAGACAAGGATAAATATAAAATAAATAAGCATTAATCTGATCTAATTTAACCCTAACCGCCCCCACCAATGCAGCCTCCTGTGCTGTTTTAACACAAAGCTGTTTTCGGTCTGAATTTCCACTAAGCGGTGTTGAATTTCTTCATCTTCATCACACCTATTTCTCAACTTCATAACACATTTAAAGAGCACAGACATGCACAGAATCCCTCCTGTCAAAACGTGATCTGGCACACAAGTTGAATTTTTCAGTCAGTGGAAGTTATTCTCCATTTCATTTACCAGTTAATCAACTTCAGTTCAAACAAAAGATCTACAGAGCTGTAAGCGGCGCAGTGTCAGTGCAGGCACAGACCATGAATTAACATCATACAGCCCTCATATTATCCTACATATGAATAGTGAACGCATGATGAATATGCTAATAAATTCTACAGTATGGGGGAAATAAAATAATTGAAGCGCGTTTGATCTTTTCACATAAACCCTAGAGCACAGCATGAAAAAAGGACTTTCATCTCCCAAAAAAGGCCTTCACAAACAATAAACCCAAGCTGGCTATTAGAGATGATAAAGAGACAGAATACTGCAGAGCCGTTAAAAATGCACCGCAGACAGAAACATCTGGCTCTGATATCTGATATTGTATGAATATGATAAGAAGTGAAGTCTTCCTTTAAGCTAATGTACCACTGAGGCATTACACACAAAAACTCTCCTGCTCAAATAAGTGTTACATACCTGTACATCAAAGTCTGAGAGATCTGTAAGAGCATTATCTGCTCATTAACGGTTACCCAGAGATCAGAGACCATAATAATGAGGATGACAGTCTGGCATTAAGATGGTTTAACAGCATTATATGTTACAATATCGCGGCTCCCCTGCTGCTCTCTCACAAAATCACACATTGAAGCTTATTTTCTATATTGAGATGACACTTTCGTTTTCCCAGAATGCAGTTCTTTATAATGAGCTGGAGTAGTGAATAGCGACTTGGATTCCCATAAGAGTCCTCGTCTCTTTGTAGGCAAACGTGATGGATGAACAAAAGCAGTGGAGTACCAGACCCTGGTTGGGAGGCAGTTGGAGAAGGATAGAGAGACCTTTGGAGGAGAGAGGAAAGGAGGGAGAATAAGGAAAAGAGAAGAGGAAAGGAAAGAAAGGTCGGGAGGAAGAGGAAAGAGGGGACAGTGGTATTGAAAGGGAGGAAAGAAGGTAGACAGGTAGAGGACAGAACATAAGGAAAGAGGAGATGATAATGAAGAGGATGGAAGGAAGGGAGAATGGCAGGGATAGAGGAAAGGTGGGAGGTAAGAGAAGAGAAGGGGGAGGGGGAAGACTGGGGAATGGAGTAGGGCCAGACAAGGGGAGGAGGGAGGAAAAAGAGTAAGATTAAAGGCTGTGTGAGTATGTAAGGAAGAAGGGTGTAGAGACTGAAGGACGCATGTGATGAGTGGTGGTTTTCTGCCAAAGAACAATAAAAAAAAAAAAAAAAAAAAAAAAGATGTCTCACTTTTGCCTGAGCTTAGAAAGTGAACACTGCAGTAAAACCAGTCCTACTAATACAGTTTTGCTGCCAGCAAGACAAAGTGGTGAGGAAAAGTGGCTGAACTCCCACTGCAACCATCCTTATCCTCACCCCCTTCAACTCACAAAACTCTCCCACACCCCAGCCTGGGGAAGCTGGCCAGTTACTGTGCACTTGTGCAGAGTTTGCAGTTACTGGGGTAACAAAAAAAAAAGACAGAGTGGATAAAAAAAAAATCTTGAGAAAATGAAGTTATAGTCCTGTCCACCTGCCAGCTGCCGTGCTGCAATGAAGCAGCAGACCCTGAAGCAACCTTGTGACTCTGTGGTTGTCGTGACCGTCCTCAGCTGAGGCGCTGCCAAGGGTGCGCTCTCACTCACTATTACTGCATGCACATGTGAGTGTGTATATCTGTGCATGTGTGAGCACACTGAAGAGGTGAATGTGGGGTGTGTGCGTATTTGTGTGTTTCAGTGCACAATCGCTTCCACTTCACACCACTTCAGCCTCATCAAGTCCAGCAGGACGCTCGTTAGTGTGTCAGTGCCGTGCCGTGTCGTCACTAGGGCAAGGGAGTAGGAGGCACAGCTCCAGGCATGGTTACAGCAGGCACACACACACACACACACACACACACACAGATACACACACACACACACACAGATACACACTACCGTGCAGCCTTGGCTTCACATGATGCAGGCCAGCACTGCCAAAGAGCAGTATCAGGGTTACTGTAAAACAGGTTTCTCGTTAGCAGACAGGAGTCAGTTTCACATATGGAGAACAAAATCTCACTATGTTAACTACCCCATATCTGTCTAATGGAAAAAAACAGATCTTATTTAGTTGATGCAACTTTTGACAGTGTTTCAACATTTCAATCTAAGGTATGACACTTGATAATTTTCTGGGGTTTCACCTCCCAGTACACACAGATGCATGTTATTTCATCACATTTCTTCCCATCTCTGACAACTGCCAACCGATGACTTCTTGTGCCTGTGTTGCTGCAGAGCTCTTTTTTTGGGGGGGTTTTGGCATCAGTCCAATTTGAGCATAGAATTGCAAGGAATTATTGCACGTTAAAACATTTCATTAAAAAAGAAAAAATCTGCGATGTGAAATGTTCAACTTACAGATGTTTAATGCACTGCATAATTTATTTTTAATGTTTAATGTAGAACTTGAATTAAAAAAGCTGATATTGCCCAACACATATTTTAAAAAAATATATATTTAAGGTGTTCATTAGAAGATCCACCTAAAAAAGTTTTAATTATAATTATACTTCCTCCCCTCAAATCATGATATGGTGTAGAAAACTAATGGGTAACAACTTGATCCAGTTGGTTTGGTGCATAAACTAACTACAGTTTTATGACCATGCTTGTATTATACATCACTATAAGCAGAATTTAATTTGTGTCATATGAAGCTATTAGCCAAAATTTCAATGGGAAAAACAAGGACAGGGACAAGGACCTTATCATGATAATCACTGTTTTAATTTTGATATAATTTTCAATTTATATTTTAATTTTAGGCCAAGTTTTAACTCTCCATGAAAGTAGATGAAGTCTACATCTATGGCTTAAAGGCTTTGTGAGGCTGTAAACACAGATATTTTTTTGCACTTTAATGCAGGACCAACATAGTTCCTGATTGTTAGTAAATTCACAGAAATGGAAACTCATTTGATGCTTCTGAAAGATTTTATCTATAGCTAACATAGAAATGGAGAAATATACAGGGCCAAGGACTGAGCCTTGAGGAACTCAGTAAGTGAACTGGTAAGTGACCATGAGGAATTTCAGATCAGAGATATATGAATAAAACCAACCTAAAACTGTACCTTAAATGCCTACCTGATGCTGGAGTTCAGCAGAAGCAAGGGATAAATTTATTTGCTCAGGATGAATTACTGTGTATTAAGTGAATGTTACTTCTCCACTGCAACTAATGCTACTGGTAAATACATATTAAATAAAATAACCCTATGGTCAAAAAGCATATTAGTTTCTATATTAGTCTCCAATTTCTCTGTATTAGACATAATTCAGTAAGAAAACAGTAAAATACTTTACCGCACATAAAAACTGAAAACTCTGAGTGAGAATTTTTTTATTACTTTATGGTGTTGCTTTGTTTAGTTTGATTTAGTCTTCATAATATATTATTATCACATTGTCTTTATCCCAATTTACCAATATCTAATTGGCTATTAAGTGATAACTGACAATATGACTGTTTCAAGTTTTTGTTTTACACCTGTAGTATTAAAGGTTTGTCTCAAGCAATGCAGCACCGGTAGAATACCGGTGAATAAGTAGAATAAGTTTGATTTCTTTCTATGTGATTATTACATATATTTCCCATACAGTATATATATATATCACAAATTCAAAATAACCAATATATTGTAGTTTGGCATTAATGTGATAACAATGTTGACATTGCAATGTTTGTGAACAATTCCAAACATATCACTTAGGCCTACAGCCGACAAATCCACATTGCTCTTCCCTAAGCTCAGCAGGAGAAAGTGACACAAACATACACATGGGTCTCACACTCCAACATGATACAGTATTTATCTGTGACAACACGATATTTCATGTCAGTCATCACACTGCTAAGACAGACTGTACATCAGTGAAACCATTTTGTGTGCTCAGCGGAAAGCTGATTGATGGCCGGACCACGTCAGGAGGAGACTGAGGAATAGCTCATGCGGTTGTCCATCAGGTGACCCTTGTCACACTGTACATGCAAAACTAACTGCTGTATGACACGATCAGCAATGAATCACATCCTTTAAAGTTTGCACTGTACAGTCACAGAACTGAATCTGTTGGTATTAAACAAAAGCAGCAACGGTTCAAACTCTAGAAAGAGGAAGTTTTACACAACTTTATCTCTTATTGTGTCATCAAGGCTGTTCTCATGAAAACTGCTCAGAATATTACATGTGACAAATAAAGGGAGACTTGTTGAGATGAACAGCATGCATTAAATGAGTTTGCTGAGACAGACTTCATGGTTGTCCGATGCCATCAGGTCTTATCAGAGGAAACGTCTGGTTGCGTTACAGCAAACTATCACTGTGCCAGACTGCACTGGTCTGATCAGCAGTAAAAGGGACATGGTGTGAGAGAGGTCAGAGGGCATCTGACCACCCTGTGGGGAGATAAATGTTTTATGAACCATACACTGCGATGGATTTACCAAATACAACTTTGCCTTAAGTATGTTCTACTTTCCCTATGAGTTTTTATTATTAGGCCCAGCCTTTTTCCCTGCTGAATCACAAGTGTAATCACATCTCCTATGTGTTCATACCTCAAATGAATGCAGAGGTGTTCCCTTTTTTAGTATTAACAGCTTGTCTTCATAGCTCAGTTATTTTTATTGCCATGTTTGTATGAGTCTTTTGAGAGGGTATTCAGGGAGCCAGCTCCTGCTTGTCAGGGCTAAATGTCAGAAGCTAGAATAAAATCAGGGTCATGTCCTTGTTGCAAAGTTGCTGTTGGATCACTAAAAGCCTTTATTAAGCTTAAAGCCTGAACAAAGGTCCGGTGGGGCTTTATCAAAGCAGAGAGGTGTACTACAGCAGTAGAACAGTGATACGTTGACTTTTGGGGGTCAGAGCCTGGAGAGACACTCCTTTCACCAATCCACTTTTCAGGAGTCTTCAGTTTTGTTGTGCTGAAGAAGGAGGAATGGCAAACTGCTGAAATATGAATAATGTACTCACGGGAAACTGTATTGTGGGTAGACCTCTACTCTTGCCCTGCTGATATCGCATCATAATGAAAGGTTGTTTTTAGTGTAGTATCAGTGCAAGCATATGACTTCATGCTCTCCAGGCTTTGATTGCTGTAAGACATGTACATAATTTATATGTAACTATAATGAATAAATCATTTATGATTTTCTGGAAAGGCTTACTAGCTCTATCACACAGAACTCTGAAACTCACTTTATGTTGAGTTATGTTGAGGTAGGATTATGGTGCTTGAAGTGACACATTCCCCAAAATCTGCTGTTTTCCTGTTGCATTACAGGCTACCTCAAAGATCCAAATCTCTGAGATTCAGCCAGAGTCAGTGTTTAGCCGTGTTTTGGCAAAATGACGACCATTTGGATCATACTGACCATACAGCTGGACAGCAGCGAAAATAGATTATACCGCAGGAGCAGTTTGACAGTTTAAGTTAATGCTTGATTGTTGCAATCCACTGTAACTGGCATTAATTCAAGCTGACCACAGGGAAAAACTACAAACCTAACAGCCACATTTCAAGCCAGCGGGGGTGAGTGTTTGATTCTTAACAGCTTGTAAATCACTAAAAAGTCCCTTCTCACTCAGAAATGTGTTTTCCATATGATTGGTGTTGTGTGTTTGTAGTTTAACACAAGGCTGTTTTCACAAGAATCTGCTCAAAGGGGGAAGTTGAATGTGAATTCAACATGGATACGTAGGCGACCAACCACATAGGTCACCTATCGTCATGGTAACCATATCAAACACGAGGTTCATCTGACCTGACTGTCACCCTGCTACGTCTAGTCTCCTGCACTGTCTCTCAAACGTAAGCAGCAAAGCTGAGACAAAGCAGAGACAGAAAAACTAACAACTGATAACCACAGACTGAGGTGGAGACATAATTGGTTTTTTTTTATTTTTTTTTTTTTTATTATCATCTTGAACTTAACCCCATTAGCGTTCAAGCTTTCAGTGAGGTGTAGCACAAGCTGTCAGTTGGAAACCTGCAGCTAACAAAGTGCATCTGTATGCATCTTGGGTTTTAATGCATGGAGCTAATCACAGATATTATTCCTGCGGTGATTCTGTAAGTACTGTCACACATTAGTGGAGACAACTGTTTCTACTAAATTAATGAGATTGATTCATTCCTGGCATTTTCATTACTTTTATGATAATCTGAAGGAGGAGAAGAAAGGTGACAATTTGGAGCATCTCATCCATCAGTATTAATTGTTTTAGACACTTTTATAAAGCCCTATTGACAGTTTTTTGCCCTTGCTCTCTTATTGTTTTTTTCTGAATACAAAAATACTTATATAGTTATGCTATAGTTATATATATATATATATATATATATATATATATATATA
>CM076654.1:18332755-18345737 GCA_038496675.1 Rachycentron canadum
CACACACACACATATATATATATACACACACACACACACACACACACACACACACATATATATATATATATATATATATATATATATACACACACACACACACACACACATACACACACACAGTCTCTTTATTATAATACAACCAGAAAATACAGCAATGTGGCAGCAGTATTAAAAAAGCAGCAGGAACCTGGCTCTTAAACCTAAATGAAATGAACCCTAATTCATATCATTGCTAACACCTGTATATGACTATTTCATGTCAAAATGATGCTGTGAAAAAGGTCCATTACACCAGGTTTGAGCAAGACATGTTCAACATTACATGTACATTTTATATAAATTTAACTCATTGGAAGCTGCTAATATGTACAAGACCAACTTTCCATCACATTATTTCATTCAAATTGTCAAGGATCATTATATGATATTTGACACAAAATCATAATTTTGCATCAGCAAGGCCACTCTCAAAGGGAAACCCGCAAACAAACTGGATACTCAAGATGCAGTATTCAAGCTGTTAAAGAGAAATCTGAAGAATCAGCAGAGGTCAAGGACAAAAAAAGGACTGGAAGGCCAAGAAACCCTTCAAAATCTGAAGTTTCTCAGAGTTTCTTCTTTGAGAGATGGGAAGAAGTCCAGCAAGGACCTGGCTCAGCATCTGGCAGCTTTATCAGGATGAAGCCAAGTTGACTCTTCTACAGTCCGAAGAAGCTTGATCAGGAGTGAACTTTGTGGAAGGGCAGCAGCCAAGAAACCACTTTTTCAGAGGGGGAACAGGGTGAAGAGGCTAAGTTATGCTAAAGCTCACAAAGATTGGAATGAAGATCAGTGGAAAAGAGTATTATGAAGTGACAAATCCAATTTTGAAATCCCCAGTATGTTTGCTGATTTCTCAAACAAATCTAAATGGTGGCCTAAGATTTTTGCACAGTGCTGTGCTCCTCCAGTTACAGAATATATAATGTTTCCTGATCTAAAAAAAAAAAAAAGAAAGTAAAAGCTAAGTGCAAAGACCATGGCACCTTTTTTTCAAT
Organism: Rachycentron canadum; assembly: GCA_038496675.1. Classification (NCBI taxonomy): domain Eukaryota; kingdom Metazoa; phylum Chordata; class Actinopteri; order Carangiformes; family Rachycentridae; genus Rachycentron; species Rachycentron canadum. Next base: position 18,333,796 of record CM076654.1, read on the forward strand.
CACACTTGGACCTGAACCTCAACCTTGGACCCAAAAGACCTTGTTGTCACAATTTGACAATCTCTGTGACTAAATGCATCTGTGCAAATGATACAACAAGAGTAGAAGCCATTGTCATTGAGGTCTGATAAAAAATCCCCTGGATGTGCCCATAAAATAAATCCTTAGAAAGTTTGTAAGTTGTAAGTACTCATGAATAATGAAATGTCTGAAAAAGTGATGGTGTGTGAGCTGCTGGAGGTTGCAGGGGTCTCTGGCAGGCAGCAGCAACTGCCAAATAATATTCAGCTCACAGACAACTGCAGGATGCTCCTCACACTGACCAGTCATGTTACTCAGACTCTCACCAGGAGTCATGATTTAGAGATGCTTACAAGTGACACAGAGGGGAGGAGGGTGAGACAGAGACATTGATATTCTGCTGAGGCCGGGCAACAGATAATCAAAATAAGTGATTGTTTTTGCATGTATGCACACGTGTGCTCCTCCCATGCTCTGTAGCAATACTTCTTTCACTTGTATGCATTTATTACCTTTATCACTTGGGTCAACACAGTTTCATTAGCGCCTTTTTTTTCTCCACAACTGAACTACAATATCAACTATGATTGCTCCTCTATCTTTAAGTAGGATCCTTGGTTAAAAACTCATAAGACCTGAAGTGTTTTAATTTGTAGTGTGGTCACTTGTTGTAATGTTGTGTTTCATCCAATTGCCTTTTTTTATTTGTCATGTAATTGACAGAAAACCTTGTCAAATTAGATTTTAGTTTTATTCTACCATTAGTAGTATGAGACTGCAAAAAAAACAAAACATTTGATTTTATTGATTTTTCAGTCCATAAAATGTCAGAAAAATTTTTGTAGGCAAACAACAGTTTACTGTTGTAGAATACAACAGCTCAATCTTTATCACCAGAAATCAATTCTTTTCCCTCTAAAACAGCAGCTGGCATATTAATTTGAAGGGGTGGCAGAAGTGTAGAAAACATATTTTTTTGTTATTTAATCATATTTATTTTCACATTCAAATGCTATAGATATTGCATTTGTAGATTTAGGTTTTAAGATTTAAAGATTCTAACTGTTCAGGTTTAACCAATGTCAACAACAGGGATTGCATAACAACACATCTAGGGTTATTAGTATACAGCTCTTGAAAAAAAATAGAGGGAGGAAAAATATTGTAACATCTCTAAAAAGTGCAAAAAATAACTTTCCCTGTCTCATTTAGTGTGTTGATTGTGTGTTGATAGTTGATCCATGTGGAATGAGGAAAGCTGTACTATAGAGAGCAGAGAGCATGGACTTAAAGTATCCTGTAAAAACCCAAAATGTAATGTCAGGATATTGAAGCAAGTGAAGTGTGAGTGTTTGAGTAAAAGGCTCATCTTGGAGATATGACTCCTGTCTGTGTGTTCAGTCTTATGGAAGATCTTCTTTTTCTATTACTGGAACAATGATGACTGTCTTACCACTAAGGTGCTTTTGAGGAAGACACCTATGTTTCGGCTTTAGCAATCCATCATGCCTCCGCTATGCTAAAGTACTGGGTAGGAGTGTTTTTTTTTTTAGTTAAGTGAGTAAAAATGCTGAAACCAAATTACAAAATCCTGCACTGTGTTTCTGTGTTCACTGACACTGATCAAGGGAGCTCTGAGTTAGGCTTACTGCAACCACTGGCAGCCTGAGTTGCGTCAGTGCAGCTGATCTTTTCAGTGAATGTTAGACCACACACTCCTGTAGATCAAAGACACACCACCACTCGAACATGAACAATCCTTCTGCAACATTACAGCAGTTTACATCTGGTTTGTATGCTGAAGAGCCAGTGTGCTATGAAGCCATGTACCAATAACACAACAGACTGATTGACATTCACTTTATTTCTCACACTTTTATAATGGCTCTGTTGTTTTGAGGGATGGTGTGATTATTATGGATGAAAACACGTGGGACAAGCCGACAAGATGACTTCTCACAGGCAAAAGGTAACAAGACGAGGGTGACAATATTATAAAAAATAGGTGTGAGTGCTACTGAGGCACATTTTAACAAGAGACATGTCAGTAAGTGTAAACAGAAAGATGGCGGATAGTTTACCTAAAACAGCACCTTGATGGTGCCTCATTTCTATTCTGGCAGTGGCTGGCTGTTCGGACGAGGCACCCAGTCTCCAATCTGAGTGACTGGCCTAGTAAGCAAGTGGTGCAGAGAGCAGTTTTAAAGCTGCTTCCTCGATGAAAGCCTCAGATATCCACTTTATAAGTTAAAAGTGGTGACTCGCTGGATTAGAAGTTAAAAGGAGATGTGGAGAGACGCTTCGGCTGACGACGCCAGAGGCTGCAGAGCCTGCTCATCACTGTAACGTAATAAGGATGTGGACAGAGCAGACCAAAGCACAGCGACCCTGGAAACAAGGTCACTCTTAGCGGGAACAACAGCCTGACTGATGCTTTACAGGCATGAAACTAAAGCCTGAACACTATTTAATAAGTACAGTGTTGAAAAGATTATTTAATTCATTAATAGACATGGAATCCTTTCCCAAAAAGTGGGGAAAAAAATTATGTTATCATTATGACTTGAAAAATCTTGTCAATATACTATAAAAATTTGTGTTGGGCATTTTTCACTATTTTCTGACAGTTCACAGATATAATCAAAAATAATCAAAAGGTTTAACAACATGAAAATAACTGTTAGTTGCAGATCTAAATAAATAAAAGTATATTTTAAAATGTTGGTGTTATAGTGTTATTAAATGGTGTTATTTTGCTGCTGTTTGCTTTTTAACTAGAGAAATTTTTGTCATTTCCTACATTTCATGTCAACATAAAGAAAAAATCTAGTGTATTTTTTCTTGTCCCAGCTGCTGGTCAGATCACATAAATGAATAGGGGCTTTGGACAGGCATCTGCGTCTGTTCATTAAATTCTACACACAAAATATTTAATGAGATAATTGACAGAAATACAGCCGCATTAATTCATGATTAAAATAATCGCAGCTTGAGGCCATGGATAGGAAATTTCATAGAGACAAAAGCTGTGTGAAAGAGAAAGGGCAGGGGAATGTGCACAGCAGAGGGTCTTTCCAGTGTTATTCTCCCTCCCTCCTCCCTCTCTGTCACTTTCCATCAGGAAAATGCTCCACCTCTCCTTCTGTTCCTCTTCTCTCCTCACCTCTGTCAGGCCAGCCCCCGCCCAACGCCTTCCTCCCCCTCCACGGCGCCACTCCAATCCCTTTCCTGCCGACATCCAAGTGGAATTCAGCCCCTGAGTACACCTTCACACTACCCTTGCTTTCTATCCTAAATATACAGTTTACAGCCTCTGGGCTTCAGTCTTTGCTCATTCTGTTTTCTTCTGACGCAAGTGGGATTTCACAGTCAGAGCTGATGCATACAGTACACGACCTTTAGCACGTACATAGCAGGAATCCTTTTTACATGTTCCACCCACAAACCACCAAAACAGTTCCCACGCGCACTTACTACACACAAAGCTTCATGAAAAAAAAAAAAAAAACCTGAAGCATTTCCACCTTCAACAATCTGCAGTATTATATGCACTCAGCAAATGCACAGATGCATTTTCAGAAAAGAACCACAATGACTGTTGACAGTGACAGCTTTAACACAAAACAGACACGAGAATGTGGCCATCTTCTTCTCCTTTGTCATCTGCCGCTTTTCACCGTAATTAGTCAGAGAGGGCATTTAGCCGAGGGAAACAGGCCAGAGGAGACGAGATTCTCACGCCTGTGGGACCAAAACAAACAAAGCCCCGCTCCGGCAACACAGCACCCAGCAGCCGCTGATAGGGGTTATCTCTGCAGTCACACATGGGCCATCTCACAACAGGGAGCATTGAGCAACTGTAATGGCCTTTACAACTCCAGAAACACATAGGGCACAGATACAGATGTTAATTGTACACTGCTGTCTCTCTTAGTTTAAGGGTGAATAGAATTTTCAACTCGTCACATTTTCTTGTGCCAGTAAATAAAAATTATAATAACAGTGCAGCTATTGTTTATTTTTTCCTATATATTTTTCAGGATGAAACTATTTCTGCACATATTTCTGAGAAAAAGCTTCACGCCTGGATGTCCCTTGGCTGTGGTTGTGTGATACCTGGGTGTACAACATGTATGTTGTCTGTTTACCAAAATGAACAGTGATTAAAAAGGCATTTATCCCCTTTATAACAAGCACGCAGCAATGACTATCAACCATTAATGTTTAAAAAAAAAAAAAAAAAATTTCTGTACACTTTGGCACAGATCTTTTAGGTTAATATGGCAAATGTGTTGGCATACAGTTGCCTTTGTAGACATCCAGCATTTGAGTAGCATCAGTTGTCATTTGGAGTTTGTTTGTGTCCATCTGATGAACGTAGGTCAAACATTTATTCTCATCCTTTTTCTGTTTTACTCTTTGGCTGTTTCATTATCTGCTATGTTCAATATAAATCTCTAACATTTTCTGTCTGCTGATTGGTACTGGGCAGGTAACATACCGTGGCATGCAAAAGTTTGGGAACCATGGTTTAAAATGTCTCTAACTGTGAATAGTTAAGTGAGCAGATGATGAACTGAACATCTGCTCACTGATTTATTTCCATCATTTACAGGTACAAAATACTAAAATAAATTAAAAGGGCCTGAAGCAAAGGTTTGGGTACCTGACACGGTCAGTACTTAACACCCCCTTTGGCAAGTATTACAGCTTTGTAGCCAGCTAAGAGTCTTTCATTTCTTACTTGGGGCATTTTCATCCATTTGTCCTTGCAAAAGGTTTCTAATTCTGCAAGATTCTTGGGATGTCTTGCATGCACTGCTCTTTTGAGATCTAGCCACAGATTTTCAATAATGTTTAGGTCGGGGGACTGTGAGGGCCATGGCAAAACCTTCAGCTTGCACCTCTTGAGGTATTCCATTGTAGATTATAAGGTGTGTTTCAGATTGTTATCGTGTTGTAGGACCCATCCTCTTTTTAACTTCAACTTTTCTATAGATGGTATTTATTCAAATCCATTCTTCCCTCTGCCAATGAAATGTTCCCTATGCCACTGCAACACAAGCCCAAAGCATGACCGATGCACCCCCATGGTTAATAGTTGGAGAGGTCTTCTAAATCTTCCTAAAGGGCTTTTGCAGTCAAATGGGGGTTTTATTTGCCTTTCTAGTAATCCAACAAGCAATTCTAGACCCTAACTTGACCTCCACTGTTCCTGTTAGCTGACTAAATTCTCAGACTCAAACTCATCCCTAAAGTCAACAGCTATGGGTTTCTCAATGCAACTCCCCAGCATTCTCAAAAATAAAATAATCAATGCTCACAAAGCAGGAGAAGGCTACAAGAAGGCTATGACCAATTAGACATGTCAAGCAGAGGATGTTAGACCTTCCTCTAAAAAAAATCCTGTTACGTTCTTGAGTTGAGGCTAAACTACTGTGGATTGGAGATTGTGTCTGCTGTGTAAGAGACAAAATAATAGCTTTCTCTCTTATTGATCATTTTATAAATAAACATCACAGCACAGTCTTTGTCTTGACGTTTTTGTCATTTTACAGTTATAAGTCAGGATTCAACTGTAGGTGGTCCAGTCATATACACAGTTTTGACCTTATTTTGTTTGTGGTTTTTTTAATGAGATCATTGTGAAATGTTTCTCTTGTCTGTAAGCTTACTGGCAAAGTGGAGTTGAAGCTTTTTTGCATAGCATGTTAAAATTAGCGCTGATAAATAAAAATAAATACACAAATAAATGTAGGAAGTGCTTCTACCACAGACTAGATAATGTAATACTGAAGGAAGTGAAGTCACAATAAAACTGTAAGCATATTCAAACTTCTTACAACTAAATTTAATTTCAGCTTTAAAGGTAACATTATTTTAGTAATGTCAAGACTTATTAGCCATAGCTGAAAATGCTACTTAGTTGCACTTTATGACTGATATGATATGACTGATAATATCTGATATTTTTGCATTGTGTTGTCTTTTGACCTCTTGCTATTGAGTGAATTCCTCTTACATCAGTACGACTATAATGACACAATAGTTAACAACAGAATCTGCCTGCATTTAAGTCTTGATGCTGTTTTAACTTCTATTATTTGGTCGTCATCTGTGGTTTAGCCATTTTTATAGATGCAGACTTACTGGTCTCTCTGTTTTGTTCCACTTCTCTACCATAGGAGAAAATATAAAAGCTGTGAAATCCATATGTAACTTTTCCTAATTAAAAATCTCTAATTACTATGATTTTAATCAAGGTAACAATCCATTTCATTTGCCTGGCATCATATCTCCTCTGCCCTGCAGTATTTATATATATTCTGTTATTTTTTAGAGGGAATCTTAATGTCAGTGAGAGAGAAACAGGAAAGGAGAGAGGACATGCAGAAAAGGGCTGTGGATTGGACTGGAACCCAGGCCACCACGGCCAGGACCAAGCCTGAATGGTATGAGCTGTGCCAGGTAAGCCACCAGGGCAACGTAATCCATATTATCAGGACAGATTTATTTTATACCGTGGTTGTTTTCAACTACAACATATTTTACCTGGATGATGCAGTTTTTAACTTGAAACTTTTATCTTGAGTTTTTCTTTTAGTTCTAAACCCCTGGTCCATTTGTTGATAAAAAGACATCTCATGTGAACGCGTGAATAATTTGGCTGCTGGTAAAAAACGAAAAACATCCATATCGTAAATTAATGAAGAAACAATTGAAACAAAGGTTAGCAGAAATCTAAGCTCCCAACCCTTCCATGACATCTCATGTCCACTGTATAACCTTGACGAAATACTGACTTTTAATAATTTAGCTCCATGTAAAAATTTCTTGAACAACTGACACTGAAGGAATAAATAAACTGGGAGAAGCTGACATCAGTGGTGGTGAAGACAACTCCAATGATCCCATGCTACTTCACAATGTCACTGAGGGACCCCTGGCAACAGAAGTTACATATTGTGGGTTTAAAAGCCAGGCAGAAGCAGCAATAGATGCAGTATGAAATCCATCAGACAGACCACAAGTGTTGAAAAATGATGGAAATGGCAGATAAGCCCATGTGTTTTGCTATGGGAGTGGGTGTAGTGAAAGGGGATCAGTCCACAGCAGTGTTTAGAGGTTCAAATGCCCCTCTGGGGAGGAGATCGGATCGATTCTCCTTGGACTGGGGCCAATCCTGTGCCTTCAGCCAGATATTCATCCACACTATATATAAGCCTCTAAGCCCTCACTCATAGTGTATATACAAAAGCACAGGGTTCAGGGTTTCACTACAGACTGCTGTTCTTCACTAGCAGCTGCATTAGGATGAACCCCATGCACTGTGTTTTTGAATACCAACTAAATACAGATGTATTTAGGCTGCTGTCCACAGAGAGGGGCCCTGCCGCATCGTCTGTGGTGTGTGTGTTGCCGTCAGGATGCTCTGATTAGAGGGAGCCATTGGAGAAACTATAGCCGCTGTCTCATTAGTGGAGCAACTCTGCCTGGTTCCCACCCACAGGAGCTCCTCCCAAACCCACAGGACAGCAGGGCACCCCTACACTGCCTGCAGGGACAGGACAGAAACACCGCAGCTGCCACAGCTGACAGAGTGCACCATCCCACATCAGCAAACTCACACACACATGTACAGACACAAGGACACACACACACACACACACACACACACACACACATATATATACACATATACACAGGGGACACCAAGCACACTCAACTCTCTCTCCAGCTCTTGCCAAAAAAGAGCCTCAGAGGACGAGATCACTGGCTCCATGACAAAATGGGGTTTCCCCACAGGGACACTCCATAAGCCTGCAACAGAGCAAATGGCTGTGGGTGACCCGCTGAGCTACAAATATAACAAACATCCGATGTGAAACAGATGCATCCCAAGCCACATTAAAACAAGCTCACCGAGGCCCTTTACGTAAGCTTTGGTACAACAACAACCTGGAAGCCTGCCGGGCCTCATGGGAGCTCGGATTGATGGCTGTGGCGTGGCAGAGGTTTGCCAATATTTGGGAACGGGAGCAAAGTGTGCAGAGGATGGAAGGCAGAGTTAGGGAGGGAAAGAAGCAGGTGTCTGGGCTGCTGTCCGTCAGCCCCTGCAGTGACAGGTTTATCCCAGCCAAGAGGGAAGGTAACCCACTGAACGGCACAATGAGGAGCGATAAACGTCAGGCCCAGCCCCAGCGCCATGGTAATGGCTGACAAACGGTTCAGTGGCTCATCTTGCAGCCAGTCAACCCCACACACACGCTGCTCTGTGTAATGTTCTATCAGAGGGGAAAACACCAACAACCTCCTCATGCTTCAATCCACCTGAGAGTCATGCATGAATACAGCCACACTCTCATTTTGGATTTCAAACATAAAAGAATAACATTTTCTGAAAGAATAAAAAGACAGACTATGTCTATGTCTCTGTTTGAATTAAATATAACCAGATAATAAATATAATACTTAATATCGACCAAAGAATACATAACACGTCTGCTTTCTACATGTTGGTCTTTTGGGGATGGTGCCTTCAGCCGAAACTTTTTTACAGCATTAATGTAATGGCAACATGTTTTTTTTTGTTTTATTATTAATCTTTTTTTTTTTTTTTAAAGCAGTCAAACACACCACTTCGACCAGAGCCACAGAACCACTGAATTTTACAGCCTGGGGAAGTTTGACACGCCCATCTGTCTATGGGCTTTTATGAAAGCACACACAGTGTAAAAAGAAGGCACATACACATCTACAACTGCTTATTATAGCTGCGGGTTATATTCGGGTTGTTTAAAGAAACATTTCATGACATTTCTTTCCATAATCAGTTATTAGACAGTAACTGTAAGGACCTTTTACAATTATTCTGAATCTGAATAACACTGCCAACTAATGCAGGTCCAGGCACAGTGGGGTCACCTTCTGTATATCCCATAAGCATATTTCCCTCTACCTCATGTGATGCTCTGATGTTACATAATGCCTTTAAATGAGAGCCTCTGATTTAAAATGAGAGTTTCACTATTGCTTTACCTCATCTGTGACATCAGCTAAACATGTTTTTTTTGTTGTTGTAGGCCAGGCCTGTCCCTACAGTCACAATCAGTGGCTTTTGATTCAACGCAGTGATAGTTGAATCAGACGTTAAAAAATAATTCAGAAAGCTTAAACAGATGTCTAAAACCCCCACCATATCTTCACTTCAAACACTGGCACAGAAGGGAGGTGAATCCACGCACAGAGACAAACACAGTGTGTGAAGTAGTCGTGGAGTACAGTAAAAACATCTGGTAGCAGTCATCAGAGAAACTACATCCCACCAAACAGGACTGGGTTTAATGCACGAGTGAAACATACTCTGTCATGGGTTGTTCTTGTCAGAGTATTCACTGTTAGCATTTTTGAATCAGCTCCTTAATCGTGGTAATGTTACAGAAGCTACAGAACCAAAAAATAACTCTTTATTTAATATCATTCGTGCCTTGAACCTTTATTGGCAATTTATTAAATGTGTAAAATAAAACCTGATTTTTCCATATTCAGTATATTCTTTGTATCTTGAGGAGTGATGTGAGAAACTAGAAGCACTTTCTCTTCCACGGTAATTATTTACAATTACTAACTCACCAGCCACTATTGTGACTGCTGTTCTCACAATACAACAACAACACATTTTAATGAATACAATAAGCTGTTAACAGTAAGGAGTGCCGCACTGAGCCACAGCACTCATTTGCCTGATGGATGCACAGCCCCTCGAACATGTTGACCTTTTGCAAGGTCATGGCATTCCAGCAGCTGCATAAAGACACTTGTGAACAGATAAATTATCGCCACGCTTTTGTCATCTGGGTGCTTTGTGTCCTGTTTGTTGAAACGCCTCTCAGCTCAACCTGTGGATCAACCACTGTGCGTGAGTCCCAAAGCAGATGGGGCATTCAGGACTCTCATTTATTCTCCTTGAAAGTTACATAAGATTTGAATAGCAACCACATCAAGGCCAGTTCTGATTTAATCAGCTCCATTGTGAGAAGATGGCATCATTTGTGGTGAAGACAGCCAAACTCAACTGATTTACACAGTATAAATATACATTTATATGATTTAGGCATTGGAACTACTGGGTAAACATTCACATTATAACTTGATAACTGCTGGGATTATAGTTAAATGTTGTGATCTTTCCTTGACACCATTCTCTGTGTCATATGATTGTTAGACAGGAAACTGACACGTCTCTTACCTGTGTCTTGTCGAAACTGGTGCATGGACTGCAGGTCGATGACGTAAGGAGAGAGCTGAGCATCCACTTGCCCCAGAACAACAGTGCCTCGGGCATCCCCCTTCAGTACGTTCTCAATATGGTGACAAACAGCCGCACTGTAGGGCCTCCATCGCCCATGTTCGTTCAACCACTCCCAGACCACCACCCTGGCCAGGTTCTGAGGGGGGTACCCCAGTCCATTGACGGGCACCAGCAACCCTGATCCTGGACGAGCCATCTCCTTTTGTGGTGTCTGCACTACAGCTGCTGGCTGTGTCCCGGGCTAGAGCACCACTGCTACCCTGTCAGTCAACTGACACACTGGAACATTTTCATCAGCCCCAGACAGAAAAAAAAAAAAGCTTGAATCAGCAATTAGTTTGTTAGTCCTCAATTAGCTCATGCTGCTTTCAAGCATGCAGCTCTGCTGGAGTCATCGTCTACAGGTACTTTCTGACTGCTGGCGTTTTGATCAGTCAAAGTGCAGCCTCCGTCCTCTTGCGTCTTGTCGTGTTTGAAGTGGCAGATGTTGATGTGATGATGTTGATAAGATCTGCTGCTGTAGCAGCCTCAGTAGATCAACCATAGCAGATCAGCAGCAGATAGACAGGAGACGCTTTCTAAACAGGAGAAACACACTGGTAAACAAATGCTGAGAGTCTCAACAGTCAGGTACTGTTTAAGAGGAGATAAGATAAAAATAACCACTTCTGTGTTACAGTCCCATCAGTGGCCTGCACCTCTTGGCAATTCTGTTTACCTGAAGTGAGGCAACAACAAAATGTGTATGAGCCTGTGAGCTGCTTCAGCAGCAAAATAACTGTGACTGTCATCAGATTTGTGTGGAGGGGACAGAGCAGTGAGCTCTAACAGCCAATGCTATCACAATCCTAGCACACAGAACATCACTCACACATTTCCCACAGAGAAAGCTGCTCAGATGCCGAGGACACAAAGAAGGGGACACTGTTTCTGCTGTGTGTTTTATGGCTGTGTTCAATCCCACGGCTCGTGTTGAACGCTCTGGTGTCATGCTTGAATTGAATCTACAGACCTGTAGGTTGCAGCTGCGGTGCCACACATCTGTCAGGTAGAAGCTGCATTTCAAAGGCTCCGGCCGAAGAGAAAAAGAAAAGAAAAACGAGCAGAAAGGCACCTGCCTTTTTCTTACATCTGGGACCTGAACGTTTCCTCTTCTCCTAAAACCCGAAACCTCTCTCCAAACCCACCTCCTGCGGCTCCAGTATCCCCGTGTTATTGCAGAAAACCAAGCCGTCGTTTTATTCCCGTCAGTGTGCTACAGACAGCGGCGGCTTGTTGGTCTGAGCGCGTGTCATTCCGCTGTACACGCGCACAGCCAAACACCACGCATTCACATAGTAAACACGCAATTTTTTACTGCCCGCAAACTACGCACAAATGTCCAGACGCACCTGTGTGGACAGTCGTTGAAAAATCACCCAAAGTGTCAATTACAACAAAACAAAAGTGCACAGCTTCCGGTGTATGGTTTCAAAATAAAACCCGTGTTGAGGTCGGACCGTAGGACTGAGAGATGATGAACACTGTGGTAAGTTGTTTGTTATGGCACAAACCTAAGAGAGAGAGAGAGAGAGAGAGAGAGAGAGAGAGAGAGAGAGAGAGAGAGAGA
>CM076654.1:18346123-18380440 GCA_038496675.1 Rachycentron canadum
GATGTGTATAAGAGAGAGAGAGAGAGAGAGAGAGAGAGAGAGAGAGAGAGAGAGAGAGAGAGAAGCGGGCGGGTTAAAAGAAAAACATTTAAGAAAAAAATGCATCAATGCATTTCAACAAAGACCACTGGGCTGAATTATTTTATTTTTACAGGACAAATTTCAATATCTTGCATTCAGGGAGACATGTGACATTCTTGTGGCAACCATAACTATAGTAGTGTTATTATCAGCCAGTGGTTCCACTGTCACAGGAGCCAAGGGCCAGAGGGACACACACTGTTTTCGTCACCCTAGAACAAGAGTGAGCAGAGACTCTCAGTAGCTACTCGTGTATTTATACATATATGTATGTGTGTGTGTGACTACTTGAAGATGCTTTAAAAGTAAACAGAAAAGTCAAATGTCAGAATCAACATTTCACAGATGATTTAATGGATGAAGCTAAGGATGCCGTGATAACAAAATCTGTCAAAAGGTGACACCCTGAACTGATGCGTCCCTGTTCAGGACTGTATGCTTAGTACAATTAAATGTCCTTTTTTAATCCTGCTAAATGGAGCTGTGGTACCATCTGCTGCTAAAGTAATGTACCTACAACCTGTAGAAGAAAATAAGGACATTTTGGAAACCCTTGGAAAAAAGAAATAACTCTTCTTCTGAACCTTTGCCTGAATGTAGAATATTTTATATACTAAAGGTTACTTCCTCCCAGAAGTGTGGGCTCCCTGCTCTTATACGTCTGACACATCTGCCTATTGACAGGCTGACTCATTGCTCTCCAATCTCAGGTGGGTGTTAAATGACTCAGTCTTGAATGGGATTAGTTATTTCTGTGATGTCATATCAGTGTTGTTGCTCTATCCCAGTCCAAATGCACTGACCATGGGAATTTTACAGGGAGTGGAAAGTACTTTAAAGCTGATGTCAGTGAAGTCTGACTGATTTAAGATGTAGATGAGTAAAGGATCCCAACTGTAAAGAAGCTGTCATTTTAAAAAAATACAAAACACGAATGTCAAAGCAGACTGAGACCACAATGGAGGACTATTCATCCACTTCAAGCCCCACCAATGGCATCAATTATCTGGATAACAGCTCCATCATGCGGTCCTGTGGTGTTCCTACAAGAAACCCATCTGTAAACATTAGCTAGTGTTCAGCTTTGTTGTACGTTTTCTCTGAGACACTGGTTTTTGCACTTTGCAGGGATGTGGACTAAGTGATAAAACCTTAATGGACGTTATGGATTTAATATACTTAACATAGCCAAAATTAATTAGTAATAATGGTTAAATTTGCATCAGCAATGTGAAATTCAACATAAAATCTAACAGCTCTTTCCAAGGCTGTAATCCAAAAAGCTATCCTGTCAAAATAGCCCTGGCCAGACTAAAGCTGCCTGTTGATCAGGTGTTTGGCAGCGGTTATGGCAATCCCATCACCTGCTGTGCACAGCTCAGTCCACTTGTCCATGGCCACAAATATAATAGTGCACTTGGTCAGTTATAATGAGGGGACCCCTACTTGATACCACTGTAGGGGAGAATATGAGTGCTAGGTCAATCCTTTCATCGTAGGAGACACAGAGCCGGAACATCTTAGCAAAACTGCATGGACAAATGCTTTTGAAGGGCTCTGATTAACCTAAAGTGGCCCACTCACACCAAGACAAAAGTAACTGGAGGAGTTGGATGAAATCATGACCACTAGGCACTTGCTAATGCCAATGATGGAGGTGTATTTTGTGAGGCTGGATCACCAGGGATAGAGTGCTTTTCTCTCAGGACCTATTGCCAATACTGCTGCCAACTTTTGACCTGCCTCCACCTGTGCTTGAACAGGGGCTAGTAGAGTCGAGTCTTGGCTCTGCTTTGGATGCACCGTCTCTGTGCCAATTGTGTCGACAACCATGCACTTCATACCAACGTAGTTTGTAGCTCTGGGCAAATCCAATGTGGGCTGCTAATGATGCAGGTGTCTACATTAACTAGCCAGACGTGCTGGTTGATGACATTAGTGGTGACCCTTTGTGTTTCATTTCAGAGTGAAGATTGTTATACAGCCATTTGGAAACCAGTGATCTGAGGCTAGCAGTACCAAGTGGGGTGCTTAGGAGGGAGATGGGGGTCTCATGTACACCAGGATGTCACATCACATCCGATCACACATACATCCGATGAGGGATGTCTGCCCTGCTCAGACATCCATAGTGCAGTTGTAAGTTGGTGAAGGAGGAAAGATTGTGGGTTGCACTTCACATGGTCAAAACCTCTGGGTACTGGCATGATCAGAAATCTTCTAAAATTATTGTACAAATTATGTACAAATGTACAGCACAGTACTGTCACAGAATGATCTAAAACCACATACCAGAGCATCTATGTCCTCAGTATTTTACAATGGTTGTTGCCATAGGGCATAGATGAGATGAGAAAATTATTTAAATACAGCCCAGACAAATTTGTTGTAAGAAGCCTAAAGCTCATATGATGAATTGGAAAATAAATTAGATTGAATAAAAACTGCAATTCACATTTCATGTTTACTTGTAGAACATAACAGGCCTGTGCCAGTTCTTGCACAATTTGTGAAGTACAGGCATAACTGAAAGAGCTGAGAACAACATTAAACTTTTATATTTCCCCAATATCACATACTGCATGAAAACACTTGGTGAGATGGGTATAAACCATGTGTTTGTGTTTGTTATTTCATTTATTAATAGATCTTTGGAATTGCAAATACTCAAAACAAAACAGCCTCATGATTGTGTGTGTTTTTTCTGTTTGTTTGTTTTTGCTAACCTATCTCTCCAACATGCACACACACACACAATGATAATGAATAAAATACATTGGAATCCCTTTAAATCAAGCAGGTCCTTATTTTATTATATTCAATTACACAAACATAGGATTTAACTGTTATTTGTTGTTTTTTTTTTTTTTTTAGTTAAAACTGAATAACTTGATTTATAATACAGGTTTTGTACAAATATACATAAGGATATACAGTAGGACAAACTTCAGTGTTATAAAATCCCTTGTGTGAGATGACATCACTGGTTTGACCTTGACATGACACTGAATAATATAATAAACATCATTAATGGAGAACAAATGGAATATGCTCATTTGCACAGTTTTATCAGTCATTCAAACAAACTCTGTGTCACGGCGGGAGGCTCACAGAATAACATAGGTGAAGAGAGCCATGATGGCAGCACTGATCAGCCCCGAGATAGGAACTGTGACAAACCAGGCGATGAAGATGTTCCTGAACAGATGCCAGTCAACTGATTTCCTGGAGCGCAGCCATCCCACTGCCACCACAGATCCCACCTGTGTTGCCATGATATGCGTTAATAAACAGATGTGATCACGAGGCCGGTGGTTTCAAGAGCTGATCGTACTTTCACAACATACGCATGCTCAAAGCTGAACTCTTTTTGTATACTTTTGTTATTGTAGCTACTGGTTTGGGAGTTCAGAGTTTGATTACCTTGCAGTGGGTTGTGCTGACAGGAAGACCAATATTGGATGCCACAACAACTGTGATTGCTGAAGCCAGTTCAATGCTGAAGCCACTGAATTGGAAGAAAACATATTAGTGTCCTTTGACTATGAGATATATTAGATTTTTTTGTTTTGTTTTGCTGTTATAGGATATAAATATGTGGCATACCTGGAGGGTGTAATAGGTGTAAGGTCTTTGCCCATGGTCTGAATCACCCTCCGACCCCATACCCAGAGACCGGTGCAGATGCCCACTCCGCCATACAGAAGCAGCCAGATGGGTGTGGGCGAGTTGGACACCACAGAACCGCTCTCATACAGAAGCCAGAGAGCCACCAGGGGGCCAATCGCATTGCTAATGACAAAAATGGCTTATGTAGCTCCTCTGTATCAACATCACACACATAAATTCCCCAGAAAAAAAAAGCACAAAAACTTTGCCTACCTGACATCATTCCCTCCGTGAGCAAAGGAGCCAAAGCATGCTGTGAGTATCTGCAGGAATTGGAAAAGCAAGGAGACAGCTGGTTGGTCGACCTCAAGCTCATCCTCCTCCACAGCGAGCTCCTTGCCAGTTTCCTGAGTCACACTCCCATCCTGGACTGTACTCCCACTGGTCATTGCTGAGCTGTAGCTGCTGTAACTGTCCACTCTCGATCTTCTCTGAAGCCCACTATCCAGATCCTTATATTTAGGATCTCCTTGGATACCATAAATAGCCATTGTGTAAGAGGTGTAGCTGTTGTTCCTCCTGATGGGCCGCTCCTCTGTGTCACTGTCACCAATGCAGTCACCGACTTTGGCCATGTGCAGCTTGTGCAGCAGGTCTTTATAAAGGCCCGAGTCCTTGTGGATCGTGTGGGACCGTCCACTGTGAGGGTCAGTGATCACCATGGGGCCTACAGTGCCATTCAGACCTATGAAAACAAATGTTGTTGTAATTCAATTGGTGAAACTATAATTATTTGTGATTATATCTCCATTCTCAGATTTAAACTCAGACAAAGCATGAGTTAGGTCATTTAATACAAGGCAATTATTTCTCACCATTGCTGATATCCAAGTCTTTGGTTTCCATGTCATTGTTGTCCAAATCAGCCTCCTCTGAACCTCCAAGTTTGAAAGCAACCTTCTGACTGTCTGCTGGAGGAGTCTGGGGTCGAGGGTCACGTGGTGCTGGGGGCTGCTCTGCTTGTGCAGGTTTGCTGGAGCTTTTCTCTATTAGTGGAGTCTCACATGGAGCAGCTGCCGTTTCTCCTGTTGTACATTACACCATTCATGTGAATTACATACAAGCTTGCGCAATAAGCATAAAACTGCTTTCTATTCAAAACACATTTGTAAGTGGAAGTCCAGAGGTTTAAGATTTACTCACGTTTGATTTTCTTCTTGAGACGTGGACAGACAAGGAACCAAACGACCAAAGCTGTGATGAAGGCACAGCCCAGTGAAATGCACAGTGTACCCCACCATGGCACTCTGTCAAAACCCAGCACTGTGTACACAAGACAGGGACATGAGAAGGAATTGTGTCTTAGCTAAAGAGAAACAGAAACTGATCTACTTCTTTAATTTATTCATAGCTCCTTGTGTCTGGTCCTTTGAAACCAGTGAGGAAAAAGTGTTACTACTAATACATTCCTATACACTTCAGACAAGTTCATATATATTAACAATAGTAAATATCACAACACCAACTACGTATCATTTTATAATTCCAAGAAAACACCTTTCTGTCTCGTGAGTTGTGGTCATGTGATCTAGTGGAAATTACATAAAATGTCTTAATGACCCACTGTAATCTCTCAATATGTTTTTACAGACAACAGTATCAACAAGAGTACACCCTCCTCTAAATCAGATAGCTAGAAAAAAAACTGTCTTGCAGCATAATGATAAAATACTCACAGTACACTCCGTTAAGAACACTTCTAGTATTTCACTTTTGTTTTATGGCTTCACAGAATAGCTAAAGTGCCTGTTGCTGCAACTTCTAGATGGCTTAATACAGGTTATTATGACAATATTAAATGTCCCCCTTACAGATACAACTTACCTGATTGCTTTTGTGGACAACAGCAGGTTAACCACAAATAAAAAGCCAGACACTAAAAGCAGTGGCTTTCATCAACAACTATGCCATAATGGCCACAGACATTAATAACTGCATACACAGCTGAAGTGTGTCGGCAGGAAATTTCTCTTCTTAAATAAAGAAAATGGAAAAAAAAAAAAAAGTTTTCTGATCCAGGCCAGTTGACTTCTCGATAAGTTCAATCCTGCAAATGAAACAAAAAGGAATGGAAATTTTCCATTTAATAGTTGTATTTTTTTCAGATTCTTATTCAGCTAGTTTTATTTTACTCCTGCTGTCTTTGCCTGCTTTCATCCTGTTTTTGAATTAGAGTCTGGCCCTCTAACTTTTGGTATAAATCACCAGACAGAAATGTCAGACACTTCAAGAAAAAAATCCTTTGGGTTGATAAAGAGAATAATCTGACATGTTTAAATATTTATGCAATGGTCTCCTCATTTTTTTGTCACCTACTTTTGTCCTAAGAAGACTGTCAACAACTCTCCTCTGTGTCTCCAGTGACACATTTATTCAGACCTCATCTTGCCCCAGGGGTTTCAGCAGCTGCTGTGTAAGCGCAGTGCAGTAAGCATGAGTCAAAAGGAAACTTGGGTGTAGTGTGTGGACGTGATACTCACATGGTGCTCCTGTAAACATGATGGAGAAGAGGTTGATGCCCATGGTGATAGCGTAGAAGATGGGAAGAGCTCTGAGGCCGTTGGGTACAGGGTCAGCCTATGGAAATCAGTCGTGTGAGATGTGTCTGGGTCATATGCAAAACTACAGTCAACTCTCCGGCCTTTACGAGAAGCTACGGCCACAGTCAGCTAATGTAACAAAGACTAAATGGACTTTAGTTTTTGCAATGATTAAACAAACAAGACATAACAAAATGAGTAGTGAGCTTTAGAGGTGCTGATGATTGGATTTTGTTATGGTATTTTGAAATGGTATAATTCTTCTCATGCGACTTTTAGTAAGAAAGTGAATAAATAAATCCCCAAGTATCCCTTAAGCACTGATTCATCAGTAATAATATAATTTATAATGATATAACAGTTACTTGAGCCATTTATCTGCAGGATGAGTATTTTTGTTTTATACTTTAATTACATCTTGATAATTGTATTTCTGTGCTTTCCTTTTGATTTTACATGTAATGATTAGTTTCATAATTTGGTAATGAATCTGAATACTTCAAGCTGCACTTATTACCCATGCAGGAAGAAAGGTCTTACCTTGTTCAGAATGAATTTGCGAACAAAGTAGAAGAGAATTCCTGACATGATGCCTGATAGCACAGGTGACAGGAACCAGGACGACACTGAACAGCAAAATACAGATTTGCTTTTAGCTATACATGTATTTTAGATTTAACAGATTACTGTTTTCAGATGCGCAGAAAAACAAGGAATATTCACCAATGCGCAGTAACTCCATCCATTTGACCCCTTGGTGACCTCTGGCTACCATGGAGAAGCCAATTGTCGCTCCAACAATACAGTGGGTTCCAGAAATGGGGAGCTTCAGGAATGATGCAGCCAGCTGCCACACAGCAGAGCCTGTGGGACAAAAACATGACTGAGGCCTGAGCTCACAATTTAAAAAGATACCCATATACAAGTTCAAGCAAAATAAAAAGCAATTTTTATGCAACCTATGTAAGAGTGCTTACCACACATCGCACTTATTGATCCTGCCATCAGGACATGTTCAGAGCCATTGTACATCTGGACGTCAATGATTCCCTGACGGATGGTCTCGCTGACTTTGGCCCCCAGCAGCACTGAGCCTACTGTCTCAAAGATAGTGGCCAGGATGCAGGCCTGTCGCAGGGTGACCACCCCGGAGCCCACAGCCGTACCAAAGGAGTTGGCCACGTCATTTGCCCCCACAGAGAAAGCCAGGATGAAGGCAATGATGAAGCCTACCACCAACAGCCACAAGTAGCCTGACATGTCAGACTGCGAGGCCAGAGCCACGGTCGAGGCAGCAGCCAGGGTTGTTAGTGTAGTTGTATCCATCACTAATTGCAATTCAATTTAATTACAATGCTCAGAGTTCAAGCAAACCAAGTTATTGTGGTTTGCTGGTGACTTATGAGGTAATATGTATTTATAAATAAATTTTGACCACAAAAAGGATTTAAAAAAAAAACCCTAGTCCAGCTCTACAGGTGCTAATGGGAAGATATAAAAATTTTTTGCTAGCTAGGTATGCAGGGTTTGTCTGTAGGCTTCATCATAAAATGAGAGATCATAGAGATGGGAGTGAGATCCATTGTGACAGTGAGTCTCTGATGATACACACTGCAAAGACACATAAGTACACAAGTTAGAGGTTGCTTTTCCTTGTACACTATACTGGTCAACAAATAAAGAGTAAACTGAGTTACATCTTTATTACAAGCCCCAAACTGGCCAGTGGCCTGACCAATCAGCAGGAATTATTTAGTGAACTATGGCAGGAGGAAGTGGATATGATGAAGTGTTTTGTATGCATTATAAGGCATTACTGGTGTGAGCTGCGTTCAAGTTCGACTTAACATTAATGTATAGTTATCTGTTATTAACTATTTCACTTTCTTTGGGATATAAAATTATATTCACAACAACAGGAAGATGGTTTTATGAGCATCAGTGTCCCTGAAATAAAATACTGGGAGTCATAGTTCAAGAGTTATTTATATAAATGTCTCAATGTCATTGTAAAGTTCTAAAGTTAGTTTCTATAAAAGCTCAATATTGGACACAGGGTGTCATGCAATGGTGACTTAAATCTACTTGAAACTTCAAACAGGGACTTCAGAGCTGAAGAGAATAATTGGCCCATTCAGGGTCACTATGAACCACTTCACCGTCAGTATAGAAAATAGTGGTATGTTAATCTCCTTAGCTGCTGTTGCATAATTCAAATGGTTGGACATCACAACAAAAAGAAAGAGAAAGAAAGAGAGAAAGAAAAACTGAAAGTGGTAAAAACTACTCACATTGTGAGCCCAAAGTGAGAGTATCCACTGCAACGTGTGTGTCCTGCTCAGGTCAGGCCAGCCTCAGTGTGTTGAGCTCAGTGACAGGTTGTTGTCCAGCACAATGAAATGTTTGCAGACTCCTGCTAGAGGCTGGTTTATATATTGTGCCGGCTGAGCTGACACGCCTCTCCAGTCCAGTCATGAGACCACTGTTGTTTGAAGCTAATGTTTAGCTGGGGAAAATAATTACAGTCTTCTTTGACTATGTTGCTTTTGCTGTTTATGAGCCCAAAATCCCCAAATTATGTTTTCCCCTAACCACCACAGAGACACACAGATGTCTATTGTTCTGCCTGAATATATCTTTCAAGGCCTTGAACAAAAATAAGAAACATATGAGCAGTGTGTGTTTATGGTAACCAGGGTTTGTTATTTTCATATAATCAGAATCATACTCCTGGATACTATGTATAGTTTGGCTGTGAGTAAGAATAAATAAGACAGACAATGCAGCTTAGGCTAATGACCCAGGTCTATTGATGAGGAGCCCAGAGAATGAGCTTTCAACTTGAGTCCACATCATGGACTTAACTCTGGTGCCATCTAGTGGCCACACATAACATTTTAACGCAGAATAGGCCATGTTTTGGCTGCAATGCAGTGTGTAACGTGCTCTGAACTTTCTAGTCTTGTTGAAAGCATATTATGTATTTTCTTTCAAAGCATCCTTCTCTCCAACCACAGAAAAAAAATTTTTATACCACACTGATCTTAAGTTTAGGCTTTGGAGAACCACCACTGTGTGCAGGTCATTAAGCAAGTGTAGCTGAGCAGAACGTGAAACAAACCATGTTACTAATCAACCTGTTATTCAGGTAATAAGCCCTTTACTGAAAAACCCCACTGGGGTGTCAGTCCACCTTCACCGTCAGCAGAATTGAGCATTGTCTGAAATGCTACACTGCCTCCAAACCTGCTGATAAGTTCCTCTTCATTACTCATTTATTTAGCGCCTGTTGGATGATGTAGTTTGGATCAAGTGAACCCGTGTGCACAAGAGCCACTCATGTGGAATATTTTGACCTCACCAAGGCATGTGATGGGTTTAAATGGAAGTGACTCACAAAGCCACTGAGAAGAAATGTAAAGGTGGTGGAAAAAGTCAACGTGCCTCCAACCTCCTGAGCTGTTTGTATGAGTAAGATGGAGAATGAAACAAACATCTGCCATAATTGTGATAAGTGCCAAGCTCATTCATACACATATCAGGTTGCATCATATCAGGTGATTCATGCACCAATATCTTATTAAGCAAGTGCTTAGTGCGTATACTCACCCATACACACACCCATACAGACAAAAACGACAGCATCTGCCAAGCTACCGTGAACCAATGCCTATATGGATCATGGTGCATTTTCTTTTGAGCATTACTCTGGTAGTTTCTTCAGTTGCTTCAAACAAGCCATAAATAATATTGATATATTATAATGTCTGAAAACCAATCTTTCCAGTTTGTATAATGTTTTTCCAGCCACAGGAGAAAAATCACCTCATATACCCACATTATTGGTTGGTTACACTTTCATTCCTGAGTATCCACTGCTATGTTTTTTTTTACCATATCCAATGGTAATATTCAAAACATACATAGATAGGCATTCAGTTGAACAGAGAATGATTGACTATTGAAACACAGGATCAAACAGAAGAGAAACCACATTGTTACATTACAGGAGAGTCGATAGATATGGCTGCCATACTTTAAATCCCTAATCTCTGCACTGGTTAGTTGACTTAAAACTGCTAAATAAAGTTTAGTTCATAAACAGCACAGCTAATTCTTATGATATGTGCCGTCAGCAATGTTTGAGAAGGTTTGTTGTCTATAAAATCGTTGAGGTTACATGAAACATAGATGCATGAACTGCGTGTCCTCACACGAAGAAAAAGTTGCAATAAGCATAAAGCTGTATGAATAGTTTCATATCACATTCACATATTCACTACTCTGGGTTAGATGAGGCTGCCAGTTTAGGATTGTGAACACCCAGTTTTAAGCAATTATCCTAGATAACTATCATTTAAATACAAAGAGGTTGAACAAGAACTCCATAGTAGATACATAGTAATTCAATGCAATCATACTCTCATGAGATTAGAGCCATAATTTTGATTATGTACATAAATGCTGCTTCATTTGTTGACAGTCATCTAACTTTTGACAGAAAATACAAAGTGCAAGAACTTTCCCAGAAGGCTCGGCCAATCTCTTGTATTGTGATGCATATTTAATTACTACTGCCACCATGAAACAGACTTAAATGGTGTTTTCTGTTGTGTTTTGAGGTATTCAGGATTGTAATTATCTGTCACAAAGCAACAATGTGCATTTGTTTTGTGGCAGCATGAGAAGTTTTTCTCTCAACATTCTCATGGTCATATTGTACTGTGCATGTTCAAGCAGTGAACTTAACATTTAATACAACTGAGGTGTCAAATACAAAGTATATCTACGAACACCCTCTAACTTTATCAAGTGCACAATAAAAAACTAAAATAATCTCACTAAATAATCTAAATAAACTAAAATAATATCACTGAATTGTATCATACCATTTTGCTTATGAATGTCAGACGCGTGTAGTTTGGTGACAAACACAATCTATGTTCAAACTCTGACTTAAAAGCCCTGTCACATAATATGTGAAATGGATTAAAGGCTTATGAATCAAATGTGATATACAGTAATTACAATCTGTCATGGAGTTGCCTCCTAGTGGTAAGAAGAGAAAAGTCTGTCCTCTACCGTGCCCTCTCTCTCTCTCTCTCTCTCTCTCTCTCTCTCTCTCTCTCTGTCTCTTGTTTCTGAGGGTCTCTCTGTCAAACCAGATCTCTCATTCTACAGGTTTACCAGCACAACTTTGCTTGTAGTGGTTTGTGCTTTTCAACATGCAACATGAGACCCTTTATTTGTCATTGACAATGTCAGACATTTAAGGTTTGTCTAAGAGCCTCTAGATGGCATCACTGTCCCAGTTCAGGTTACACTTTCTAATGAATAAACTGCATGTGGAAATACCGGTTTAAACACTTAATGAGCTACAGCAATAATCAGCAGTGCCTTTTGGCTCCTCTGTATGTGGATTTGCTGCAAGATATGTTTGATGTGAAGTTTCTTTAACTGTGCAGTGGATTTTAAGACGTTTTCATCTAATCAGTTTATTAATTTTTAGTGGTTAACCTTAACTATTTCTCATGTACAATCACAACAATGTCATAATTTTTCTCTTTCACCTTTTTTTCTTCCTCACCCTCACCCCTGCTTTGCAACTCTTTTCCAAAGATGTTCAACTTGTCAGAACAGACAGGTTATTTCCCCACTTCTATAAACTTGACCAACTCTGTAATTTCAAAGACAGAAGTTTTGGAATCTTTTTTAATGTTGCATATAATTTTTTTTTGTAGTTAGACAAGATAGGACATGCAAATAAGTAACTGAAGAGCAAAGCTGGTTCTCATGCTCAGGCGTATATTAGCCCAACCCTTCCTTCCCCGCTTCCCTCCCTCCTATCCCTTGCCAAACAGGATCTGTAGGATCTTACAGAGTCATTTTCTCAGGAGACAGGAATGTCAGAACACAAGGCCTAGTGCCTGCTGAAACACGCACCCTCACATTCCCCCAAACTTACAGGAAAAAGTCCCAAACGTGTTGCTCATACATCAATCCAATTTCCACTCCGTGTGTGGTAACAGTTCTATGTAAAATACTGTCTGTGTGTGGGACGTGTTGTAGACACATACTGACTCATGAAATCAGGTTGTCTGATGCACCACCCCGTCCAGTTATTACAAGGTGTACATGAGGCCATGACCTTCAAGTTTAAAATGACTTTTTTTCATTTTGTGACATCCTTAAAAATGTAGTTGTCACTTGTAATCCAATGATTTTTTTGACAAATTTGTCAGATGACAAATGACCAAAAACACAAAACTATTTTTTGAGATTTTTATTTTTTAAGGTCTTTTAAAAAGTCTCTGTTTTGTGTACAGATCATAAGCACAATGTTATACAGCAGATAGGTTAGTCGTTTTGACGATAAGGCACCCAGTTGTATCAGAATATAAATATAATACAATGACATTGTGGCATTTGGGATGCATTGAAAGGAATGACACAAAATCTAAGAAATGTAAAGGATTACTTGGCATCATCCCACATCACCATCTACAGTATCTCAGGTATTCAGAGGCTATCAACAAGCAGAGGGTAAAAATGTAACAAAACAAGGATTTATGCTACATTAGTCTGCATCAGTGTGTCTTGTATTTGGACACATGCGGGTCCAAAGTGACAGCCCTCCTGCATCTGTTAGCTTGCCCTCTCAACACTAGCATGGGCATTTTCCATTGCTCAGCAAGCAGAGCTGCACGCAGTGAAATGTTAAACGTCCAGTTTCCACCCCAATCAGAGGTCGTTTCTGCTTTAATGGAGAGACCAGCGGCTGCAGGTCGGCGATGAGCTGCTGTTGGACTCTTTGTGGGACTGATTGGGGCTGTGGCTGTGGGTGGGGGAGTGAGTAACACTTGGACTGCTGGGAGGTGTAGAAGAACAGGAGGAGGATTTGGATTTAATCTGCAGCCACTTGTCTCCCAAAGCCTTGGCAAAGTGGTCATCGACGGACACGCTGATGGAGAGCTGCTGGGGATGAGCTTTCTGGTAGTTCACCCCAAGGCTCCTCTGGAAGTGCTCCTCAACCACGTGGTCATAGTTGCATTTGGAAACCACTGGAAAAGAAAGGATAATTGACAGGCGTCAAACACACACCTCAGTGAGTCAGTAAAAGTGAGCGGATATCTACATTATGATGCATGTGTGATGATTTAGGGAGTGACCGTCTGGAGGGTGAGTTCACTCATGAGTGTGTGAGACCTACCTGATGAGTGGCTTCTGTGGTCCTCAGATCTGCAGGTGGGGTTTCTTAATGAAGACACACGAGTGATCACAGAGGGACGCATCTACAACACAAATAAAAAAATAAAAATGGATTGTTGTTATTATCAATTAAATTAGAAGGAAGCAGGAAACGCTGACAGTGTTTTTTGTTTCCTCTTCATCCCATCCCAAGTTGTGTTATTTTAATATCACCTAAACCTGACATTGTGCTTAATCCCATTACAGGAAAAAAAAACTGTGTCCTGTTTAGTTCAGTTGGAAAATGATTTGAAAACTAATTAAACTGGTTGGGTTTGCCCATGAGAGACAGATCACTCCCAGTGTGGTGGCATAAACAGGTCAAGGAGAGAGCAGTCTGTTTGGTCTTGTTGATAGCATTCCTCCCTCCATTGCTCACATTTTCTTCCTGAATCCGGCTGGATTGCATAGCTCGGACAAGCTTGGGCCTGCACACACTCTACTTGGAGGTGGAACAACTGTGGAGACGCATTCACAGACTGCAGATAGGAGATGTACCACTGGTGTGGGTAGCCTGGAGCTACACTGATACTACAAAGGGACATAAGTACTGCCACTATTCATCAGAAATTAGGCCAAACATCCCTGACCTTTGAGAAAATCACACTGAACATGTAGAGGACATAAGATGCATGTTGAATTACCTGGATTTGAGCGGTAGTGTTGCTTTTGGATTTTTCCTCTTTGCTATCAGGCTCTTTTCTTGGTTTCTTGATGAGAGCAAGTGGTTCATCCATTACTGGTGTGTAGTACACGTGGGTGGGCAGAGGGCTGGTGGGGCTGGGTGTTGGACTCCAGGTGGATGTGGGGCTCTGTGGGCTGTTAAACACAGCTGGTGCTGGTGTTGTTCTTTGGGCCGCTTTTTCGCTGGACCTGCTCAGCACTCGCTCTCGCCTGCAACAGTCATACATCGGAAAATGTCACATCTTCCTTTCCTTTATATTAATCACATTTATTAAGTGTTGGATGATAGGTGTAAACATGAATAAACCACTTTCACCAACCTTTCCTCCAGTGTCAGACCCCTCTCATGGCTGCGCTTGCGTTTGACTGGATACACTGTTGGGGCTCTGACCCGGTCATTTGTGATGTGTCTGTATCTGTCTTCGCTTCTGAGGTGGGGCTGACCTGGTAAACAAAATTTAAAATTAGAATATGATGCTTTACAACCATAGTATATGTGTTTGGAGTATAGCTTATTTACTAGAGCAAATAAGTTCATCGTAACAATTAAGCATATACTGGTACTTTACCTCGACTATTACTGTTACTACCATTGATAATAGTGTGTGACACTCCAGTGATGAGTAACAGCTTGTTTTCATCCATGACATCAACCTGCATGACTACTATTCGTGGGAAAACTTTTTTTCATGTCACCGTTAATTGAACACTCCGTTAAGCTGTAGAACTCGATATACCTGATCAGTGAGGGTTACAAAACTATACAGCTGATTCAGTGCTAACGGTAAATGTTGTTTTTCTGCATAATGTTGGCAATCAGCCCTATTGCACACTCAAAAGGGTGCAATCAACATGTTTTACTGTGGGGTGTCATAATGGTTACTGAGGACCCTGATACGGGCGGTACCCATTTGTGAAAAGGCCATCAAGGTCAATACACACACACAGACATGGGATTTTTTCCAATGACACAAGTTGAGACGTATCAAAGACCAAGGATCTGGGGATGTCAGTGATGTGCTGAACAAGAGGAGTGAATGACTCCCAAAATGATTCAGAGTCTCATTTTTTAAATGCAAGTTTATGTCTAAAATTTCAATCAAAGCAACAAGAGTCTAATTCAGCCAAACCAGTTGACACTCCTGCCTCACATCAACACGCTCACATGTTCAAAACAGTCATGCATACAGTCAAAACACAGAGCATTGTCTGAGAATGTGACAGCAGCATAATTACACCTGGCCCACTGTTTGACTGTATGCCCAGTTAACACTTGAAAGTCCTCAGTGATGGGGCAGCAAGCGCCTTCTAACTATATTTAAATCAACCCTTCAGTGCTACAAAAGCGCCCACTCACAACAGCATCCTCCGCTTTATCAAACTGAAACAATAGCTGATTAACTGCTTTAACACTTGAAGCAAAAAAAAAAAAAGAGAGATTTGTTCACAGTGTCTTCACATTCAAACTGTTGGCTTCAATACACATTTCCAAATGGCTGAACCCTCCAACACCTGTGAGCTACTCCTTCACACTCAGTGCCACTGAAAAGGATGGGTGGGGTGAGCGTGTGTGTGTGTGTGCAGGGGGGGGGGGGGGGGGGGGTGGCAGGTATAACCACACCTAAGCTGATTTTCTACTGCCTCGGGCATAGTTATTTCTTACTTATTAGCAAAGGGAATATGTTGCCTGACCTTCTGCTTTACTATCTTCAGTCAGATTTTTATGGAGATCCAACAGAAGTACAGCACAGTTGTGTTAGACAACAGCATTTACAGAATCTTAATTCAATCCCGAGTACCCAACAAGGATTCATAGAGAGCCCTTTATTCTAAGTGGGTTCCTGAATGAAATATATTTGTCTTTTTCGTGACAAAAAGCTGAATCTATTCCAAAAAGCACATTTCAGAAGCTGTGCATTCCTGTTAGTTTGTATCTTCCACCTGACTGTCATCCCATCTGATTGTTTCTATTTGGTACTATACTTACATAAAACTAAGGTCAATGCCACTTTAATGAACACAGCTGTTGGCTGTGACATTACAAATCTAAACATGTCAATATAAAATACTGAAGCGTTGTAGGATAACAGCAGAGACTTAATTCCCCTGAGGAATACAGTATTCACAGTCAGCAAGCAACATACGGTAGGAGCAATAGGAGAAAAGTGATGATAAAGCTTACCTTCTAAAATGTAGACCTTAAAGCCGCTGCTCATCCGAGTAATGTAGTGGAAATTAGCCACAGCCATGGCTCCTAGTCTTTGTCAGAGTGGAGCCAAACACAGAGGAACACCTTGACTGCTGGAGCTTACAGGACACAATGCGCCTCAGTTATAGATTGTATTGGAAAGGTAATGAGATGCTGGGTCTGGGCTCAGCCAGGTAAAGTATCAGGTGAGTGCAGATAGGTGCAGTGGCTTCCCTGTGACTCATTTCCTGCATTCAGATTGGCTGCAGCCAGAGCCAATCGAATGCCCTCATTCACTCAGTGTTGTTAGTTCTGCAGGCGGAGAGTGCGCTCACAGGTAGGCCTGTCTCAAAGGTAGAAAGTGCAGTTGCAAAATGTGATAGCGCCACTGAATTCACAGTTGATCAGAGGAGATTTTGCCTCAGTCAACATTTCCTCTTATAGGACCTCATAAACAAGTTTTGCACACAACTGTTTAGATTTCTGTTTAGCAATGAGGAAGGTGGACTGTGCTTTTTGTTTCCTTCCATGGAGTCAGCACCTGTCCCACTCCCCTCCCTCCCACCTAATCTGCAATCTCACCAAACTGCATTTTTTCGAGCGCTTAGCCCACCGGAGCTCCAGTCATTCCACTGACCTGCCCATACACGCAGGCAGCTGCACTGTGAGCCTGCCTTGCCAGTAATCCAAAGGCTTTTGTTGATGGCCAGACAAAGACTCCTAAGTCTTGAAAATGCTGCTGCCATGAGAACAATCATGGCACAGAGCATACTGAGGAGTGTGACCACAGGTAGAGACACTTTGGAGGACACTTTTTCAGATACTTTGTGACATTGGCCCTGCCGACAATATTATTAGGAGTGTAATCAATGTGTTTTGAGGTAATGAAAATGAATAAAAAACGATTACCCACACTGCCCTAGTATTGACTGATATATTAATCTGTTTCAGTCCATTTAATAGTGCTGGTGATTAAGACTGATTTAGAAAACGACAAAGAGCTTCACATATAAATGTCTTGATGTGAGCACATGCATGAATAGTTTTATGTTGGATCTAATTTAAGATCAACACTGCCTCCCTAAGCCATACACTGCAATAGCATGTCATCAAATCCTACATATGCACATTGTGTTGTGTATATGCAGCACAGGTGAGGAATCTGCCGTTACAATGCTTGGAATGTGTGAGAGCCATACCAAATTTGCCTAGTTAAGTAGTATGAATTTTCTAATAATTGTTTGCCCCTTAAACAGCCAAGAATGTGATTCCTTCTCCTGATTTTATTTAGTACAATACTGTGCTATTTGCGTTAATAAATTTGTTCTTAGGTTGAAAAGCCAAAGTTGGACTGTGTGCTTTTGAACATTATTTTATTTTTTATTTTGTTTAACTACCCAGGAAATAGTACCATAATACATAACATAAGAAAATATAACTGCTGCAGTGGATTTTCTTAGTAGGACAAAAATAAGCCTTATGATAGATGATAACACCAGTAAAAAAAATGCATAGTAGTAGGAATATAGTAGTGATGACAAACAATATATGTGTGCAACACATTAAAAATTTCATTAAATAGGAGGCTCCTCACAATGCATGCAGGGTTTCACCCCAGCTCCATCACCCTGAGACTGTGCACTAAGTGGAAGGAAGGAGGCAGAGGACTAGTGAGCAACAGAGCCACTATCCAGGAAGAAACAACAAAGACCCATGAGTACATCAGAAAGATGGCCCCAGGTGATGAACTGCTTAGTGAATACCTTAGGCAGCAGAAACTCAATGGAAAAGAGAAGGAAGATCAGGAGGAAAAACCCCTGCATGGCATGTACCAAATCCTACCAGTGGCTGGAAAAGGCTAGACTGATAGAGAGCACTAATCATGGCAGCACACAAACAGAACGCCGTAACCAAGTGGCTGGCATAGTGCAATCTCAAGGTCAAAATGGGATACATCTCCCAAGTTGGTCAAGCTAAGATCCTGTGGGACTCCCAGATACAGACTGACAAACTGGTGATGGATAACCAACCAGACATAGTACTGGACAAACAGCAGAAGAAGGCAGGAGTGATAGATGAACAGGGAGAAGGAACATGAGAAACTTGATGTTGTTATAACATTGTTTTATCAATGCTATA
The DNA here is from genome assembly GCA_038496675.1 of Rachycentron canadum. Lineage (NCBI taxonomy): Eukaryota > Metazoa > Chordata > Actinopteri > Carangiformes > Rachycentridae > Rachycentron > Rachycentron canadum. Next base: position 18,364,673 of record CM076654.1, read on the forward strand.
ATGATCATATATAATTATATCTCAGTCTCTTTATTAGAATACAAAGAACTGTGTGTGAAAATACAATGTGTATAGAAATGTGAAACTACAGAATATGTGTATACAGTATTAAAAAGGAGGAAAAAATCTGAAAAAAAAAAAACTGTTTCTATAGGCTAAAGTGACATGTATTCAGTGTGACCTCCCCTTACACTTGAACAACAGCAGGAACCTGGCTCTTAAACCTTAATGTCAGTGTTAACAACTGTATTTCATGTCAAGTTTGTCTATTTCTATTTCACATGCTTGAGCATTATATAAACATGTTGTATGAGATTAACTGGGAGTAATATATATAAGACCAACTTTCAATCAGATCATTCTCGTCAAAATGACAAAGATCGCAGAATTTGACATAAAATCATAATTTTGCATCATCAAGGGCCCTCTCAAAGGGAAATCAGCAAACAAAACAGATACTTCAAACCTGGATTTGTCACTCCATAGTACTCTAGCCTTAGTATACTTATAATACCTAGCCCCTTCACCCTGTTCCCCTTCCAAAAAAGTGGTTTCTCAGCTGCTGCCCTTCCACAAAGTTCACTCCTGATCAAGCTTCTTCGGACTGTAGAAGAGTCAACTTGGCTTCATCCTGATGAAGCTGCCAGATGCTGAGCCAGGTCCTTGCTGGACTTCTTCCAGTCTCTCAAAGAAGAAACTCTAAAAAAAAAAAAAAGTCTCATCAGATTTTGAAAGTTTTCTTGGCCTTCCAGTCCTTTTTTTTTGTCCTTGACCTCTGATTCTTCAAATTTCTTTATAACAGCTTAAATACCACATCTTGAGTTTGTCTAAGGGTGGCCTAAGACTGTTGCACAGCACTGTATATTTAAATTATATTCATTTAAAAAAACAAAACAAAACAGTCTTCATTACTTTGACAGCATCCATTAATTCATAAGGAGACCTTGTGCTTTTTATAGTCACTGTCTCTACTGGGCATTATTGATTTAGACACGCTCAGCAATGTGTCCACTATCAACACAGTTCAGTTACCATCACACTGTACCGTTTCCAGAGCGCAGCCTGGGACTCCCAGGAGGTCCGTGTTGATCTATGACTCTGGGTATCACCAACAGATGGCGCATCCAGGGTGCTGAGAATCAAAAGTAACACTGTGGCACTGGCCTGAAAGCCAAGCAGGAGATGTGCCAGTGCTGTTTTATTGGACACAACAGGGTGCAATATCACATCAACACCCATAAGCACCCCGTGGAGTCAACAGCAGGCTCATGTCTGACAGAGAGCGACGCCCCTGGCACCCTGCTCCCATCAGCACCACCCTCGGATCACAACACAGAGCTGCGTCAAGTCACACAAACACACGCGAAACAGGAAGTTTGCATGGCCTTAATGTCCTAAATGGAATACAAAACAAAACAGTGGCAGGATGTTTTAAGTCTTTTGATTTAGAGCTGCAGCCGGAGTTACTCATTTCAGTTTTCACATTGGTTTCGTGTATAACATATCAAAAATGTGAATAAAACAAAGCAAAACATACAAATTCAAATTAGGCTACTTTTGTTTACCCAAATGTCCTGAATGTTCCATTTACACAAAGGTGATAAATTTGTACAGTGTTGAAGCAGGATCTAGAAAATGTGTGACAGGCCTACCACTGGCAAACAGCTTTACACACTGTGGGCATGAGTAACAACATTGTTAATTGAACAATATAGATTTCCAGAATCACCTCTATGTTTAAGATAATAATTATGTAAAATAGAGCATATTATTGCCAGCAGAGCATTAAATTTCTCTATTTGTGTTATTAAAATGTCAGATGTATTTGTTTTCTTCGAATCCCACTTTTGGATTAAATTGTGCAGCCTAATAATAATAAAAATAAAAAAATCAGTAGCATCTTAATAGAACATTTGTTTATTTTGAAAGCAACATCCGGAAGTTGTGGTGCGCACACTGGCTACCTTGACGCTGATCTAGTCTTGCGGGCTCCGTCCTTTCCCTCAGGATAACTGGGAGTGACGCAGGGCGGACGGAAAAAAACGGGGCTTGAGGGGAAGGACAGGGAGAACAGGCGGTGATGCAGGAAGGACTGTAGCTTTGATTTCACAGGTTCAAGCCCCGATGCACGGCCTGTCTGTCTGCACAGAGGACATGAGAGTCACCTATATGCAGGCTTTGCTGTGACAGATAATAATAAGGAATCATCACCTCATCCTTGGGGCGATCAGCTTGGATACACCCGCAGGTATGTTTGATCATGCCTTGTGTGACTACAGTATTTGTTTGAATTCTAAATACACGATGGGCTGTAAATGTTAAAATGAATGATTTCATTGAAGTGGGTCGTTTGGATGAATTCTTTCATCTTTCATCGGGGGGGCTGTGTGATGGTTTTCTTTACCAGACTCAGTTCCTTCTGCTATAGAGTCACGATTTCTTACTACTGTGATCACATCTGAGAAATCTGCTCCCCGTTAATAACGCAAGACTTGTTTCTCCTCAGGTAACATTGGTCCCCGTCTCTGCACATGGGGAAGTAGCCTAGTCATTCCATTTTCTTACTGGTCACCAACTTGTAAGTCGCATTCAGTGGGAGGATATTTCGGAGCCCCCTCTCCTCTCCTTCATTTTAACAACATCTCTCCATCATGAACTACCTACGCCGTCGACTCTCGGACAGTAATTTCATGTCCAACCTGCCCAATGGCTACATGACCGATCTCCAACGCCCCGAGCCGCCGCAGCAAAGCCCCGCAGTGTCGCCGGGGCCGTCGGAGAGACGCCAGTCCACCAGCCAGCAGCAGTCTGGCAGTGGAGGCTCTGGGTTCTTCTCGTCCATATCCAACGCTGTCAAACAGACCACCGCTGCTGCGGCTGCGACCCTATCCGAGGCAGCGGACCGGGCAGGGGTCTCCAGCAGTGCCAAGATCCTCCTGGTTATCGATGACCAGCAGACCGACTGGTAAGAGCAGTGCGCATCGCCAGCGCAGGTGCCTCGTCTAGACAGAAAATGTGTGCCAGACCGTGGGTTGCAGTGGCCTAACATCTAGAAGGTCATATGATTCATCCAGTGCCGTGAGATACATCACGTGTAACACCCTCGGCTTCTCGCTCAGATCAGAAAAACCCTTGCAGATGAGCCTGTGCGCCTGTTGTGCCATGGCAAAGGCGCAACAGACTGAAGGCAGAGAAGCCATTTTCATTTGACGATCGCCGGTCGCTTGTGGCGAATTCATCCTGCATTCTGACATTAAAATGCTTCAAATTGCGCCAAAGCACTGGGTGTGGGCCAATGCCACCAAGATAATGCAGGTATTTTCCAATCGAGGGAAAATTTTTGCACAAGAAAAACGCACGATACACCACGTTACTCAAGCCTCTTCACCGGTGCACATTATGCATGCTTATCGGAGCAAAGTGCACAAGTCAAAGGGGTTAAAACACCACACTTTTGTCAAAATAAGATGATCTAAGGCAGATCTGTGCATCAACACATCAAAGCCGTGCAGCCTATGGTAGAGTCTGTCACACCAGGCTGTGGTGGATATTTATTCTTAATAGGGTGGACTAGTAAATCCAATTCATATCTCCTTATTCACCAGGTATATTAAAATGATGTTACAGGTAATAGTACACAGCACTTTGTGAATATACCCAGGATTTTCAAATGTTCTGCTAATGGTGCATGAATTGTCAGCTGTCAGCCAGGAGGAATGTGCAAAAATCAAATTCTTGTTCTTTTCTGGATACGAACAACAACTGGGTCCCTTGTTTTACATTCAGGGTGAAGGTCTTCAGAGGGAGAAAGATCCATGGTGAATTTGACATCAAGGTGGAACAGGTAGGTTTCACATGTGTGACTTTTTGCCTTGTGGCCAGACTGTGAACTTCAGTCGAAGGGCTGTTACATCATTCCCTCATAAGACATTGACATTTTGCATTTTGTTAATGATAACACCATCTCTGATCTGCTAATGTCAGGACCAGGTATTTGAAATAAATATGGTGCAAATGGTTCATTCCTCACAGGAGATGAAGGCATTGTCATTGGTTAATTTACAGGATGAGCTGATATCTATTCTTTCTTGAAGCGATTCATTTTCTATGCAAATTTGCCCCCACCTCTATTATTCATCCTTTGTCTCTGCTTTCAATCCAGAGACTTGTGCTGTGACTCTCAATAATCTGTCCACTTGCATCTTAGGTGCACTGATCAACAACTGGCTTGATATTAGCATAAAATGATTCACGAAGAGCTGAATCATCCAGCACAGAGAGCTCCTTAGACAATGACAAATGTAATGTCCTAGTTCACTGATGACTGAGTATTGATAGGGGAGGGGACTTGTGTGCATTCATTCTCACACTGAAGTGCCTCCTCCTGATGTGTGATCATCAGAAAACGTGTCAGGCTGATTCCTCTGTGGTCACTCTGAGGGACTGAAACTTTTAATTTAATGTCATATGAGGGTATATGAGCTGTTTGCATGGCCTAACAACAGCAATACTCATTTTGATAAATGTGTGAGTAGTAATGTGTAGCCTATAACAACATTTATTGATATAGTGCGTGTCAGGGGCTATTTATGCTGCAGTGCACCCAGCAGCATCTTATGAACAGAGGGAATATTTTCCTCTCTTTCTGTTTTTTTTTCTGTGGTACTATATGTTTCACCAGCATTGTCATTGTTTCACCTGTGGTCTTTTAACAGTAAGAACTCGCTTTAGATAAAGTCTGGTGTCTCTTCAACTGCCTCACACTGCCCTCCTGCTATGATTGTGATTTTTGGTGTTTTTGTCATTTTAGGCAGAATTCTCTGAAATCAACCTGGTGGCAAATGCTACAGGCTCCTATAATGTGGATATTGATGCAATCAGGAATGGACATAGGGTTACTAAGTAAGTACAGTTTCACAAGAGTTATTTGCGTTATTTGCAGTTGCTGCTTGTGGGATTGGATTAATTTTGAAATCTTTCTCATCAGTATCCAAGCAGTTTGTCTTGTACGGTGCTGTTCAATATTTTGCTGATGTCCTCTGTCTCAGATCCTTTAAGCCAGACTTTGTGCTGATCAGACAACATGCCTTCAGCATGGACAAAAATGGAGACCACCGCAACTTAGTGATTGGATTGCAGTATGCAGGATTGCCAAGTGTTAACTCTTTGCACTCTGTCTACAATTTCTGCGACAAACCATGGGTGGTAAGTATTATTCAATTAATTGGAGAATTTGAAACTGTATCACACATTAAGCTCTGCTGCATAGACATATAAATCTGCATCTTAAACATTTGTCTCCCTCTCAGTTTGCTCAGATGTCTAGACTCTACAAGCAACTGGGCCCAGAGGAGTTCCCACTGATTGAGCAGGTTTACTATCCAAACCACAAGGAAATGGTGAGTTCGGAGCCATCTGCTCTCCTCCTCTCTCTCCCTCTCTCTCTCTCTCCCTTTCCACTTGCTCTGATGGGTATGACTTAATGGTAAACAACCCTTTAAACACCCACACACACACACACATGCACACTTGCGCACACACACACACTCACACACACGCGCGCTCACACACACACACACACACACACACACACATAGGTCATCCCTCTGCATGTTAGGGTAATTCACTTCCATGTCAATAGTCCATCTCATGTAGCAGCTGAGACCAATCTAATTTTCAAGGGAGTGTCTCGTTGTTTTTGTTCCTGGTAGAAGCAGAGTTTATGACTATTTTTGTGCCAAGTCAGTGTCAGTAGAGTTAAACTGAGACTGTTGCAGCAGAGCAGTCATTTCCACCCCTGCAGTCACAGCCTGACAGTACTGGGCTAGTTTTCAAACCAACAATATGAATCAGAACTTCCTGCAGAAACAGAGTGTTACTGTCGGTGTCATTTCTGGTTGACACAAATGAATTAAAAATGGGTTATTTAAAAAAAAAACAACTTTGTTACAGATTACTTCTTCGCGGTTCCCTGTAGTGATAAAGATGGGCCATGCTCACTCAGGAATGGGAAAGGTAGTAGCTGGAATGCTCAAATACTTACTTATTTCAATATGAATGACACATTTTTGGGTGTATATGGGTGTAAGTATATATCATCATATTTATATCTTGACTCCAGGTGAAAGTGGACAATCAATATGATTTTCAAGATATTGCCAGTGTTGTGGCACTGACCAAGACTTACGCCACATCTGAGCCTTTTATTGATGCAAAATATGACGTTCGTATCCAGAAGATTGGGAACAATTACAAAGCGTACATGTGAGTGAAATCAGCATCATATTTTTCTCAGTTCTTGGTATTTCAACACACTGGTATGCTATGATAGATAAAAATGGAGCATGTGAAGTATATTTTTGCTCTAATGAACAGGAGAACGTCAATTTCTGGCAACTGGAAAACCAACACTGGCTCCTCTATGCTTGAGCAGGTGGCCATGTCAGACAAGTAAGAGCACATGAAAGCAGATGAGAAAAAACTGTAAATTACATAACATCTGGCTGTTCTATTTCAGCTGTGTTTAACATATTATTGCAGGTACAGGATGTGGGTGGACTCTTGTGCTGACATCTTTGGAGGGTTGGATATCTGTGCTGTGGAGGCTCTACATGGTAAAGATGGCAAGGACTACATTATAGAGGTACTAGAACGCAGTGTGGTTATATCAAGGGGATATTTGTCTGTAATTGTAGATGAAATCCATGAAATGCAATCTTTTTTTTTTAGGTTGATGACTGTTCAATGCCACTGATTGGTGACCAGCAGGATGAGGATCGTGTTCAGATTGCTGATCTGGTGGTTTCTCAAATGAACCAGACTGTTCTACGCACTTCAAGCTCTTCCACAGTCCGTGCCACAGCAGGACAGCCGGCCCAGGTGCTCAAAATACCGATACCTTATACTTGCTTCTGCTATCTCCAACCTTTCCTTATTTACCTTCTCTTTTATCAGTAAGACATATCAAATCAGGTCCAATTTTATTTAGGGGAGCACAGTTACACACATTGTTTCTCAGAACAACCTGCTTTCAAAGAGAAGATGTATGCCATGCACAAAAATACATATTACAAAAGACACATATGTCCTGGTGAAGACAACCAAGGACCTTTCAGACAGCAGTTAGTGTGATGATTGTAGAATTTGTGTTATGTGGCTGATTTTTTCTGTCCATTGGTGGAACCATTGTGAAAGACAGCTTGTAAAGACCTAAGAAATGTTACAAAAAGTGAAGAATAAATATTACTGATTCAAATGATGGGAACAAGTCCAAATTAACACTAGTATTTTGAGCACTCTGGCTCTGTGCAATGTTATCCATCAAAATCTAGGATAATGTCTGAACAGACTTCTATGTCTAACCTATACTTAGCATGTCAGGGTAATGGTATTTTACATATGTCGTACTGGAGTAACAGACAGTTTTAAGGATAGATGTTGGGCTTAATTGCTTATAACTGAGTGTTATCAGTGTAAAACTGGAGATTAGTCATATTTATGCGCAACCTAACCAAGAGACAACATCAAAATCAACAGTAATGGACCCAGGTCTCATCCCTAGGGCCGAACTGTAGAGCGATCTCAGGTGGTTAAGTGTCACGAATGTGACAATGGGACTTCTGGCCTGTGCTGACATCATTTAGCATCCTTGCAGTGTTCTATGGGTTAGAATAAAATTCTTTCTTATGGCTTTCTACATGTCCAACATGTTGTGGCAGAGCATATTAAGACAATATATTTTAACATTTTATTCTGTGAATATGATTTCCTATAATGAGCAGTTTTTGCTTTCTGGTAAGATAAGTATTTACTTTCTGTCCCTTTAATCCCTGTGTGTTTTATAGAAAGCAATGTCTCCTCAGCCCGTCTCTCCAAATGTACCACAGGCTCAACAGCGCCCCTCACCTCAAGGTAAGACCCTGACTGTTTTGCAATAGCAAAAATGAAATTTTTAAGTCAAGGCAAAGGACATTAGGAAAGTGTTCGACTTTGATTTCTGTTTTCATTTACTCTCCTGTAGGTGGTCCTCAGCAAAGTCCTCCAACTCAGCAGCGCCCACAGCCACAAGGCCAACCCCCTGTACAGGCTCAGCAGTCTGCTGCCAGCCCTGTCACATCTGACACCAGTGCCCAGGTGAAGGGCAGCCAAGGACCTGCAGCCCAGCCAAGAGCACCAGGTCAGGGAGCTCCTCCTGGCCAGAGACCTCCATCTGGTCAGGGCTCTCCTCAGCGAGGTTCCCCTCAAGCTCAGAGGCAATCGTCTGTCTCCCAGCAGCATCAAAAACCATCAGCAGGAGGCCCTGGCCAGAAACCTCCCGGGGGGCCACCCCAGCAGAGGCCTACCCAGCCCCCAAGGCAGCAGTCACAGGGGGGAACACAGAGGGCTCCTGGCCAGCAAGGTCGTCCTGGAGGACCCACCACCCAGCAGCCTCGACCTGCTGCTCAAGGCCAGGGGGCCCCAGGAGGACGCCCCCCACTGCAGCAAAAGCCTCAGCCCCCCCAGAAGCCCAGTCAGGACGCTATGGGCGGCTCACCTCAACTAAAGTAAGTAGCTGTGTATGACAAATGACTTGGGATCAGTTTCCTCTCATTTTTCATGAAGTGAGCCTTACAGCTGACCTGAACAAAAGGCGCTCTCTTACTTTTTGCCTGCATTGAGTTATGCATGCCTCGTGGGAAATCTGCTCATTCTCTCTTTTGACAAACGATCCACCTGAATGTGCATGATGTATCGATTCTTACATTTTTCAGTCCTTCAGCAGCAGTTTCACAAAACACATTTCAGATTTTCTGGAGTCACTGTGATACATTAGAACAACAACAAGCAGAAGCTGGCTTGTAGTTGTTCATAAACACAACGTCTATCACATCTGCCACAATCCACATTCACATGTGACATATATAAATATATATAAAAATGGACAACATATCTCATTACATTTATTTGATTACATTAAGACAAATTCTTGCTGTCCAATATGCTGCTATATGAAATATAGACAATATTTCATTTATTGTTGTGTATATGGTCACCTGGTAATAACATCACTAAAGGAATAAAGAGAAATTGTACAGATTTGTGTTGTACTGTATAAATAATCGTCGTAGTGGTTAAGATGTTCACCAGTTGATGGTTTCCACAGATAGATGACACATAACAGTGATTGGCTTATAGTAATGAAATTGCTTTTTATGCTCTCTTGAAATAGAGACATAAAACGTATATTATCGGTCAGTGATGAAAAAAACACCACTTTGCATCCAGTAAGGTCATTCACTATTCATATCATATCAGAATTAAGTTGAAATGATAAGGAAATACTGAATGACCATAGGGAAGGAATGCGCTTTTATCATCTTCTACCAAGCCTTTTCTCTCCTGTCTCTTGCTCTGCCGTGCCGTGTCCAGTCTTTTCATTCCATGGGATTGCTGCATGACTTTAATAGCCTTTCCTTCTCCTCTATTGCCGTTTTCCTCTCTTTATAGCAAGTCCCAGTCTCTTACCAATACCTTCAACATTCCAGAAACCCCAGCGCCACGAGCCAGCCTTAGCCAGGATGAGGTGAAGGCGGAAACCATACGCAATCTACGCAAATCTTTTGCCAGTCTCTTCTCAGACTGAGACGGCATTAGACCCTCCCACACCTCCTCCTACTGACAGAAAGCTGGACAGGCAAACTGAAGGACAGTTCCTTTCTTCCCCCAATGAACAAGGACCAACAGGATGCCGTCTCCAATTCATGTACATTGACCCTGATATGAAAATGTACACACCTGACACCCACTGCCTAAATAGTTAAAATCTTTTAAAACGAACAAATAGTCGAATACAGAGTCAATTTAGGCACTGATGTCTGAAACATTCCTTGCGTCGCCTCAAGCTTAAGTAAGTCATCTATTCATTGTGTCACACAAACTGTGAGTGCACATGCCTCCTTGCACACATACACACACATGCACACACACAAAAGCCTGTATATGCATGAGTACACAAACACAAATAAGAAACAAAATAACACATTATTGCTCCCACTTGTTTGTTGGTGCCGTAAAGTCAATGTGATCTTTATGTTCAGTTTGGTTGGCTTGCAGACCAACCAAATGAATTAAGGAAGTGTACAAAAATTATTGGGGTGGGGAGGGGTGCTAAATATTATATTTCATAAAAAAGCAAGAGCGCCCTCAGAGTTATTCATTATCTCAAAATAGTATATTTATGGAAAACATAATAAAATAGTAGAGCTACTCTCTATTTTTAAATGAAGAGCTGCTAAATAAACTATTATCATAGACACAAAATGGAACAACCCCTACCAATATCCTCTGCATATAGTTAAATGCCCTTCTATGGCAAATTTGTAATTATACAATATATTAAAATATATTTAAATACAATTTTAATAATATATACAATATAAAGTATGTAGTAAAATAGTAATATGAGCAAAAAATAAATAAAAAAAATAAAAGACCCTCCACTGCTCTTCCAACAGACAGAACACCCTCCCTGTGGCAAAACAATAATGATAATTACAATCTCATCCCCCTTTTCTGACACCCTCCGCCCCTAATAATTTTTGTACAGTCCCTAACGCAGCACAGCTGCACACAGAGGCTGTCCAGTGTTAGCTAATACTAGATCCGCTCATGGTGATGTCTTAGCTGCATGTCAACAGGAGGCAATGGTTGCATTTTCCTACCCCTGACATTGGTGCTTGTAACTGTGTCGTCACATGTAGTTGAATTAGTTCGTAAAGTAGTCTAGTAGGTGTTGTGAGTATGTTGTTGCTGCCACTTCCTCCTGCGTTTTTTGTCGCACAAGAACAAAAGTCCAAAAGCTCTCCACCTTCAAAGCATGCCTTACACAGACAAGAACGTCAGATCAAATGGAGCTGTCTCAGGGATGTCCAATTGATTGTGACACTTGTGTGTGGGTGAGGGTCTTCCATCGCAGTTTTGTTGTGGTTGTTTACCAATAATGAAGGAAAAGCATGCATCTTAATGAGGTAGAATGTTTTTATTATTTCAAATGCATTTGCACACAGAGTATACTGCAACATTATACTTGAATACAGTGACAGACTGATGTATGAAGTCTATATTTTCAGGTTTATTCATCTGCTACTTGACAAAGCAACAACTCACTGTTCCCACTCTGGGTTGCTGTTGTGTCTGTGACAGGTGCGGTACAGTAGGATACAGCATAGGCAGGGTTGGCAACTGTTCAGGTACATTTAGTGAAAAATTTGATTAAACACAGTTTCATTTCATGTTCCCTTGATTTCAAAGTACTGAGAAGGTGCATCATGATTTTGCACTTAATTAACTCCCACCCTGAGTCTGTACCGTAGAGCGAAGAAGGGTTTCTGTTTCCATAAATAACCCTCTTTTCTCAATGGCTTCATTGTCTTTAAGAAGAGGCCGTGCTCCAAAGCATACTCAGCCAAGGAATGTTACATATTTGCAGGTCATCTCTATACAATAAAGAAACAATAATGTAAAGGTGTAGGAATGTCAACTGTAGGATGCACCTCTGCAGCAGACTTAGCACTTCCTGTCACCCCCTCTCCGCACTGATAACCCTTTCTTTGATCACTGCTCTGAAAATCTTATCACCAGGCACTAAAAATGTCTTCCAGAAGGAATGCTTTCCATTCGAATGTCGATGTAGTATGGCAATATCAAGCTTTTTAGAGAAGACCCAATAGCCAAAAGAATAGAGGAGCCCTGGTCCCCCTGCAGATTGTCCATTCTGCCTGTGTTTATCAGCCTATTTGTGTAGCCACAGTGACCCCTTGTGCTCAATGGTGCATAAACGTGTGAATGTTGTTCTGTAACTGGTGAAACCAAATAGATGTGTTGTACAGAGCTCTGAGTGATGCAGATTGTCACCTTTATCCCCTGCTGCTATTTGTGCTTGTTGATATGTGTGTCTCTAAACTTTATTTAGCTTTAATTTTTAAGATTTGTGCTTTATTTGTTTCAATTATCTTGCTTGTATGCTTCTATGAGGCGAGACTATGTGGGGCTTGTAAGTTTATGCGTCAGTGGTTTAGGGATTTATTTTAAAATTTCATAGCGACTCAGTGTCAGTACATGATTGTCAGTTATTGGGGCACAACCTACTTGCAGGAGTGTCAGTTAGAGCAGCTTTGTGTAATTGCTACACTGAGTTGCAATTTATGAAAATGAGCCATTATAACTAGCATGGATGGTTAACTTTGAAGAATGTCATTCTGTCACTCAGAGGCCTCTTGGCCGTATTAAGACATACCATGTTCTGTGACGCATCCTGAACCTGACAAGACGAGCTGGGACAGCCATGCAAAGTAGTTTATTCTATTTATGTTTTTGATAATCACAGATGTTTTCTTTTCAAAGGTCTACTTTATTTATGGTGGATATATTTGACTGTGAATGTATTTTTTTGGTTACAGCTAGTTTTATTGTTTTCTAAATGCATTGTATAATCATTGTGAAAAGATGAATTCCTTACAAATTTGAACTGATTGTCAGTCGATGCCTGCCAGAGTTAAAAATCATAAATGTAAGTGCAAAAATCAAAAAGATGAGGTTTTTGTTAATCAAAAAAAAAAAAATTACTGCATAATGTAAATCATGGTGAATTATTGAATTAAATGTAAAAGAAAAAATATTTGATGTTATATGCAATGTAGCCTATTATGTGAAAATGAGTATGTTCTTAAAACATGCATATGTCTATTAAAGTCTATGATCAAGAATGACTGTTTTGTTCATTATTGTTCTCTCAGTGTAGAACAGCAACACAGTGTTTTGGGTTCAAGTCCAACCTAATCACACCTGCCCATTAAATAGAGTCCAGATCATCCATCAACATCAAAAGACTGAAAACTTGAAAACATTTCTTTGGCCTGTGTGATGTAATGTTAAACAGGTGCTATTAGTGCTATTGAGTTGTGCTTGTTGTGCCCCTGTTTTCTGTGTGGAACACTGACTGTTTTATCATTAGGTGGTTTTGCTCCAGGACTATGTGTAGTGTATCAAAGAATATCTCAAATGTGAAAAGAGCTGACTTGTTCCATTTCCGTTTAAGCTTCTTTTTGAAAGCAGCAGATCATTGTATGTTGTTATAAAATGACTGAATGCATGTTGCAAACTGTAAACTGAGCCCAATTGTTTTGCACATTAGTTGCAATAGAAGGCGTACAAATGCGACCACAAGGTGGTGTGGGCCTGCAGTCTGACTGCTCAAGCCTGCAGTTCTGCACAAGATTAATCAGGGTTATGTAATTCATTTCACACTGCTGAAATGAGCACACCACTCGATTCCTCTGTGTGTTTGATCTGAACTATTCCATTACACTGCACATTAACTTCAGAAATGCTTCTGTTCCAAGAGAGTTACAATATGTGTGTCAACATTTGATAAGAACCAGGGCTATTTATCATTAAAAAAAACTGTGCATCCCTTTCAAACAAACTAGCAGAAGCATGTTCATCTTAAGACTTTCTTTTTAGAAATGAGAGGTAAGAACGCTGATGACTATTCAGCCATTATTACATTATAACAGCTGCCATGTCGGTAATTCTGCCGGTTTTATTGGAGTTTTTTCCCCTCTACTGCGTTATGAAAAGTAAAGTCTCATTTTCATTGTCTTCTGAGACTTAAATCTTAATTACACAAATCTGAGTCATAGTCACACAGAAAACACAAATACCAGTGTGTGCATAATCCTATTAAACACAACCGACCTGGGACATATGGATACCGCTCATCATAGTTTTGCTCATCTTTTCTTCTGAGAATAATGACCTAATTCATGGTGTTTGAGGGGAAACACATGTATTACGTTCCAGTGACTTTTGGAATATCATTAGGGCTGCAAATCTGAATGCAGCAGCTGCAGCTGAGAGGGCGAGGCCAATAGTCTTACGCACCCCCAGTCAAAAGAATAACTGTGTTTCATTGCCTTATTCTGTACAAATCAGTTACTGCATCTAGAGCTGAAACAAACACATTAAAATTGAGACATTTTACTTTCGTATCATGCACATATAAGATGATTCGTTCTGTCTAAATATTTTGGCTGGTAGGTATTATGCAGTGAGGGAGAAGGTTCAATTTTAATCACCAAACAGATCAATTTCCCTTTTCCCTTGAAAGTTTTCATTGCCGACAAAAGTGTCTGGGGTGCAAAATCTAATTTGCAGGCAGGATGTTATATAGCGACTCGCTCATGAAAGGTCAGTGTGTTTTTTAAAGCTCTGTCTGCTTGCTTGCATTTCTTATCTGGCTGCCCAGCGGGCCGTACTGTTCTCTCCTGAGTTTGGTTAGCAGTTAAGATGCTCATCTCAGGAAAGATATAATTTCATGTTGAGTGTTCTGGCAGATAATGACATTCTACATTTTTTTGGCATTTATCGTTTGTAAGTCAGCATCACTCACATTTTGAGGCTACACTGGCAGAGGAGAAAGTTTAGTATCTTGACAGAGGACAATGGGCTTCTATCTGTTATTGGACAGAGGTTATCACTGTCTGGCAAACCACCACAGTCATACACTCGAGATGCTGTGTAATCATTCTGGTACAACTTTCATGACTTTGCAGGTCACAATTAAAGGATTCAAGGGTATAGCCAGCAATAGTCATCACTCTGTTATGGCTACGGAGAAGACAAAAGGGGAAGGGGGGGGGGAGCACTCATGACTTCTTCCCCAAGCCAGGATATTTCTAGAACTGACCCATTTAAACAGCCTGGAGAATCTGCGAGCACAGGTGCATCTGGATGGTTGTAACTGCCAACCAGAATGCGTAATTATATACATTATGACGCTATTAGATCGCAAATCGAAGCAAGTGTCACAACTGATTTTTTTCACGTGTGATATGATGGGAGGATGTACATACTGCACAGGGTTTGAATGGCGTGTAAGCAGAAAACATATAAGCAAGTGTTCTCAGCCATTCTCAGTCTTTTATGAAGGGAAAAGAAAAGCTAACCACAAATCAGTTGTTTTATTCAGCAGTCAGATGATCTTTGAATGGGAAACAGTGGCTGTTAGCAGCTATTATACATGGCCTACAGCCTTGCACAATTAGTGCAACTCAGTACTGCTTTGCATTGTGCTGCTGTGAGATGGAGGGTGAATGATATCCATATTTAGAAGGACCTCATTGATTCTTCCTAAGCAAGGCACAAAAGATTTGTTGTCTGTCCAGTCTTGAATAGAGGGACCTTGATGACAGCCCTGCATTATAAAGCCTCCTGCTGCCCTCAATCAGTGTTTGAAAATCTGATGAAACTCAGAGCGAGGGCCGTGTGCTTAAATGTAATATTACAGCATCCTGCTTCTGTGTTGTTACATAACAATATAATGGTGACAACGCACAGCCACAAATACCTCACGCTATCTGGAAAGAAACTGCACCCACCAAGGGGGCGCGTCTTTCCGTTCCTAATATGTTTCCCCTTTGATAAACTTGCACACATGACTGAGTGATTCTTTAGCCAAAATGGCAGATGATGAAGGATGAGAGAGAAAGGCGTATGTAGTAAAGATTTAATTAAGCCTCACCATGGGATGTCTTACTGTGACTCCAGAGACCAGGACAGAGGAGTTTGTGTTTGCTCAGTGCAGCTGTGAATAATATCTACACTATTCTTACTTTGACCTACATGCACTGAGAGGAGGATCTGAGAATATGCCCACATGAGTGCAGGTCTTTCTTACTTTTCTTATCTTCACCGTGAGGCTGCCAGAGGGGGGGTGTGGGTGGGTGGGTG
>CM076654.1:18380527-18392444 GCA_038496675.1 Rachycentron canadum
GGGTGGGGGGTGTTCCTTATGGTGAACCTTATGTTGGCTTTAAATTGTCAACCTCTGCTGGAGATAATCTGGGACATGAGAGACATCTGTGCTGTATGTTTCTACTAAACGTACAGTCGATATGAGGGTGTGCTGCTGAATCCCTCCCGCAGCGCGTTTGCTGATTGTTGTAGCTTTACAAGCAATTTTCACCTCCCTCCGTCTTGTCCTGGTGACGTAGATTTTCATGGTCTCCATGGAAGACTCCCATCAGCACTTTATTTCATTCCCTTTGAAATTGACTCAGTCTCTTTTCCTCCTACTCAGTGTAGGTTGCCATGGATACCGTTCCCAAATAGTTTGGCTCTCACATGAATTTGTTGATGACTGTGACTTGATGTGGATTGGAATGTTCTTTTCTTGTGCAGCCAGAGTAAACACAATTTGCTAATTAAGCACAAGATTTTGTGAATAGAGAATAGTTTTTCTATCCCGTAACAGCGACGGTGTATTTAACTCTGTTCTAACAGATTAAAAATGCAGAGCGCCTCATCTGAATCATCTTTTGCCATGCACTTTTGACAGCCTGCAGTATCAGCTACCTGAGGACACTGGCATAAGGTTTTCTAACTCTGGTTTACTTGAGAAAAGCCTAAGGATCTGCTGAATATAATCTAGTCTGATCCACCAGGGATCAAAACTACGCCAACGTAGATTCTTTGGTTCCCAGTTGAGCCAAAAAAGCATCCAAACACTTCACTTGGCTGCTTCTAAATCCTGAGACAAACACGTGGCCTGGGTGAGTGGTCTGCGCCCTATATGAACCGCCCCGCAACTGTAAATTATGTCTGGGGCAAGAAAGTTGGACGGAGAGGATTGAATGGTTTAATTTGTTGAGGACTTAATCAGGGTTCAGTTGGAATTAAGGAAAGACTGGATGCATCCCCTGCTGAGTCCTCAGATTCACCACGGCTGCACTTCACTTTCCTTGAGTCTGGTGAGTCTCAGAATCTACATATTTCATACAGGGCACGAAAAGGTTCTGTTAGATCTCAGTGAACCACCCACATTCAGACATGCGTCTATCTAAGAGGTCTAATTCTGGCGGTGTGAAATATTAACCACTCCGCAGACTGTACACAACATCCCCAGTTTCCCCGAGGACTTCCTCTTGACACAGTCAAACCGAAATGTGTTTAATGTGTTTTCCATGTTTCTTCTGACACAGCATTACAGTCCGAGGGTGAAACTTGCTTTGTATTAGCCTGCCACACTGGCTATTTTTGGTCTGGACTTTGTAAGCAATGGAGCCTGTCTCTGTGTGCGCATCTCTACATCTCTTATGCAATTCCCCCCGATGGGAACACAGAAATCAGAAAGAAAGTTTGTACAGAGTCACTTAATCTTACACAGAGTTAATTGGAGACAGGACAACTGAAGGTTGTTTGTTGTGCCAACATGAGTGGGGAACAACGCAGGAACAAAGCAGAATGGCAAGATTCTTCCTTATGGCTCATTATGGCTGATATGTCCAAGCAGTAAAAAGGGTTGTTTTTGAGGCAGAGTGAGGTAGTGTTCAGCCTTAATGTTGTTACTTTGTGGTGGTATAAGCCCGATTGATCCCTGTCAGGGGGACCTTTAATCAACACAGAGCCATTGATTTCCTCTCCACAGAGCCTACGAGGTGCCGAAGACACCTGCTAGCCGCCAGCTGACAGACACTTATGCCTGCTAACCAACAGCTGACACAAACTGATGCCAATGCACTGTGCCGGAGAGGGTGAGTCACACATGCTCAGATAGATGCCACACTCAGGGATGCTGGATGCTGCACAATGTGAGATCCACTGTACTGCCATTCTGAATCATATCTAACACACGTGGTATGTCACAGATGGAGTCTCGGTTAGCTGTGGTGTTTTGTAACCAGGATGCAGGCCGGAAAAGTACCATAGATAATAGCAGTCATCTGCTGTGCTCAAGCATTGGAAAGCTGTCTCTCATGCAACGAAATGAGCTCTGTCAAAGCTAAGTATCATTGTGATCTCCAGCCTGATCAGCACGGTTCGTCTGTAGTGATTTCTATCTGCTGTGAGGGTGCTACAGTAAGCAGTTTTCCTGCGGCAGTCACATGCTCTGGGCTGGGGCTCACAGCCAGCTGTCCCCATCATCAATTCAGACAATGCAGAAGGCTGTGGCGAGGTGAGACTTTGGGCCAGATGTGTCTGGCACAGATCAGGCTGGGAAAGGCTAAATAAAACTGATTTTAAACATTGCAAAGTTACAAACAACAAAGATGATTTACAAGTCCTCAATGCAGTTTTCACCGCTCTATATAGTCCACCTCTTTATCAGAGGAGCAACAGGTTTTGGTACATAGTCGGTCACATTAAAGCGCCAACGATTAGTTGATTAAATGATGACTCTATCAATAGTTAATTGCTGCCATTTTTTATAATCAAATTATCTTTAAGCAGCTGTTCAAACAATAAAAAAGAGGCAACCATCTTAATGTGATAATCTGATGCTTTTCTTTTTTATACATGAATGTAAACTTATTGATTGACTGACTGGTTGTAGCTTGAAGAAAACAAGACATTTGAAGATGTCTCCTGAGGCTGTGGGTAATTATAACCAGCATCATTCACAGTGGTTTCATAGACCAAATATATTCATTAATGGAGAAAGATACAGTAAGTGGCACATTAATCAGTAATGAATATAGTGAATCCATCCCTCTACTTCCTCCACAATTTAAAAAAAAAATGACAGTGAGTTGGCATAAGACTGACTTTACTCATCTCCATGTCTAATGCATGTCCACTGGTGTAGGAGGAAGACCAGCAGTGACTAGTCGAGTGTAGGAGAGGCCCAGCTCTGCATGCAGTGCTTTAAATGTGTCTGCAGACTTTCTAAAAATGTCATTGTCAGATCTGTTTTGCCTCCCGATGGAGAAAGCTGATTACAAAGCACCTTACACTGCAGGATGACCACACAGCCAGCACTTCTCCCGGAAATGCCATGCAGTTGTCTCCAGGACTCCACATTCAGAGATGAACGGAGAGACCGCATTGCCGCTCCGACTTAGCACCCACCCAACCCAGCATCCTTCTCCACCCCCTGAACCCCCCCCCCCCCCACACCTTCCTCATAAAAACACGCACAACCACGCCTCCAGAGACACGCGCACAAGCGCAGCCTCAGACACACCTCCTCCTCTCCATCCAGCGCACAAACACACGCACTCACATACACACGCGCGCGCGCACACACACGGAGAGAGAGAGAGAGAGAGAGAGAGAGAGAGAGAGAGGCGAGCGTGAGAGCATCGCAGGGTGAAGCAGACATGTAAGGCAGCATGAAGGACGAGTGCTCTGCTCCGGGAGGCTCACAGCAGGTGCGGGGCTGCCGCTTCACCATGTCCCCCGCATCCGATCGGCTCCCCGGCGACACGGTAAGGCCCCTCATTCACTCCCGAAACCCTCCATTTCCAAACTTAGCCGAACTCATTCTCCCGTGTAGCTGGCGCGTTGTCCTGGTTTGAACCCGCAGCTTCTTTTCTCTCTCCGCAAATGATGTCACCCCAAAGGCTCAAAGGCGTTAGGTCAGCCACAGAGGATGGAGGGCCGCGGAGTCCGTGCCGCAGCACCAAAATAAAAACACGGGCTGCCCGAGTGCGCCGGAGCAAGTGTTTGGTAACGCTGTGGGGCTGAATGCGCCTCGGTTTGGCCCCGTGGGGAGGCTTCAGGCGGAGCTGCACCACCATTTGTTATTGTCTGGAAATCAGCGCAAACGGGCTGAAAACAGCCTCTCAAGTTGTTCCAGTTGCAAATGAATACGAGCCCAATTAGTATGAGAGCACAGGAGGATGCAGCCTCTGCCATTAGAGCGGCTCATACTGACTATGAGTTCATTTTGTCAGACTGAGATTTTGCTCACACTGTGCAACTCCGAGTGCTTCGTGGTTTCTTTGCTGTGTGCTGTAGCCATGGAGACAGTATGTGGCATGTGGTTTTTTATACTAGAAAGTCTCTTCTCTCTGTGGAGGAACAGCCTCAGACCATGAAGATGAACAGAGGAAGGAATGCATCCCTTTGGTTGATCTGAGCATCTTGTCCTACCTTCAAATTGTAAAAAAAAAAAGAAAAAAAAAATCTGCTACTTCCTTTCTCTAATCTTTGGCCTGAGATCTCACACAGAATGAGCAAGTCTGAAGAGGAAAAGCCCTATTATTTCCACAGGGACTGTAAGTGTCACTGTGGTGGTCAATAGTAATGTGACGGTGACCTTACTGTAAATGCACATAATTGAGTCTGATATTTTATTAATCTGTTGAGGAAATTAATTACCTGTGTCATTCCTGGATTAGTAGGTTTGCAGAATCTCTGCAAAGCCATTCATATCTCCTTTAACACAATTGTTTCATACATTATTTTGGGGAGCTGATAGTCATTGTTCATATCTATTGATGTATTAAACTACTCACTCGATGCTCAACCTTTACAGTATGAGGCATCAGGCCTTTAAAAAATACTGTTTAGTAGTCTCATCAAGGCCCTTGTTATCTTGCTGATACCTCACCTTCTTCATTTAAACCTGGAGGGATGATGACTGAATGTCAGATGGACTGAAGTATCCTTTTCCCTATTTTGTGGCATATAGTTTATACATGATAACACATGGTTTCCACATTCATCACTAAAAGGATATCAATTGCATTGCCTTTTGCTTTATTGACACAAATTACACATAACTAGTCCCAGATTGTATAAATGTTATAATGACATCCAGATATCAATTAAATCAATTAAACAGTGATTGTAGCCCCGACAGTGATAGAGCAGCTGATAATTATATAGTATATATTACTAATATTTATGATATATAAGGTAATGTAATTGGCCCATTGCTATGATATATGCAAAAAAAGCTGAGTGTAAAATTTACTATTCTAAATTTAAGAGATCCATCAAGACTCAATCACTTTTTAAATAAGAAATAATGCTTGTATACAAGTATGGCTGTTTATTTTTATGAAGAACAGAAAAATGCACACATGGGTATTCTGTAATATCCATCCAGCATATCAAGCAAAGCAGTGAATAATAACAGTCTAGGTTTGTCTGTCGAGGTTTGGTCGTGTGCGAACAGACGTGATACTGAGGTGTGTTGTGGAGACATGATGGGGAGATGGTTGGTCAGCCCTCTCTCATCATGATGAACAGATGGTAACTCAGGGTTAGCTCATGGTTGTGTGCCAACAAGAAAACCCATGTGTGTAACACATAGAAATCCATTGTTGAAATTGAACATTTTGCCCACGACTTCGTTTGCAGAACTGCAAAGAAATCTTTTGGATGTTCTTAATGCTCCGTTTGAGAGCAGTTGTCTGTATATTACTTATTGATAAGATGTGAATAATTTAAAGAGGAGAAAACCAAAATGCTCTGTGCTAAATTGGTTGGTTACCTGATTGAATCTTATCACATGCTGCAGTAGTGCAGTAAAAATACTCTTATTATACCCTTACTAATACTCTAAAAATTATCCTAAAAGACATTTAGATTATGATTCACAAATAGTTGAAAATAGCTTTTATTTTATTCCCTGCCATAATTTGCTATAATATTGTGGACACAAATATTGCATTTTCTTTCGATAAAAAGGGGGTAAACGTGCAGACTATACTGATTTGAACAGCTCATTTTAGCTCATGTCTTACCTGTTATTGTAGCCTGATTACATACACACTGACCCATCAAATAGTCTCACTTAAATCAAGATTTGAAAATAATGGTTAGTTGTATAGATTTGCTTAGATAAGTATAAATTAAATGGACCAAAATGAGAAATTTGCTGCAGCAAATATTAACTGTTGCCATTCAGCTGTATTTGTTTTGTCTTCCTACAGGCTGTGTTGATCTTGAATCACACTGAACGGAGAGCACTGAAGTTCCTTTAAGATGACACGGACGCATCCGCCTGATATACTGGCATCGACTCTGTATCAGGACATTACTCTAAATCCCATCACTGACCATTCAGTTTCTCTCCACTCCTCCCGGCAATGTGACTTGAAAATGATTGATAAACCAGAAATCATTAACAAAAGACACTGCCGTAGCTTTGACTTTATTGAGTCACTGGATGACCCACAGTCCTTCTCTTCCTCAATGGAGTATCCTTACAAGAGGTCTGAGCATGAGACACTAAACAAAGATCTAATGTGGAATGGATTAGATCAACAGGGGCATCTTCGCTTTTCATCTCCCGATCTGTTTAACACCAGGCAGTTCCAGCAGCACACCAGCCAAGACAAAACCAGCCATCTTACATGGTCGGATTCTAAAAAGAGAACAAGATCTAAAAGTGCTCCGAGAATTAAGGCCACTCTCACTCCTGTGCCCATCTCAGTGTCTCCTCCAGGAGCCAGGAAGGGGAGGGATGCACCTCAGGCTGCGTCAGATACCCTGAGGACTTCTGAAACACATCGAGAATCCTATTCTTCAAACAGGGCTTTTTTGAATGAGGTGCATCCTATCAAGCTGCAGCCTCATTCTCCCCTATATGTCTCAGACTGTTTTGAAGAGGATAAACCAGATAAACCAGCCATAACCCCTCATGTGAGGTGCCGTGTGGACATTAAACCAGATGCCGCTGTACTGCAGCACACATCTAGGCAAGTTCCCAATGTACGAACTGAGCATCTTTGGCAGAGATACTCCCAGGCCAGCAGCAGTAGAGGCTTGTATGTACCACGGCAGATTGTCTCCTCACCAACGCCCACTCCAAGCGAATGCTACAGTGGAGATTTTAGACAAGGATACCACTACACCACCAGCATGTCTCCCATCTCTTACCAGCATCTAGATGTGCACAGAATGCCGTCACCAACAGCACCATATCTGAGTCAAGAACAAAGAGCTTACTCAAATCCTAACATACCAACTAAGTTTTTCTATACAGAGGACCCTATTCGGTATCCAGTCCATCCCTATTCTAGAGCATACTTTCAGGATGATCGGTCCAGTTTAACCAGCCACGGTAGTGCATTGACTAGTCAATATGATCCAAGGACTCGATGGGTGCACACCCTTCCTGTCAGGTCATATTACACAGACCACCTATCCAACAGAGAGCAGGCACACTCTGTATATAGTAGGCCTTATTCCACAAGTGAGGCAGGATCATACTTTTCTCAGACTCCAATGTCTAGATCTTACTATGGAGAGGACAGTCGGTTCAATCCATACCACATGAACAGTTCAAGGTTGTTTTATTCCAAACCGTTCAGCTCACCCGAAGAGCAGTACTTTCCATCAAGGCCATATCATACGGAGGGCCGGCGACGCCCTCGAATGTCCCAGGCCTTTTCAGATGACTGGTATCGCTCAAGTATATCTGGTTACTCCAACCAGTCCTCTCAGCACACACCACCAAGAGTAAGGCAAGATCCCAGTATACCCCCGTGGTTTACTAGCAGCTTTGTGGAGCAAAGTAGACTAGGAGCAGAGGTCAAAAACCACTCCAAATCTTGGGACAATATTCTACATCCACGACATGACAGGGAGCAATCAGTGCCTCGTGGACGAAGCTATGAAAACCTGTTCTACCAAGCAAGGCATGGAGCATCATCTGATGTTACATCTCAACCTGTTATTCTTAACCTCTCAAGCTCACCAAGGCGCTATGCTGCACTGTCACTCTCCGAAAACTCGTTGGAGAGGGGCTCAAGCAATCCATTTAGGAACACCAAGAGTGGGCACTGGTTTGTGACACCTGAGATCACCATAACAGACAATGACATTTGTGCAGCCAACAGCAAGCGCCGCGATGTGCACTCTGTCAGCTGGGATACGCTGGACGATGAAAAGACACCATCTCCGAGAGTAATGCATCAGAAGCAGCCATCCACCACAGCGGACATAACCAAAGACAGGAAACACAACAATTTCTCCCTCCAGCAGAGTCTAGAGCAATTGGATGAACTCTTGGCTGATTTGGTTGTTGATTACAAGCCACCAACTAGCAGAAAGTCAAGTGAAGACCTTTTGGACCAGCTAAAACAACTAATTACTGAAGACGATGACAAAGACAGAGGAACTTCTGGACTTGAAAACTTAGGAAGTCTGAACACACAGCTCCTGTCCTCTAAATCGAGCCCTGACACAATAAAAGACCCTGATAGTGGGTGTGATGCTTTACAAAGGAGTGCAGAAGAATGTTCTCCAGACCACAGCACAGATGAAGATGACACTATGGTGTGTGCTAACAAGAAGTGCAAACGGATTGAGAGTATGTTCAACGCCTGCTTGTACTTCAAATCATGTCATAGTTGCTACACCTTTTACTGCTCACGAAACTGCCGCAGGGATGACTGGGAGACCCATAAAGAGACCTGTCTTTATGGTCGTGTCAGCAGTGTGTGTCGACACACTCTCAAGTTCTGCAGAGAGAATTCAGAGATCCACAAAGCCTTCTCTCGCGTTGCTAAAGCTGGGTACCTCTCCAGAGGGAGAGGTGTTCTCTTTCTGGGTTTTGCTAATCCAGAGACAGCTGACAACTTCCTGCAAGTTGGGCTTGAGAGCCTCCTCATGTCTCCCACATACTTATCTCTCAGAGAGTTGGATGGTTTCAAGGACAACCTTGGTGAATACTGCAAAGAACTGCAGCAGGCAGGTAATGAGTATGACCCCAATGAATGTTTCCTTCTGAATGTATCCATAGCTGTTGGTGAACTAGTGCCTAATAGACCTTCACCAAGGGTCCAAGCACCAACAGTTCGAAAATATGCAAAGGTGTCACTGGCCTCCTCAAGCCCTGACAAAAAGGTACTCAAGAAGGATAGTGAAATGGAAACGCTCATCCTCACTCCGCCTCCAGGCACACCGGACATTGACAAGGAGGGGGAGGAGGGAAGAAAAGCTAGAGAGGTGTGCTTTGTCAATATCCAGCGTGAGCTCAGGACCAGAGGAGTCTTCCTTCGTCACGAGTATCCCAAAATCTATAATCAGCTGTGTGAGTTTGTGGAGAGCAACAAAAGGTTTACTCCTACTACGATTTACCCAATAGATAAGAGAACAGGGAAACAGTTTATGTGCATGATCATGGCTGCCTCTGAGCCAAGAACACTGGACTGGGTGGGTACTCCTAATCTCTTGGATGATATTATATAGTATAGCACTAAATAGTAATGATAATGATGTCAGAACACTATTTGTACATACTGTAAATACATGGTGTGATTTAGCAAATTGAACTCTGATATGGAAACGTGTGTGTAAATATGTGACGTCTCCTTTTCTGTCTTTCTCTTTCTCTTATTTCTGTTTGTCACCATACACACACACAAACTCACACACACCTACACACACACACACATATATATACACACCTACAGCACAGAACAGTATATACACACACTTCTAAAAGTTGCCCTATGATGTTTTTGGCTTGTTTTGATCCTGTTGCACTCAGAAGAGTTAATAGCCTGCATGTAGACTAGGCACAACCCCAGTTATCCAGGTGTTTAAGATGTGAACATGTATGATCTGTGCAGTTTCTGCAGCCAATGTATGAAGCACACAATATTTATGAAGTACACATCTCATTGCCTCCACATTATAGTAGGCACAGCCAGGTCTCATGTTGTAACAGTCACCCACTTTTGATTTCTCCAACAAATGTTATATCAGAAATTAATATTATACCTTGTTACAGTGGTTGTAATATTACAACTGTTTATTAGTACTTAAGTATTATTTCCTAAGTATAGTGTAGTTGTGTGGGTATTTTATTTTTTATTATTGCTAAATTAGATATTGTTTGATAGACAACGAAGTACAATCAAACCACCTATTTGTTTTCCCACTTCATTAAGAATTTTAGTTTGAACCGATTTCATCTTGTGATAAGACTTGATGTCATCCTCGTATAAATTGCTTTGTTTGAAAGTGGCCTTCAGTCGAAAAAAAAAAATGCATTTGACACAAAGCAATGTATAGGTTTAGCTATTTCTAAAGGCTTGACAGCTCTTGACTTAGGTTGTTTGAACTACCATTGTAAATGAACAATTATTTTGCTCAAAGCATGTTATTTATATTCAGGTATTTTAATATTGATATTGCTTACAATTAAATTTATTATGTTAATGAGATACAATTTGATGCATAGAAATGTAAGAGGTATATTATATATATTGAATATTAGATCATTTGAACATTACAACCTTGAGACCTTATTGTAACTAATACCACAGTATGTTCTTAAACAATATGCAATAAAAGAGCAACCTTAACATCTATATTGTAAAACCCTATTTTATTATTGATATTGAATTCCTTGGAGCCAAGAGCTGCAAAGACTTTGTTTGCACTAAAACATAAATTATAAAATAAGAATGTTCCTAACACAGCTGCAGCACTCAACCCTGATGTGAAATGATATGCCTGCCTCCATTGCTGACTAATCTAAGGTTGCTCTTTTACTTGATTATATATATCTTTGTGCAAGACCTTCCTCAACTTTCTATTTTGTGATGTTTATAACCTATATATAAATATATAATAAATGGAATTTAACAATCGACCTTGTGGCTTTGCATTTCTCTAGAGTTCCCCTCAACAGGCATTATTATATCAGACAGTTCCCATCAAAAGGGCAGACATAAACATTGGTCGACATGTCTGAAGACATCAGTCAATTTTTATTCCCAGCTGAGATGTTTAAAATTTTACATTGTGTTTTGGGATACACATGAAGGTCTGTTTAAACAAGAAAAATAAAAAGTCACTATGTGCATAACAGAAGAATTCAGAATCACAATTGATTTAACTTTGCATTAAGTGCAAACCATCTGTCACAACACTAAATGCTAGTAGCCTTTAAACTATATTGATCAAGTGCCATTATTTTAATGCTCCTCTCTTGATCTGTCTCTATTGATGTCAAGATTTTGAGTGAGTCAATAGTAATGAACATGAGGCATTTTTTTGTTAATGATGCCATTTTACAGGCATTGTCTTCACCAGTAAATGCAGGTGCACATGTAAAATCGCATGGGTAAATCTGCTTAATAAAGGCTTAAACTATAACCATTTGCTGCAAATGGCATCCTTCAAAAAGCTGAGACACTGCTTTGAGTTTCAGATTGGCTGATGTGGAAATTCCCTCCAACATTTTATTCTACAAATGTGCTATAATATACTGATGAACCGCTGTTGCTTATCAAGGATTTAGGGCTTCTTAATTTTCTAAATGTTATTAGACCACCACCTAGTGGAATAATACATGTATTACTTCCACTGAAAAAGTCTTACAATACATCATACCCCCTCTCTGCATTGTGATTTCTTCATTGAAAAACCTTCCTCTCAAGGACGAAATAAAAAAGTTGATGGCTTTTTGTTTTGCCTGTGTTATTGTGTCACAGTGCGTTATTACAGTGCCATGTCAGGGGATGAGGTTCAGGTTTAGTACACTTTTTAGTGATGAATATGAATGACTTACGTGAATTTGGACAAAATTGCTGTAGATCTAGATACTGTGAGATTTTGCCCCATTTTAGTCAAAAAAGTTGCTCCAATCCAATCAGTTATGGACAAGCCTTTGTCTTTTATTTACCTCTAAATATATAAATAATTAGGATTGATGCCAGACTGCTACATTCAAAGATAAAAGTAATGTTTATGCATTTGCTGCATCTTTGAACAGCTTGAATATATTCCTTTACTGACCTAATTTTTGGACTCTGTAGCCGGTAAATCCATCTGAATTACTGTGTGCAGCCATATCGTGAAATCAAGTCAAGTCAATTGTAGTCATGAAGAACATTTGAAAACATATTGTGAAAGCCCAGCAACACAATTTCATTACACAAAAACAAAAGCCTGGGAGACAGAGAAACACACACAAAAAATCATCATGTATCCCCCCCCCC
>CM076654.1:18397438-18445478 GCA_038496675.1 Rachycentron canadum
CACACACACACACACACACACACACACACACGCACACAAACACAAAAGAAATTTTCACAAATCAAATGGCATCATAACAAATTAGATTCCCATCAGATGTAAAATTGAAGAGACGAAGAGCTATCTTATCAGTCCTTCTGTTTTGTCTCAGAGGCATTTTTATCTTATTGTTTTGACAGCTCTGAGTGTCTGGAACCATCACGTCACAGTTCTCAATATCATTGGCCATACAAAGGGCCACAGTTTGGCAAGTATATACCATGTGTATTCAAATTATGTTAATCGGCCTGTAACAAGTTTTGTTTTTATAAATCAAATTAAAAACAATTTAGTGCTGTGAAATGATTGTGTTCCACAGGCTCCGGACAGATTCACACTCAGATAGTTACAGTATTTGGAATCAAAACTCTCCCTAAGTATAGATTGATATTTTGATTCTGAATATGAATAAAAATAGTGCACATCTACATACTGCTTTATAACATTTTTTTTTTATTATTTCACCTCCTGTAGGCTATAGCAATTTTCTGTAAATACATGCAAAAGTTAGCACAGGAACTGGAACTGATTTGATTAATCATTAGCTCAACGTGTGGTATTTCCATTTTAAACAGAAAGATTTGTCAGCAATTGCAACAAACTCTCAGTTATATTTCAGTAATAAGATGATGTGTTGGTCTGTTTTCAGTTTTACTGTGAAATATCCCTTTAACAAACCGCCGCGCATGCGGCTTGCGCAGGTCTCCTCTCCTCGTGATGACAGCAAATGACAGCAGTGTTCGCTCCTGCAGCAGCCAGTGAGCGAGACGGCTAACCGCCAACAAACAACCCCTTTGACTCGAGAAATCTTTGGATCGGCTGTGTTTAGACAAACCGTGGACCTCCAGTACACGATAATCACGTTCGGTAAGTTGGTGAGTTAACGCTAGCGTGTTTGCTCGATCTAATTTGGCCACCGAGGAGCTTGCAGCCCAAAGCTAAGCTAACGTAGCAAACTAGCTTATCGTTAGCTTGCCCTGTTTGACGAGCAAACGTTAGCCGAGTGTAACTTGGTTAACGTTAGCGCGTCTCTGCTCGGTAAACCCAGTTGACTAGTTTGCTGTCTGCGGTTAAATTCGGTTCAAACACAAGTTCTTGTCGACTGGCACCGAGGTAGCAGCTGGGTGGCTTTTACCAGTTTCCTTTATAGCCTTTAGCTGACCCTGTGCTGTACTTGATATGATTCTTAGCTCGTCTAAGCCACTTCAGTTGAGCGAACAAGCGGCAATAGACGCTAACTTAACCGCTCTCGTTTCAGTTTTTGTCGGCTGCCTAGCTAAATCTCGGCTGGCCGCAGCTCCATTCCCACCAAGACAAACGCTAGCAGCACATTAAACTGTGTCAGCTTTTAGTGTGAAATGTATCCCCACCCCACCCACTGAGCCGGTGAAAGGAAAGTCTGAAGTTTAGCCTAATAACATAAACAGTCGGCCCAGTGATTTGTCAGGCCGTGGGAAATAATAACACACCGTGATTTAACATTAGCAGCGTTTAAACACCGGACATTACCATTGACTCTTTGCAACAGAAGTAATCATCTCCTCCATTTTGTCCAATATTTCTGTATTAATAAGTCATGGGCAAAAATAAGTCAGTTATAAATTGTCTGTAAAATGTGTAATGTCAGCAGTATTTCAGTACTGCTTTATTTCTGCTGATTGTCAAACAAATGAAATCTTGCTAGTCAAATACCGACAGGCTCAGTGCACTTAAACCTTAAAAGGTAAACAATACAAATTAGGATTAATTCTAACCAAATTATGCAGTCATTACCTCCCGTTTTATTTCCATCTGTGCACCTCACCATTGTTTCCCCCAGTGTTTACATCATCGCTTCAGTGGCCAGTGTCAGTAATTTGCCTTTCTTGTAATGATTGATGATGCTGGGAAATGAGGTCTGTGCAATGTTTTGAGAGTGAAATGATGTGTAAGTTCAAGTTTGACTAATGGATCACATGGTTTTTTTTGCTTTGCAACTGGAATTCCCTGGCTCATTCATTTCATTTTCTTCTGTTTGGTGTTTGGTAGGGAAAGTTTTGCAGATATTGGACAACAGATAACGACATCAATATTATTGATACCTGGCAATAAAATGACTGGTTTGATAGTTCCTATTACTGAGTATTTAGACCCACTGAGGTAGATTGGTGAAAGTATATTGAACTGCAGACCTGGTGGTCTGTCTGTGTGTGTATGTATGTATGTTGTTGCTCTACTTACTCTACTACTACACCTGCCTTAGTGGATTCTTCAGTGGGCCTGAAGGCTAGGCTCAACAGACACCAAAAGCGTGGGTGCACACTGCTGCTCCCAGAGTCAAAAAACTCTCAAATTACAACCATGAAGTTGACCTCAAGACAACAGATAAAGTGTCAGTACCTGTATGAAACTGGGCTAAGTTCCATGTTAATGTTAAATACTGTTTATCCATAAAACGTTCATATAACACCCAGCGATTAACTACATATCCAAGTTGATGATGATAATAATTGTTATCAATTCCAGCTTAAACATTGTTTTCTTCGCATGAGGTGGAGGAGCCTCTGAAATTGGGCAGGTGTTGTCTGCCCTTCATGCTGTGTTGGGTTTAAAAGATGGATTTAGGAAGATCCAGCCTCTGAATTGGGGAAACAGCTTAAAAGTGTGTTGGGTTTTTTTTTTTTTTTTTTTTTTTTTTTTTTTTTTAATCTTCTCTTTTTGCCTCCACTACAGCTTCTTGTGTGATGGACATTGTGGTAAAACATTCCAATGGAGCAACGGTGGCCTTAAAGTGATAGTTCAGGTTATTTGACCTAGTATTTGTGTGAGGTAGTTATCTATAGCCAGTGTACTGCCGTTTTTTTTTTTTTTTTTTTTGGTGGGCTTTTTTTTTTTTTTTAAAGTGGCAAAGACACGTATTTGCAGCAGCACGTCACTCAGCTTCGGTGCCAGTGCTCCTGCTTCTTCTCTAAACTGGGAACGCACTGATCTGAATCTGCTGCAGGTAATGCAATGACTAGATAATTACAGACATAGGCTTATGGCCAGAACGTTGCTTCTCCAGTCCCCAGACTAGAAGGATATGTCTGGATGTGGAAAGTGAATGAGTGGTGCTCTTTCACACACACCCACACACCTACACCCACTGACCAGTAACCCTAAGAATCTGACCTAACTCTCAATGCCAGATTTCACTTCCTTCACTCCATTACTCAAAATGTATTAAGTCCAGTAACTAGCCCTAGTAGTGGGAAAGGTTACTCAAAAAACATCATTTATGTAGTACATGTACAGTATTTGCTGGCTGAACAGTGTAAAAAATGATCTAGTAGGGAAGTGTGAAGAGGATGTTGGCTCAGAACCATGAACACCTTTTTGTAGAAAGTGAAATCCTTTGAATATCTATAAAAAGCACTTTGTTCCATTGGTTGGTGTGTGTGTGATCATGTAGTGGGAGGAGTGGGCTGTGTTTCAGCATCTTTACTCTGGTGCTGTGTTTACTTCCAATTCCTTTATAAAGTAGTGTTGTACTTTGCATGTAAAATCATTCTGAACTTTTACCCTTTAAATTAGATAACTGAAGTGGGACTTGTCCTGGCATGTTAAATCCTCTCTTTGCCCGGCTGCTTGTCACACAGATGCTGTGGTTGAACGACTGGTCCTCTTGCCAATCAAGTTTACAGTATTCAGTGGGCGTCCTGCCACAACTACGATCATTCTCCCACAGCTCAGAAGTCTGAATGTTTTGCTTCACTTCACAGTCTGTTTTTCAGTTTCACTTCTGTATTGAAGTTCCTCAGTGGTCTCTATGTCTAACCGGGTAGCTCTATGCAGAAGCTTTCATTGGAGCTGACAGGCACAGACAGGAGAGGCAAATGGCAGCTAACCTCTCTGCTAGCCACTTAATAGCCTAGTTGCTTTTTCACTTCCTTTCCAAGTATGTGAGGAATGTGCTTATTCAAGAACATGAGCGTATACATGGAAGTGCACCAGGAGTTAACATGTCAGCCAGTTACCTGTCAGTTCATTCAGATGGTAAATGCTAACAAAAGAAACCACAAAAAATATTTTTATGCCCCTTTTACATTATATCCAGATCCATTACTCTAGACAGGTCAAGAGGTTAGGTCAACAATATCTTTCTTTGATTTAAACAGTTAAAAATGCAACCGCATAGTTCTATTTTAATAATTGTTTATCACTTGTTTTAGTCAATTTAGAATAAGAAAAAAAAAGGTCAAAATTTCACTTTCTAAACTTTCATAAGTGAGTATTTGTTGGTTTTATTAGCCATCTGTGGTCGTAGTCAGATCAGAAAGCAATTGAAGAAAATATTGATGAACCAGTAGACTATATTGAACAATTAGTTGATTAACCAAGAAAGTAATTTGCAGATTATACAATACTGAAAACAATTATTTGTTGCTCACTTCATACGCTCATTACCTTTTTAAAGAAGGTCTAAAAATTTCCAGATTGAGTCACAGCTAATAGTTATTTTGCTAGCACTTTACCTTGGAAATTATAGCCACTATATAAACAATTTATCAGTGCTTATAAATCAATGATATCATAAAACACACTATAATACAACACCCAACTAAAGGTCATTTTTAGGCTTTATTTATGTAAGGTGTTTATCAGCAATTATAACTTCTCCTATGGCACCATAAACACTATGGTGCTACACAGACGCCCCAGCCTCTAAATGATATCCTGCAGATGCAAAGGAGCATATTTGTTTGCTTGAAAACATTTTTATTTTTTTTCAGTAAAAATCTAAGGCTAATAAGGGGTAATTCTAAGTAAAGTGGTGCCATTATTTTCACGGTCAGCTGTCAGCTGTTAATATTGATGTATATGATTTATATCTTTGAGTGTCAAAAATAATAATTAAATGGCATAATAAGTAAAAAAAAAAAAAAAAAGTTAAAAAAATCTTCATAACGTGAAATTGTGAAAACCAACTCATTTAAAACCTATTGTTAACAAATGTTTGATGTTTTGATGACTTTGAAATAGCAGCAGTCACACTTCTCATGTTATAAGCAGTAGC
Source organism: Rachycentron canadum (assembly GCA_038496675.1). Taxonomy (NCBI): domain Eukaryota; kingdom Metazoa; phylum Chordata; class Actinopteri; order Carangiformes; family Rachycentridae; genus Rachycentron; species Rachycentron canadum. The sequence continues at coordinate 18,402,513 of CM076654.1, forward strand.
TGTGCCTTATGAAGGATCTCTTGTAAATAGTATTTTTGTCTCAAACCACAAAATAACATATGGGATACTTTGTAATAGAGTGATATTTGACTTGAATAGGTCTTTAAACTTGACCTGTTTTTTACATAAATGATCACCATAGTCAGAAATGGAGGACGAACTCACTGTTTATTCTTGGTTTGCCAAGGGAATTCAATGTGGGGCTTATCATTATGTGTGTAAATCTGCATAACCAATTTGATTTGTCAGGCACATCAACTCTATCGCTGTGGTTGTCTGTTAGCTTATGAGCAATGACACTGCCTTGCAGTCATTCCCACTCTGAGGTAGTTTTCTCCAGTCTAGTCTCATTCTCCTCCCAGGGCCCTAATTCTACAGTAAAATCTGTGTTTGCTATGTTAGCTACCAGCTACAAAGAGGCTTTTGTACAAACTATTCACCAAGAAATCACTCAAATTTCATGCACTCAGCTTGGATTGGATGTCTTGGCTGCTTGCATCTGGAAAAGCAAGATTATTTGCATATTCTGCTTTGGAGCATCTTCTGGAGATTGTGAAAAACCATGTTTTTTCTATTGTAGTTTGCAACTATTCACTTCCCTCACATGATATGAGCATCATTTGAGAAAAAGGAACCATTTCCTGCTTGTCCTTTGAATGATACTTTTCTACTTCACTGTTCATTATTTGTATTTAAGGCACATAATAAGCAGTGATAGAAGCAGGTTGGTGATTTGCAAAACAAGATAGTAAGGATGTGATAGGGCAGGTATAGATAAAAGCATTCTGAACTAATGGGTGACATCTTTCTTGGATTTATTGGAAAATCTGTCTGGTAAGTCACATGTTCAAGTCTCATGCCAGGATGTAACCATGATATACATAAGAACAATGCAGTTTTTCCTCTCTGAATGGTGAAACCTGCCAAAAAAACAAAGGAGACAGCTAAATGGTAACCTCTTTCAAACTCCATGATCTGTTATAAATTTTCCATCTCGAAACACAAGCTGAAATAATTGGTGATGATGTCATTAGGGTTATTTTCACGCTCTTTCTCCACAGCCACAGTGGATACTACACAACTGAGTTCACATGCTGAATAGTAGATTGGATTTTACTGCTAATGCGACTATGGTCAGACATTTGATGAAAGGTTATTTGAGCTTTTGGTAAATTTGCGTGCCAGATATTCACCTCAATTACCTGTTTCCATTCTATCTTGTTCTCTTTGTGCTCCAGTCATTTGCACCTCTACCTGTGTGAGCTGGTGAAGATGGTGAAGCCAGACATCCACACTCTGGCCCACCACCTGAAGCAGGAGCGGCTGTATGTGGCGTCGGAGAAGCAGCTGATCCAGAGGCTCAACAGTGATGTGCTGAAGACAGCTGAGAGGTTGTATCGGGCCGCATGGATCGCCAAGCAGCAGAGGATCAACCTTGATCGCCTCATTCTCACTAGGTCAGACCTACCATCGTGATTGATTCTAGCCACGATAAGCAATAGTAAAAGAAAGTACTGATGTTGAGGCAAGACGTGGTTTGCCTCTTGGGAAGAAATAGCTTGGTTGGCCTTTGATTTCTGTTTATTTAAAATGTAGCCAAACAGAAATGTTAATATTATTATTATTTTTTTTTTCCTTTTTGAGTTACATGTCACTCATGCCAACAGAAATTATTTTGTCAAAATGACAAAGAGCGATGTACAGTGGAAAGAAAATGTATGTGAACCCCTTGGAATGACTTGGTTTCCTCCATGAGGTGACCACAAAATGTGATCTGATTTTCATCTAAGTCAAGGTTAAACACAACGTGCTTAAGCTAATAACAAAAACAATATCGAACACAGTCATTAAACTATCCCAGTACTGGCAGAAAAAGTACTGACGTTATCCTGTAAGACACCATGATGAACTTGGAAATGAACTTTCCCCCTCATGTTGATCTTCCCAGGACCAGGGGCAGCAAAGCCCCAGTTCATGATGTTCCCTCCACCCTGCTTCACCTCTGAGATGTTGGTTTGCAGTTATTTACACCATAGTCCTGCATGCTCTTCTAAAACAATTCAACCTTAGTGTTACCAGTCCACAACATTTCCCAATAGTCTTCTGGTGTATGCACCATGAGTTGCATAAATGAGTGATGTTAGATATCTGAAATTTTAACATTGAAATTCCCAGATTGAAACCACTGCAGAAAAAAATTTTTATTTAAAAGTTAGTACAACAGAAATGCTTAATAAAAGCAATGAAACACTTTAAGTACATTTAAGTTGTAACTAACTGACACTAATCACTTTGTAATTAGCTTTATACAAACATAAAAACAATTCTTGATCATAAGGTTTTGAGACCTGTGTTCTGCCAGACATGTTTCACATGACACATCAACTGATGTTTCTTGCAAAAACCTAACTTAAAATCTTTGAGGGTTTTTTTTTTTTTTTTTTTTTAAGTCAGAGTAGCTCTAACCAACATCTCCAATCTTTATTTCATCAACTTGACTCCAAATTTGCTAACTGTGGACGCCACTTAGCTTTTGTTGATGCCAGTAACCGAGGGGGTTCACCTACTTTCTCCAGCCTAGACCATGAATGCTTGAATGATGTTTTCAACATTTTCAAGAACAATGGAATGATTTGTGTGTTATGAGTTGAAATAGTAGTTACCTAGATGGAGATGTGACCAAATACATATAATACGACAACAATGCAGGCAATTCTAAAGGGTTCACTTACTTTTTCTTGCCACATTATGTTGTCAGGAAATTGAAATACAACTAAATGCAAATATTTTCCTTAAATTTGCTAGATTTTTTTTTTTTGTACATGTTCACGTGCTCATACATAAATTTGAGGCTGTCTTGAACATTTCACAAACGTAAATTCTATTGCACATGTATCACGCTAACACAAACGCAGAGTTCAAAGATCAAGTTCAAGTCATTACAGTACAGTAGATCAATTGTCCTAAACGGGATATGACAGACACACTAGACTTTTGATCATTTGGTGTGTGATCTAATGCATGTACTTGTGTTGAGGTGGATATAATGTATATTGGACATTGTCTTTTTTAGAGCCACTACGTTTGTAGAGGAGAAGGAATTGTACAATGAAAGAAGTTGTTGGTACAAGATATTTTATTTATGCATATTAGTAATTATTAGTAAACAACTCTTGTCCACAGTGCGGAGGCCTCTCCAGCTGAATGCTGCCAACATGCCAAAATGCTGGAGGACACGCAGTTTGTTGATGGCTACAAGACTCTGGGCTTCCAGGAGACAATCTATGGCGAGTTTTTGGCCCGTTTGAGGGAGAACCCCAGACTGGTGGCTTCGTGCCTGGTCGCAGGAGAGAGGCTGAACCAAGAGCACACCCAAGGGGTCATCCATACAGTCTTCACCTCACTTTATGGCAACTGTATCATGCAGGAGGATGAGAGCTATTTGCTACAGGTCAGGGGTCCTACCTATCTCCAGTTACACACATTAGAGAAACAGTTTAATAGCTTCTCAGGAAGATGAAATTAATTTTTAACGTGTCTTTTTTTTGCCAAATCCCAGGTGTTGCGGTACCTGATAGAGTTTGAGCTGAAGGAGAGTGACAACCCGCGCCGTCTGCTGCGACGGGGAACCTGTGCCTTCAGCATCCTTTTCAAGCTCTTCTCTGAGGGCCTATACTCAGCCAAGCTGTTTCTCACTGCCACCCTCCATGAACCCATTATGCAACTGCTGGTGGAAGATGAAGACCACCTGGAGACGGACCCAGCCAAGGTTACAGAGCGCCTCACTCCAGCCCAGCAGGAACGTTTTGGAGAAAAGGGGTCTGAGGGCTACAAACAGAGGGTGCAGGCAGCTGTGGAGGCCAATGAAGCCAAGCTGGTAGCTCTGGTCAACAAATTTATTGGTTACTTGAAGCAGAACACCTATTGCTTTCCCCACAGCCTGCGCTGGATTGTGTCCCAGATGTACAAGACATTGTCATGTGTGGAACGTCTTGAGGTAGGTGAGGTGCGCACCATGTGCACAGACCTGCTGCTGACCTGCTTCATCTGTCCAGCAATAGTTAACCCCGAGCAGTATGGTATCATCTCTGACGCTCCCATCAATGAAGTGGCTCGCTTCAATCTAATGCAGGTATGTGACCCAGCAAGTTTTCTCTTCTTCACACGTTTACATTTGGAAATCATTCTACTGACAACGCATCATTTTTTGTTACACAGGTGGGACAGCTTCTGCAGCAGTTGGCCATGGCTGATGATGATGCAGACCCAAGACGAAAAAGCAGTTTGTCTAAATTTGACAAGGTGTGTGGAACCAGTTTAATGTATATTTTAATTGCATTGTACTTGCCTGAAATTGTTCCTAATGCTAAGTTTCCTTTCTGGATATCTCTCCCCAGAGTTGTGTTGCTGCGTTTCTGGATGTAGTGATTGGAGGAAGAGCAGTGGAGACCCCACCCATGTCCTCGATGAACCTTCTTGAGGGCCTCAGTAGAACTGTGGTCTATATTACGCATAATCAGCTGCTGGCACTGGTAAGCTCTTACTGCTGATATCCAAATGTAACATGAGTATTTGAATTCTTATGTAAGGTGAGAACAATACGCAGTAAAACTGCCAAGCTGCATCATAGGCACTCCCTCCTGACCAGGTCATGTGATTAGATGTGAGAGCACCATGCTGCATACATTTGCATATTTCCTTGAAGTGCTTTCAAATGCAGAGTTCATGTACAGTAGGTGGACAAATTAAGAGAAATGCTTAACAATACAAAGCTGTGCATTAAACTTTCTTTTGGTAAAGAGCAGAATGTTTAGTTTAAGACTGTTTCAATTCCATTCTTAATTTTTACACCATAGTTTTTTGAGCAAATATCTTCTTAAAACACGTCCTTCAGTCTGTTGTTTATGGGTTTCTTGTGACCTATTGCATTCCACCTTTACTGTGTTTGACAATATGTCATTGTTATTGAGACACCATTTGTATTGTTTACAACTAATGCACGAGCAGTTCAGTCATGATTATGTAAATTGCATTTTAAAAGGTGCTACACAAGTGAGTCACTTTTACTTGAATGCCAACAACAGTATGTGAAAGCTTTAATAGACTTGTGACAAACACTCTTCTTGTAAGTGGCTTTCCAAGATAACCTGCAGAGATGAAAAAAGACCAGCTAGTCCCCTGAATTGGTGATGAATCAATTGTTATCACAGCAAACAATGTGACAGGAGGAAAAGCGTATGCAACAACCAACCTCATAACCTTAGCATGGCATCAGCATATGATATATTTTCATTATGGTGTTTATCTGGGGACGTGAGGGTAGCTTTAGGTTGATTTTTTTTTATATAAAAGCTGCTCATTATTTTCCTTCACTCACTGCAAAATACTCTGGCAGTGAACTCAAATAAGGCCATATGCAATCCCACATTTTGTACCAGGCAACAGTTTATATTCACCTAGAACGGGAGTTTGGCAAGCTCCAGTGCGTTATCACACACACTTCATCACTGTTGACTACCATGGATTGATTAACTGTGATGTTCGTGAAACTAATATCTTCCACTTCCTGCGTAGGTGGACTTTGTGCGGAGCGTGACTGCAGGGGACCACCTCCGGGAAGAGGAGCACATGGCCCTGGAGAACCTGCTGGCCAACGTACCCCAGTCTCGAACTGTGAAGAGCAACAGTCTGGAGCTCACGCCCTCCAACACCCCCCAGCTCTCCCCGGCTACCACTCCTGCCAACAAGAAGAACAGACTCCCCATAGGTAGCTGCCTTCATGGACTCTAAGCCTCTGTCTTCCTGCCGCTCTGGTTTCAGAATAGATGATAGGTGCAGTGATGTGCTCATTATCATGCAACCTCTTGTAATTTCCCAAATATGAGGTTCTGAAGTGTATTTCTCTCAATAGAAACATCACAATTTGAAACCAGAACTAGGAGATAGAAGTGTAATATTTTGTCTAATGAGAAGCAAAATAAACAAGTACAGCTGAACGGTGATGGCTAGTGAAAGGCCTGTGTGTTACAGGAAGCTAATGAGCTTCTTCTCAGCTTGTTATAAAGATAATTAGCATGGCCTGGATTGAGGCTCAATTACAGAAATGACAACCAATTAAATTACCAAATATAAATGAACTCAATTTAATTGGAATGGATGGAAAAGATGCATAGACTACCTTCATTAGCATTTTCAAGATAAATGATTTTGTAGCAACCTCCCCTTAATTAGAACTGAACCACTTGTGCTTGCTTTTGAGAAATATGACATTTATATACACAATCTTGACTTGACACTTGAAATACTTTGAATTCTGAGATGTACTCTGTATTCTTTCTCCAACTCCCTACCTTGTCCTTCTCCTTTCCTCCTGTGCTGCCAATGAATGACCAGGACAACACTTAGCTGCTATTACATCCTGGGACCCCACAACCACCACTCTGTCTGCACACATTCCATTAGTAACCCCTTTTGGTGGGTAGCCTGTCAGTCGTGTTAGAACACTCATCTAGTCCATGCTCCTAGCTGCACAGTAACCACCCTGCCTCGCCACTCTTACCTAGCACTGTTTTTGTCCATGTGCTCTCACCATGCTTGCTTCACCTTGCACAGTTCTAAGGCTCATTATCTTTTTTTTCACTCATTATACTTTCTAAGTTTTCCCCTTATTGCTTCCTCATTCAGCGGATTATGGCTATTCATTACCAGGTAGAGTGAGGAAAAAAATCTTTTTTCCACCTTTTCTCCTCCTGCTCCACGCTTAAGTTGTGGTGAAGATGACACAGACACTAGTGTAATAACTTTGTACGATGACGGTGGCTGTGGTGTTGTAATTTTGTTCTTAGCGCCCACACTTATTTGTGAAGGATTTTGATAATATTAGCCCTTCATATTAATGAATAGGGCACAGGTTCAGTTATGTAATGTTATTAAAGGGTGTATCATACAGTGTAACCAGCATCCTTAGTATTCTCAAACTATTAAATGGCTCATGCACATATGCTTACAGATAGAAACATTATCCATGAAAAACACTTACCCAGAATGAGTATGATGTGCTCTTATTTATTTAGGTCTTATTTCTATTTCAATTATTGAGACATGAGTACCAGGCATCCAATGCAAATCAAGAACCTCAAGTAACTTGAGTATCTGCACTTAGCAGTCAATGCCTAAAAACATGGGGTTAAAATACATCAGCACTGTCTTTAGAGCGGTATGAATGTCACATGCTGCAGTGCTAGGCTGTCATCAGGCCTGTTACCTTAATCCCACAAACACTGTGGAAGCAGGTCACTTGGTATTTAAACAATAACAATGTAGGCCATGCTGAATGAGTGGACTTAAATCCTGTCACATGTTAAAATTTTAATGTACAGCATTAAAAATGTGTACATTAAAAGCATTTACAAATTCTATATAGTGGTATTGCTAAAACAATTCTGTCCCAGTAATGACAGCTACAGGGTCTTTTTTGTTTTCTGGACACATAATGACCAAAGCTGTTTACATGCTTATGTGTATATCTCTTCATCTTAACCAGTGATCTTGCACAGTGCAAACACCATTTTCAGATTTTAAAATTATATGTTTGTGCTAAAAGAGTGCTCAGCCTTTATTATTGTGAACTTACTACTGTCTAACATCTGGAAATTAGAGATAAACTTGTCTTAATTGTCATAACAATGTATAACTGTAAGAGGGAAGAATTCAAAAGGGAAAATTTTGACATTTTGTTTGTGAAACTGCTAACGCAATCGTGAGTTGCGACTCATTTGGAAATAGACAGCTTATAAATCACTGAAGTTATTCATATTACCTATGAATAACAATTAAAAGCAACACATTGGCGTCACATACCAGATTAGTCTTAGTTGTCTAGTTTTGAGCTGAAGTTGTTCATCTGCTGAACAGTTTGGTGAAACATGAATTTCTGAATCTTTTGCCTAAATCCAACAACAAAATTTGATCATTATAAACCAAAGTAACTCGTGGTGTTCTTCAGTTTCCTCTGATTGTAATAATCACAAAATAACAGTGGTTCCCTACTAATTCCCTCCAACTCACCAACCAGCTGCTCGTAGCCGCAGCCGTACCAACATAGCCCAGGAGGGGGAGGCAGAGGCCAGCTCCCAGGAGTCCCTACAGGAGCTGATGCCAGAGGAGGTGCTGGTGATTTCACTAGGAACTGGTCCTCAGACTGTCCCTGGGATGATGTCAGAGAATGAGGTAATGTGACTTGAATTAATGCACTCATTTGCAGGAGAGATGATGATGTGATAAATTCAATAACATATTTTTTCCTGTCACTGAAGGGGAGTAAGACATTCTAGTGTTGGTGTCATGCATTTTGTACTGTTTTGTGTGCACTGGCAATATTATGCAATTGATATGAAATCTTGTATCTCATGTATAACTCCCTGATCCAAATGTATTTGTCTCCTCTCACTTTTGAATGAGTAATTTCCTCGAGCAAGAATGACTCATGGCAAAGCATATATAAAAAGCACACACACACACACACACACACACATACACATATGACCCTCCTTTATCTACCGCCCTCTAGGTTTTGAACCTGCAGATGGCCGATGGGGCCCAGGGGGATGGCCATGCTGATGATACCAAGCTGCATGGTAAACCAGACAAAACCTTGCGCTTTTCCCTCTGCAGTGACAACCTGGAAGGCATCTCAGAGGGTCAGTCTGCAGTCTGACACATGAACCTAGAACATCAGGAAAAAAAATGCTGTTTTTCTTTTCTATTTTCAGAGTAAAATCAGAAGCCTTAGAAAGCATCATTGTTATTATGAGTCAGGCTCCAGCTACTTTATTGCATTGTCACATATTTATTTGGACAAAAACAAATAAACAATCAAACATTTCATTTTGCATAATGCTATTTTCTATTACAGTCCATATACATTTTTATAGGTCACACGTTCATAATCGGTCACTATGACCTAAAGGCTAATTGAATTATGAACTGATGTTTTTATCTTGTGTATGTTTTTTATTTCTTCCTCTGTTTCCTCAGGGCCATCCAATCGCTCTAACTCTGTGTCGTCTCTGGACCTGGAGGGAGAGTCTGTTTCTGAGCTGGGAGCTGGACCATCAGGGAGCAACGGGGTGGAGGCACTACAGCTTCTGGAGCATGAACAGGGTATGTGTGTGAATGAATTCTTTTAAGATGAGACATACCCACAAGCAATGCTGGTCTAACGCACTGTCTCCTTCAGCCACCACTCAGGACAACCTGGATGACAAACTGCGCAAGTTTGAGATCAGAGACATGATGGGTCTGACCGATGATCGGGACATCTCTGAGACAGTCAGTGAAACCTGGAGCACTGATGTGCTTGGTAGCGACTTTGACCCCAACATGGATGAGGATCGGCTACAGGAAATAGCAGGTGAGGGCCTGGCTTTGTATTTGTAGACATTTTCCTCCTGCATCAGAAAGTGAACTGATTGATCTGCACAGCTTGTGTGATCATTGCACATTTTATGAGATGAATTTGCTGCACATGGGCACCTTCTCTGACTGTTAAATAGATTTAGGGAAATGTCATCACCTTGTGGTATGAGGGTGAAATAGCATCAAAAAGCAGCTCTGCAATTCAGCAGAGGTTGTGATGCACATGCAAGGCCCTTGTCATACATTTTCTAGATAGAATTCTGTGATTCAGAAAATAGATTTGATTCTAGAATTGATATAGTGAACATCATAAGTAGAACTGATCTCAAATTGAGTAATATTTTATTTTCTTATTTTCAGTTTCAATACAATGTTTTCTATTTTGCTTTTTCTGTTTCAGAAATAACACTAAATTGTTGTTGGTCTGAAAAGTGGTTAGTTTGTATTATCACGGTGACAGTAGCTAATGTAAGATAAACATTTTCAGTAGACTGTGAAGAGCAAGTTCAGCATTTACACTCTGTTGAGTCAAACTGTGGCAGTTTGAAAAAAAAATATTTAAGTCACTTCACTTGATTCACTCTCTATTCCCTGCATCATCTGCCTCAGTCTTTTTCTTCTCACCCCCGTCTCGCTCTCTGTCTGTCTCTCTCTCTCTATCCCTCTCTCTCTCTCTGACATTCATTCAGTCCCTGCAGTCTTATTGACCTTGGTTCCTTCTCATTTGCATCCACCATTTTTCATTCTTCGGAATATGGCGTTGGGGGACTTTTCCATCATTAAGTGAATTTACAGCGATTTCCTTATGTGTTTTCTCCAAGGGATTGGGTTATGAGATGCACATTAAATATCCATTAATACCTCATTATCCCACTGATAAGATTACCATGATAATGAGGCAGAAATTCTAATTGTTTCACTTCTTGTTGTGCCACTCATTTAATCATCCACCTGAAAGACAAGTACTCTGCGCCCCTACCTTGAAGACTGTAAACATGGACAGCGGGATAGAGCTCTCCCACCGCCAATGAGAGCCCTGCCCCCGCCAACATCAGCACACACTGTTGCCTGGGTGCTGGCATGTGTGCATGCTCATGGTGTTTGTGTGCCATGAAGTGGAAGCATGATGTACCAGGGGGTTGTGACTGCCACAGGTCGATATTTTTTTTTTTTTTTTGGTCTTGAGCCTTGGCCACTGACTCCCTCTCACACCTGCTAGCTCTTTTCCCCCTCTTCCACATTCTTCTGCCTTGTTAAGCCACAACTTCCTAAATGGAGATAGAGGGACACTGTGTTGAGGACTTTGTGGGAGGGTGAGTGAAGCAGTAATTTGGTTGTGAGTAATGCTAGACTTAATCAACAGATCAAAGTCATGGCCCCGGAGGCCAGGGCAGGGTGAGATATTACCATTAACCTTTGACCTTTGGCACAGTGGTATATGTGCCTGTGGGTCCCAGCATGAAATGTATGTGACCTCCAACTCTCTGCATCCCTGTGTGCAAAGCTCACTCTCTGAAAACCCATCCACACAACAGAGAGAGAGACACCATTTAATATTTTTGCTTATGTCAGACCTTTTCACTGTGTTGTTTGAAAGTCAGACCCAAAGGCCTAAAGTTGATGTAACAATTCAGTTTTTAATTAAGATGTTATACATTTAAGCACCATATTGAGCGAAAACAATTATAAATCAGTTTAAGTGAAATTGTTCATTAGTCATTTTCGTTTTGGCTTCTTTCTGTACATGTGGTTAGGATTTGACACGTTCTGTTTTTATATCATGATAAACTTTTTTAGGCTTTGAACTCTTGGTCAGGAAAAATGAGCAGTTTGAAGATGTCTATTTTATACGTGAAATGATTAGATGATGATAACTGACAAATAGTAGTTGATTTGTCAGTTGAGTAGTTGAATATCATCATTAGTCGCATTCATGCAGATGGAACAGAATATTAAATATGAAAATGCAGGTAAATTTCAACCTTTTGTTAAAGGCATCTTTTCTGTAGTGGCAGTCTCAAGTTCACACATTGAACTCATGTTTAAAATTTGAATAATTTATTAGAACTAATTACAGAATATGAATCAGCAACACATACTGTAGATGCTCAGTAAAAAGCCAAAAGGTGGCTCCAAGATGACTTTGCTGCTTCAGAGGTGACTTCTTGCTTGTCTGATGCTTTTCCTTATGAAAGAAGTTGCCTCATGCTGCTGAAAGAGGTTAACCCTTTGTCTATGTCTCTCTGTTCTCAGGGGCAGCTGCGGAGAACATGCTTGGCAGCCTGCTGTGTCTTCCTGGCTCTGGTTCAGTGCTGCTGGACCCCTATGGCTCCACCATCTCTGAGACCACGAGCGAGGCCTGGAGCGTGGAGGTCCTGCCCAGTGACTCAGGTGGGGGGCCAGTTTTATTCTGCTGATGCCTTTTCACTGTTCTTTTGGTTCAGTTATTGTCTTAATTCTTGCTCTTCATCTCAATGACAGTCTCAAATGTTTGTTTGCACGTGTGTATGCACACATGCATATTAATGTTTGTTCAATATAATGGGGGTTGGGACACCAGGTGTATTTGCACTGCATTCTATACCAAAAATCTGTGCATACATCTGTCGACATATTTGTATGCACTTGCCTGTCTTTCAGGACAGATCTGCCTGTGCCAGTAAAAGGCAGCTCAGGGTTTCCTTAGAGGGACCACCAGGTGTGTTTGCACCTGTGGTGGAACAGTAGAGAGGGAATCGCAAGGAGAGCAGCTGTCCTCAGTCACTTTACATGGTGTCAGTTTTTGTTGTTTGGCTAGACTTTGCATTGCATTGCTCTACATTGCATTGTGTACATTTTGTTTGCTATGACAGTAATCAGTCAGTGCATTACTTGTGTAATTATGTCACTGCAAATGCAAGTGCAATCTTATTAAAAATAGAGCAGAGTGTACTTTGTCTGTTCTTGCAAACTGAACATTCAGTCCAAACCTTTTATTAATGAGAAATTACGTGCTTAAGTCCCCCTTTTGAAAACCAGTGTTTTGTGAAAATCAGTGGAGTGCTTTATTAACAGCGTCAAGTGTTTCTTTGAAAAGCCGGGGCCTTATGTTAATTGAAGTAGTACACCATTTCAATATGTGCAGTACAGAAATGACATGCATGAGTGTCTTGATTGCTTTTTGTTCCGTTTGCTGCCCCTGTTCTGCTCAGTAATAGCGTGATCGGAGGCTTGCTTCGAGTAGAGCGCTTGTTTCATGGCTAGGCAGCAGAAAACTACACTCTGAAGAGCACTTCACCAACACATTATTACTAACGAGCATGCAAATGAGTACTGCTGTTTGTATGGAGCCTCTGGGTTCGACCCAACAGCTCCATTGGGTAGCCAAAGAATTGGCCGCACTAGCTTTATGGTTTGGTTTGGCAGTTTTAAGACATAGTAATGTATGCTTTGTTTGATTCCATGCATATGTGTGCACTTGGTTTCCCAATAATCATAACAGAGGAAGGGCTGGAGTAACAGAATGACCATCATCTGTAGCAAACTGCCATGAGTATAGTGTATTATGAGCTTATTTTAAATGGTACTCTATCCACAGCTGAAGTGAGAAAAGTACACATTGTTGTCTGGGATGTCTGTTTTTCTTAAGAACGTTTTTTTTTCCTTTTGGTTTTGTTTGCAGAGGCTCCAGACCTGAAGCAGGAGGAACGTCTGCAGGAGCTGGAGAGCTGCTCAGGGGTCGGCAGCACCTCAGATGACACAGAGGTCAGAGAGGTCAGCTCCAGACCCAGCACACCAGGCCTCAGCGTTGTCTCAGGTATAAATCTAAGTACTCTATCTCTCTCCTCCCTCACAATACCTTCTCTCTGTCTCTGTTTTTCTTTTAGAACAATCGCTTGCTTTTTTCAGTCCTTTTTTGTCAACAATAAATTTAAAAGCCATTAACCTACCTCCTTTGTTAAATTCAGGTTAAAAAATGGACTAAAACTCTCCTTGCTTCTGTGTTGTGCGGTCATGTTGCTGGGGGGTTGTTAACCAGTGTACTGGGGTCAGTGGGAATTTTTCTGTATGACACAGAGGTTAATGCTGGTTGTCTTTTCCATGGGCTCAGGTGGACATGCCATGTTGACATGCATGAAGTAGTATCCTAGATTAAGAAGCCAGTGGTGATGTTCCTGGCTCAGCTCAGAGGAAAACGTCCCTCGGGATCCAGTCGATGGATAGTCTGTGTCCGATGATCACTCTTTGCTGTGTCTTTCCCCTAACCCATGGGAGCTTACGCTACCAATTTAGAGTTCCCACTGGGTTCCCATCTGAGAGCGACTATACAGCATAGTCTAAAGAAAAAAAAATCCTCTTTTGTTTGAGAAACATTGAACATCCAGGTTCTCTTTCCTGACTGCTGAAACATTTCACTGTAAAGGTGATACTGAGTTGCTTTTGTCCTGAATGTCATAAACTCTTTTTGGGTTTTTTTTTTTCTTCTCTTTTCCACAGGTATTAGCGCAACCTCAGAAGACATCCCCAACAAGATCGAGGACCTGCGGTCAGAGTGCAGCTCAGACTTTGGAGGAAAGGACTCTGTGACCAGTCCAGATGGGGAGGAGTCAGGCCACGGTAGGAGAGTGTCACATCCCCACTAGGATACCTAAGCCATCAGTCCAATGTCTATCTGCTCAAAACAGCATCAGCCAGAGCTATCAGTCCCTGTCACTTCTACAGCTGCCACCAATCACTCTTTTACTCACTATACCTTTGGTTGTTACTTAACGTGATATTGGAGATTTAACTGTTCTTTGTTAGCCTGGCTGGGAAATCAAGTTTGGGTGCCATTGCCTTTTTTTTTTTTTTTTAAGACGATATTTTATGGTATAAAGTCTTTTTGCATTATTAGCCTAGGCTAATGTTTTTTTTTTTTTTTTTTTAAACTTTGTGTTATAAACCATGTTTTAAACTTACAGCTATGTGCATTTGCGCATTAGCAATTGATTTAGTAAATGCTGTTAATTGTTGCTCATCCTCTTTTGTTTTTCTAGGAGCACACCATCTGACATCTCCACCCTCACAGGCTGATTCCTTACTGGCCATGTTCGATCCCCTCTCCTCTGGTGAAGGTAATTGGCACACCCTGAATGCTCCGCAGCCAATCGGAGCTAGAAATTGGTATCATTAAATTCCCATTGTAATGTCATGGACACACAGAACAGCTTGAGCTCTGCGAAATTAACAAAAAGAGTGTGTGTCCCACAAACAAGACTTATTTACCTCAGCTTGTAAGTGCAAGTGAAATGTCACTTCATTTGGCTCATTTAGCCTCCAAGATTATTCTTAGCAGTCTTTGTTCCTGCTTCTGGGTATTGTTTGTAGTGCAAGCGGAAAGTGTTTCAGGGAGGTATGGTGGTGGCTATGTGTCTGTGGCAAGGTGAAGGGATGACAGGTTGAGAGACCTCACCCCAGGCTCTTTGGCACTGTCGCCTTGTCCCACTGTGTTCATGGCACAAGTCTGCCATTGGAAGCTTTTCAGGAGAGAGAGTCTACCCTTGGAACAGGTGGCCTACCTACACCTAGGGCTCATCTCCCACTAACATCTCTCTTTAGCACTCTCCCCCACTTTCGAGGTGTTTTTTTTCTCCGCTGGTTTTATTGTGCTTCAGCACCAGCGACAGCCGTGGCCAGAGACATTATGTTTTTGGGTTGTCTGTCCGTCTGTCCATTCGTCTGTCAGTCAGCCCCATACTCATGAACATGATAGCTCATGATGGCGCCTTTTGGGAATTTCTTCAAATATGGCACAAATGTCCACTTGGACTCAAGGATGACCCAGCTAGATTTTGGTGGTCAAAGGTCAAGGTCTCTCTGACACATATTTTGTCTGTAACTCACCAATTCACATACTAATTATGAGAATAATTCACACAAATAACTGACAAGATAAAAGATTAAATGGTAACAGTTTATATACAAATATATACAAAAGGCCAAAGGTCTGCTTTACTGTGGCATTGTAATCCTCTGTTGTAATGCTGCACAGAGGGGCAGATTGTGACCATATTTTACATTTGGTCAGATGCTGAGTAGGGTACAACATCAATCCTTGTGCTCACCTTTGAATTTGTAGTTTCTTTGCGGCAACATCCATACTTGAAGCCTTGTTTACTGTCATGGCTACAACAGTATGTTCTGTCAGAATCAGCTTTATTGGCTAGACGTGAACATATGAGGCTCATGATTCTGCAGCAGAACAAGAAGAAGAAAGCAAAGTCAAAATCAGTTTTATTTATGTATCCCAAGGCACAAGTCATATCACAAGTCCAAAAATGCATATAATACCTTTTTAAAGTCTTCTCTACATATGTTATGAGTCTGGACAGACATGGATGGAAACTGCAGCTTGACTGGTTGGCAGAGGTGTACAACCATCAGGTGGTAATTCTAGTTTTAAGATGTGAGGTGTTGCAGTATAGACCTACACTACCTCTTAATAAATCTAGTGGCAGGACTTCATTAATATATTAGCAATTTTAAAGGCAGTTAAATACAAGTTTTTACTTGGAAAAAAATCACTCAATCCTCATAAAGTGTTTGCAGTGGGCTGGTTAATGACCCATAGAGTATTAAAGAGACTGAAATACTGATTCAAATTGTACAGGGGTATTAAAACATTGTACAAATTCATTCAGTAAAATGTACTGAAATTTATTTTGTTTTACGCAAGTTTATCTTTTACAACCTCAGGCTCCTCCACTGGAACAATAGTGAGGCCCAAAGTGCACTATGCCAGGCCCCCTCACCCTCCACCCGACCCTCCCATCCCAGAAGCCAGTGCCCTGGGCCAAGAGATGCGCCACTCTCTCTTCACACCCCACTGCCTGGCTCAGGCTGAGCTGGAGCACACCAAGCAGCGCCACTCCTTCCCTGACAGGCTGGTCCGCAGTCGCAGCTCTGACATCGTGTGTCCAGGCCGCCGGCCCACAAGTGACCCTGGCCTTAACCGCCGGGTAGCAGTTGAAGAGCGTGACCCTGCTGGGGCCTTTGCCTTAGGACCCTCCTCATCCCCCAGCAAGGACTCTCTGAAAGGAGAGGTAACCAGCTGCAGTAGAGCTCTGCTTTAACACCAGAGGCTGTTGTGTTTTTGAGAATTGCTGCCTGTTTCACTTGCTTTATTTAATAAAGTAGTTGCTAGTGCCCAATTGTGACATATTAATACCCGTTCAAAGGTTGAGGACAGGAAAGACAGTGATGATGAGAAGTCTGATCGCAACAGACCATGGTGGAAGAAACGTTTTGTGTCAGCCATTCCCAAAGGTAAGAAAACTTGGGCCACTTGCTAGTTCTAAACATGTCGTCTGTTCTGAACTGAAGTTTCGTACATTTAAAAGTGATCGATTTGATTTCAGCGCTCCTTTTTGTTTTTTGTTGTTGGGGAAAAAATTCTCTTAATCACAACTGACAGGAAATATCACACTTTAAAGAGCAAAGCGAAAACCAATTTATAATGTGAGAAAGAGAATGATGATCCATGTTGTCCACTCCATTGCTGATGTTCTAGTTGGAAAATGATGTTTCTTGTTGTTTGAAGTTACTCCAGAGACATGTCCTGTCCTTTTTCTCTCACATCTCACTGGCTGCAGATTTATATAGACTTTTCAAAGCTAATCAGTCATCAGAGGAGCTTTAGCTGTGTAGATTGTTTGGCTGTAGCCCTCCCAGCAGTGCTGTCAGCCAGCGGCTAATGGTCATTAGATAGACCTCTCTGTCATCAGCACTGATAGATGACACATCTCTTGTTGCAGTTCCCCTCTACAACCATCTCTCATACATCTGTCTGGGAAATAATGAGCTGTGCCCACACAGAATGACTGCTTATTACTCTTTGAGATAATGATGTTTTCTTAAGTAAACATTAAATTGATATTCATAAAATGGAGGACGGTGTGCACATGGTAACATAGAGTGCCGTGAAGCCTAAAACCACCAATCTCCCGCCAAACCTCTGTAGAGTCCATTGTGTTTGTTCTGTTGCTCTGCATGGTGACGTGCAGTCAGTTGTCCCGCAGAGCGGCAGCCTGTGTGTGAAAGGCCAACCCTGTCTGTTGTGTTCCTCACAGTGCTGTATTGGACGGCTGAGAGTGATGTCCCAGGTAACGCTTCCACGCTGTCATCATCAAGCTAGCTTTACTGCTGGAGCCAGTGGCTGCGTGCCCATGCTGCTTTGTAGATGTCGCCTTAGAGCTTTAGAGCTGTGATGTGACATGGTGTAGCCTGAGTTCACACACCCACACTCCTCATTCATGTATCTTTTTTATCATCCTCTTTTCTTTTTTGGTTTTTTGTTTTTTTTTTGCTGGAGTATGTTACCATTTTACTATATTGAAAATACAGAATATCAGTGTAGATACTCTGTCCAATGTTCCCTGTGTGTGTCACCAAATTGTAGACTGTGTCCTCTTGTTTGTCCTGTTTTCACATTTGTGTTAACAGGATAGGCATCAGTAGGATTTACATCTGGAATAGGACTTCTTCAAATGAGTTAACAGTGGACATTTGTGATATTCTGGTTTAATTCACCATTTCAATATTCTTTTGCTTTTTTCTTAGTAAAGTTCTACAACTAGACTTCTTTTGGTCCTCCTGTATGATACCATACATCCCACATTGAGAATTTCAGTCTCAACACATTAAATATACCAAAGATTTAAAGTGGCTGCCAACAGCTGACTCAGCGTATCATCCAGTGGTAGTTAAAGTGGTGTCACTGTGCCAAAGTCTATCATCATATGTCTCTCCTCCACAGCTCCAATAGCAGCATTTAGGAAAAGGGACAAACAGGAGAAAGATGACATTTCCCAGGAGCGTGTCCTGCAAGGTCAGTCCTGGTCTGGTTAAATTTCACTCCTGATTGTCTGGAAGTAATCCATCGTGGTGGGTTTGATATTAATGCAAAGTGTTGGTTGGTATGTTTGTCAGAAGACCCATTGCCCAGACACAGCACTCAAGCGCAGGCAGCTGAAGATATCCTGGACAAGTACAGGAACATCAAGAGGCCCAGCCCGAGTGATGGAGCTGCAGCTGGAGCTTCTTATGATGGTACAGGAGGTCAGATAAAAACAAACAAACAAAAAAAAATGCTGCATATGCATGTTGCATACACTAGTAGACAAGGTTAAAGATGTAAATTGTGTGTTGTTTTTTAAAATATTTCCTAAGATCTCTGTGTTGAAGACAGCGTGCATGACTCTCCGAGAGAAGATACTCTGCAGAATATTTCCACAGACGACCTACCAGATTCAGCCAGCCAGACGGCACAGCAGCATGACTCCAAATTCTCTTTCAGGTCAGACATTCACGGTCCTGCAGGAAACCACAAAACCCACTTCACAATCCCTCAATACTCTCTCTTTTTGTTAGCAGATGTTGCTTGGCCATTCCTGTTAATTTACATTACATTACTTTTTTCCTTGTTTGGTTCTACCAGTGATGCAAAGAAGAAATTGAGATTGGCGTTGTGCTCTGCAGACTCAGTGGCTCTGCCCATCATGGCTCCTGCAACCACGCGAAATGGGCTGCCTGACCACATGGATCCTGAAGGTTGGACTTATTTGCAAATATGCTACATGTTTGACCTTGAATTCACAGTGGCCTGCTCCATTTGCTCTATGCTATGTATTTATTTAGAGCTATCGTAAAAATTGGTACTACTCTACTAGAGTTTAGGTATCTTTGTCACAAAGCTCCACAGGGAGCAGGGTACAAGCCCTTAATGTTGGCAAGCATCCAACCAGCAGAAAGTGTCCTTAAGCAAGACACCAAATCTGTCCAACCTTCACCCTCTGACTCACCTTCAAAGGTTTAGGGCAAGGTTGAAGGCGTGGGGGCTGTTAAAAGAGAATTCCCATATGGTGTCTGCAAAATATCACATTGTTAAACCATCATAAATCTTAAAAATACATGTGTAGCCACATTGATAAATATTGGCCCAACATTTTATGAGAAAAATTTAAGTATTCTAAATCACGCAAAATCAAGACTGACCTAAAATGGTTAACAGTAAAACCATAAGACTCCATCTTGGTGCCCATCAGTCACATTGTCATGAGGAGGCAGCAGCTTGATCAGATTACAGCAACCAGGCGTTCGTTTGTGAGCTGTGAGCAGTGTTGTCTAATTCTGTCTCCCCATCGTCCCCTCACTTAGACAATGAGATCGTCTGCTTCCTGAAGGTCCAGCTCGCAGAGGCCATCAACCTCCAGGATAAGAACCAGATGGCCCAGATCCAGGAGACCACGCGCTGCGTCAGCCGCTTCGATGCACGCACCTGCAGGAAGCTGCTGGCTGCCATTGCGGAGGATTACAGGTAAATCTGATGGCTTGGAGAGACAAGAAGAGCTCACTTAATGTACCTCATGGGTCTCTCTTTTTTATTTGTCCTGTGCATAACAACCGCAGAGAATGATAAATAATCAAATATAATTTTTGTATGTTTTCTTTAGAAAGCGGGCACCATACATTGCTTATCTAACCAGGTGTCGTCAGGGCCTCCAGACCTCCCAGGCCCATCTGGAGAGGCTCCTCCAAAGGGTGCTGAGAGACAAGGAGGTGGCAAACCGCTACTTCACCACTGTTTGTGTTCGGCTCCTTCTTGAACACATGGAAGCCAAGATGCTTGACTTTATTAAGGGTATGTTTACATTTTCATTTTTCTTGTAATCAAACTCTACTTGACTAATGTGTTCTTCAGCTGGCCTTTGCTGCTACCCTCCATACTACAGACTTTTCTGTCCACCATCCTATTGTCTGCCATTTTTGGGATATTATACAGGATTGATAATGATCCTTCTGTTGTTACTCCACAAACAAAAAATGATGGAAAGGCATAATATTAAACATTAAAATTCCTTTTCAAGTATTTGATATAGTATAGAATAAACAAAGATTACCACATAAATGCTGTTGTTTTACTGGGGTTAACTCTGTTTAACCCCCCCCCCCAGCTTTCCAGGGGTGCACAGCGGCGGATGACAAGACGGCAGCAGTGGAGGATTTTCTGCGCTACTTGTACGGTGCCATGGCCCGTGATGCCATTTGGCAGTATGCAAGCGAAGACCAGCTGCAGGATGCCCAGATGGCTATCGAGCGCAGCGTTATGAACCGCATCTTTAAGCTGGCCTTCTACCCCAATCAGGATGGAGATATTCTCAGAGACCAGTAAGTAGCTGGAAACTCTACAGCTTTACTCTTATGTTGTGAGGATTTAAAAGTGAGTGACAGCAGAGCACTGTTAGTGGTGTAAAATATATATATATTTTTTTATTGTTTGTATTGATTGAGGACCTCAGCAGAATTGACTTGTACTTAAGTGCATCATGATAAAGCAGCCAGTGTATTTCTGTGCTGATGGTGATATTAGGTCTCACAATATGCACTGCTTTCCTCTTTAGTCCACTTTTCAACAAGAGTTGAAGGTTTTACTCCAATAATTGTCTTTGTATGCGCATTTTTTAAAATGATGTCACACAGTCAGAATATACTTCGATGTATGAGAATGTAGTTTATGTTTTTGCGTGCGCCTGGAAAATTTGTCCTCTAATTTAAGCGACTAACATGCAACAACTAGCAGGTGGCTTAATTTCCACTACTTTCTCTTAAAATAACTGGATGGTGGCTTCAGAGTAAGGTGCTTAATGTTTAGCTTAAAATGCCATCAGACTGCACTACTGGATTAGGCAGAAGGCATACTCTTATCAGTTGTGATGACACTCAGTTGTTTTGTCTCGCACAGACTTTTCCACGAACATATCCAGCGACTCTCCAAAGTTGTGACGGCCACTCATAAGGCTCTTCAAATCCCTGAGGTATCTTCTTTCTTTTCTATGCATTGGACAAGACATGCAGGAGGTGACCTGTTGTACACAGAACTTCAAAGTGTTTTACCATTTCTGGTGGCAGGTGTACTTGAAGGAGGCTCCGTGGCCCTCTGCACAGTCTGAGATCAGGACCATCAATGCCTACAAGACGCCACGAGACAAAGTCCAGTGTATACTGCGCATGTGTTCCACCATCATGAACCTCCTCAGTCTGGCCAATGAAGACTCTGTCCCTGGAGCAGATGACTTTGTCCCTGTGCTTGTCTTTGTCCTCATAAGGGTAAGTCTGTTACTTACTTCATTCCTCCATATTGAAATTAGAGTCACTATCTTCTGATACAAACTTTCTATTTCCAGGAATTTGCACCCTTAGTATAGATCGCTTATTGAATTCTTGTCAACGAAGCTTAAGAATAATCATCAGGAAATGCTTTCACAAAACTGTAATTGCGATGCACCATAAAGACTGCTATCTGCTCACCTGCGTGGATATATTTTCCATATTTCCATATTTATGATTATAATCTGTACGGCGTTGCGTGAGGTTCTTTCAGCGGTTAATGTGGGCCCATCCCCACATCTCCTCCCCTCCAGGCAAACCCGCCCTGCCTGCTGTCCACCGTTCAGTACATCAATAATTTCTACGCCAGCCGGCTGAGTGGGGAGGAGTGCTATTGGTGGATGCAGTTCACCGCGGCGGTGGAATTCATTAAGACCATCGACGATCGCAAGTGAAGCAGAACAGCCACCTGTATGGGCAGACTGCGGGGGAAGGAGCCGGGAGACTGGGAGACTTCCCAACCAACTGCTCCCTCTGCACAGCTTATAAAACCTGGCCCACAGCCTGCTCTTTATTTGTATAGCCTGTACATAGCCAGAGACGTTGAAAGATTACAAAATATATATTACTGTATGTATGTGGACAAATCCAGGTTTTAGCCGTGTTTAAAAAAAAAAAAAAAAAACGGCTGTGGGGAAAAATTGGCAAAATGTTAACTTTGAACCTGATTTGGATTTTTCCTTTTATCTTTGTCTCTTCAGTCATGTTTCACTTTTGGGGTCTGTATTAGGATTTTTATATACACATACACTTACCAATATGACATTAAATCAACATAAAAGATAATCCTATATAAAGGGACCAGACTTGCTTGATGTGATCACTGATCTTTTTTTCCCCTGAGTCAGAGGGAAGGGCTTCCAATTAAATTACAATATAATGTTCATTAAATGCATTGTAACGTGGGGATTTACAGTGCATAATGGTTAGTTACTGATGGGATTTAGTGACTCATAAACACTGAAATCAATTTTCATAACCATACGACTCATTAAGGTTAGTGTATCAAACAGTAGGGCAGCTTATTTCATGAATTGTTTACTTCATCTTATTCCCAGAAAAAACACGTGTCAGTGACAATTTGGACATAAGGGCCCACATATTTATATGAAATAAATGTATTTATTTCTGTAGTTCTATTTAATGCTTTTGTTTATCTAATTTTAAAAAATGAAAATGCATATCATGCCCTTTGAAGATGTCTGAGGAAAGTAATGTTGGTATAATAAAAGAAGAGCAAGAAAAGCTTAAGTCAGGAAGGCACCTTAGCAATGAGTAGCCCTCAAGTGGGGATGCTGGATGATGATGATGATGATGATACAGGGTCAGTTCATGCACAGAGTAGTGGTGGCATTTATGGAAATATTGAAAATAGTGCCTTTGGTGTGGGGCGCTCTGTACAGGTAGTTATTTTTGATTTATTTTTTTTTTTTTTCTTCTTCCTTTTAGGCATTGATACCCCCGCCCACACACACACACAGAACCACACTCCAATAGGCCAACCACGTCTCACTGAGACACCTTTGTCCAGCCCTCGCCGCAGGAACATGAGCATCACCACGTTGCTGATTGTCATGGCTCAGTCCCTTTAATGCACTTGAGTTTGAATGACTGTCCCCTCTGGTTTTCTCGATCCTACCTCAGAGTTGAAACCAATGAGCCTGCTATCAGTCTGTACACAGTTAACTATCCTGCATTGGTTGACAACAGAGCACTGGATCATTTTTGCACCACTCCAAAAATAGTGTAAAAAAAAAAAAAACAGTGAGCAGGAAAGGGAGGGAAAGTTGGATATTGACCTGCTGTAGTGTCTATTGTGGTCACTTCACCCTTAATTAACACAAGCCTTTGTTAATGAACAAAGACATTTTAGTTTCTAAACTTATACCTGAGATGCCACATGTGTTCGCATGGGCAGGCTAATGAATAATTGGATATTAGCTCTACCTCCTCATAAGTTCAAGAAAGGGACTCGTATTTATGTGCACTTATTTTTCTTTTTTTTTGTTCCCAACTTGGCGTGCTGTGATATCCCAGTGTCATTGTATCTTTCCAATAATAGTACAAGCATGTCTTTAATTATCCAGAAATAACTAAAAATTCCTTTTCTCTTGAAATCCTCTGCTTCATTTTTGCGCACGGATGTGCCACGTGTATTATAGTTTTCGATAATCCATTTCTTTTCATGGTTAATGACCTGACAGCACAATACAGTAGGATAGAAGAGCAAATAATCAACACTATTGACTTGTTACTGACTTGCAGTTTATGCTAAAGTGGTTGGTGTAGTACATGAGTGTGATTTTTGTCTAGTGAGTGTGTGTGAGACGACTGTGTGATTGGTTGACCCTCTGCCTCCTCTTGCATGAAGTCATTGAATGGTCTGTACATTCTCAATCATGATAAACAGTAGAATAGGATTAGTATCTGCCACAGGCCAGTAATTGAACCTGCAAGAGGATGCAAAGCCTCTCTGTGTCCGTGATACTTGCATATCAGAACTCGATTTATTTTGCACAAAACAGATGTCTTTTCCTCAAGAATTTGACAGGGAGCAGTGCATTTTGAAATGTCTTTTCTTTTGGCTTTTTACAGCCATAACATAAACATGTTGTGATTAAAATAATATTCGAGTAGCTAAGTTCAGGCACCTGACTGTTACTCTCTCAAGCTGACTAACATCCAAATGCATTTTTATATCCGTCTATAGTAGCATGTGCAGTACACTTCCTTGCAGGGTCTGTGTAATCAATTTGATGAGAAAACCATGCACTGGAAAATCAAGTTGCAGGTTGCATCTATACTAATTAGGTTTATGTGATGTCACTTTAATTGGAAATACATACTGCACAAATCTGATGAAATTATTTGGACCTGGCTTATGTTTCAGTGTTTCCTCAGATAGCCGGTCACAGTGGCTACCGGTGACCCCGGTGCAGTACTGATCAGAGCGTTTGCAGCTTTTGATTTGCAGAGAAACACACGTGGCCGTGATAGTATCTGTAGGTCTTTAACCTTGGTCGTATGCAAACCACTGGGCATTTGTGTCGAGTGAAGAGACTGAAGAGTTGGTCCGTTCTTGGAAGCTTTACTGCTCTGCTCCCTGTACAATTGAGTTTAAAGGCTGAGCAGAGAAAAAAAAAAAAGTTTTACATCTTATTTTACATTTAATTGTAAGCTTGCACAATTACGACATGCGGGGAAAGCCGGTTTGTCTTTACTGTGATTAATGCATTATGTAATTCTTTAAAAACAATAAAAGAAGCAGAAGTTTTTCCTCTTTTTTTAAATTTTTTTTTTATTCTTCTTCTGAGCCTCTTGAGATACATTATACATTTTCTCCACAGGAGCTGAATATCTTGTGTCTGACTGTACATGAAACTAATGTTTCATTATTCTGTGGCTTCTTGGACAGTTGTAGGTATATCTGGCCAACAGTTCACACAATATGAGAGATGGTAGGGAAATTTATGCATGGAATATAATTGTTAGTGGGGGCAGTGGAGCAGCATCATCCAATCTAGCAGCCACAAATAGCAACCTCTCAGCAAACATTTCATTACTGCTGACAAGTGTACGGTGGATTGTAATTGGAGATATCCCCTCATCTAAAAGCCCTCCTTACTTCACCGATTGCCTTCTCTAATACTCATCTTTTTTTCATCATAAACTTCTTCGTGGGGTGCTTTGTGTCCCCTGATGATATCTCGCAATCGTTAATTTAAATTCAAATTTTGGTGTGTGAAGTTAATTAGCTGCATAAGCCAATGGCTAGATAGGCCAGATTTGGAGATTGGGTCTTTTGACTATGTGGCACTTAGCTGATGTGTGATAAAAGGAGGCTTGGTTTTTATTTTGCATTAGACTGCACCACATGCTGTATTATCATTGGCTAATACCTGCCTCAGTGAAACAGACAACAAGAGGCTCACATTCATGAGGTGTGTAAGTTATCAGTGCTATCAATGCAATGTTTGTTTTACAGGTGATGTCAGATGGATCAAGTGAGGAATAAGAGGGAGTTTGTTTGACCCATTTGAGCTTTATATTGATGCTGTTCCTGTTGCTTGGAAATCTAAGCAGGCCTGGGGTCTCACCCCAGATGGCTGTAGTATAACAGATGATCAGTCCAGCGGGGCTTGTGCATGATTTCACATTGTTGGTTTGGTACCTCCTGACTGGGCGAACAGTGGGAGGAGAGCCCCTCTTGACCTAACTGAAGCCTCCACCACCTCAAAGGCAGATGATGATCTCATGAAATAACACTAATTCCTCTTAGACTGGATTCCTGTGGGGCTATGTTGGAAAAAAATACAGGTTAATGTATGACCCATAAAAGGATTTTACAGTGGAATGATAAAATTATAAGTCACTCCTTGCTGAAATACATTGAATAACAATAAGTTGTACAGTTTACAAGGTGTGGGTGTCTACATTTAATAGATGGAAGTGGCCTAGTATAGTAAATCTAATAACCCATGAGTAGACAATAAAACAAAGTACAATAGGATGAATTAAAACAAAATACAATGACCCCAGTTGCAGCAGCGCAAAGACTGAAGCTTTATTCCGAGGACCCATTCGTCTGAAGGCAGGTGTTCACATCAGCCGACGTGAGAGCGTCGCTATGCAGCTGCAGCAACAAAGGCCAGCGCCGCTGTCCTCCGCCGCCGAGCTCTGCTCTGTCCGCGGCGCCGCGGCCTGCTTCGCCCTCGGTGTCCGGCAGATGGCAGACGCGCCATTCATGACGACGGTCTGCGGAGCTGGAGTGAGAGCGGCTCAGACAAAGAACCACCACAGGGCACGACGGCTTGACATTTCAAAACCAGTGGGACCTGCTGTCTGGAACGGGATCTGTTTTGTTTATTATGGACATTAGCCAAAAAAATATTAGCATTAGTGGCATTAATATTATTATTGTCATTATTAGTATTAGTTGTTTTTGTAGAATTAGTAGTAGTAGTAATGGTAGTAATAGTAGGATGGACAACACACTTAAAGCTAAATGGACTGGTAAGAAAAAAAAAGAGGCTAATACCCTTTAATGCTAACACTTTGATCATGAGGCTGTTTTTGTGCAAAGTTCCTCGTGGCAGTTGTGAGAAAAGCCTCAGAGGCGCGCGCCCTCTGTCCACCCCTCACGCGCATATACGCCACAGCCCCCTGCGTGGTGCACGTCCATATGTGAAGTGGACTAATCTGCGGATAGTGGCGGGAAATCTCCACAAAGGACCAAATAAACAACACAAGGCAGCAGCACGTCAATTAAATTAAGTGGGGGAGCGAGGGGTGGTGGTTTGGGGGGGGGGCAAATGAACGAAATGTCAAACACACATATTAAAACTTAAATGAAATAGCCGCGAGGATGCAGGCAGACGAGGAGATTAAAAGGGAAACCAAGTCTCTGTGCCCCGAAGTGATGATACTGTAAATATATGCAAATAGTGAAAGGGAGCATCATTTTCTGTATCAGACAAAGGGTTGAAAAGGAGATTTGTGTCTTGCATTACCAACAGTACAGCTCTGGTTCATTAAGAGGTTGCTATAGAGAATCAATGTTAAACCATGGGGATACAGTAATGCTATAACACTAACAATCATGTTAGCTGCAGCAAAGCACATTATATATGGACTAATGCAGCCTTCTGCACTTTGATCGTAGCATTAGACCAATGAGATTTCATCTGAAAAAGTAGACACTCGGATAAATGACATTCCCATGCTTTTCTTTACTGCTCACCACAAAGGATATTAAATAGGCAAAAGTGTCAATTACAATGGCACTGCAATGATGCCACCTCTAATTCCTTATATTGTGCTTATATCATTAAAAAAGAACAATTTTCGCAGGCTCGGCTAATCACCTGTGTGAGAAAGAGTGGGTGGTGACATCAAATTGAACCGTGGAAATGGAACAGGAATTAGATGCACTTAGCCATCACATGTTAATGGCAGCAATCAACAGCCAATTACCCAGCGTACTTGAGTACCTTGACAAGTGCAGGTGTACCCTACAACTAACACAGGCCTCTTTCGTGCATTTCCATAAATTCGACAGTAAACTCCCTCCGTGATTGAGCATGCATGTTTCATCGAGGTTACAATTAAGCCACATTGTTAGGGAAGTGTCAAGTGTGGATCGTGAGGAAAAAAAAAAAAAATCCCCAGGGCAATAATAATGTATTTTACCTGGATGCATGTAAATCAATAAAGTTGTAATTTGTTTATATTAAAATGACCTTTGTTGTAATTGCCAAGAGAAATTGCCCATGGTGCCTATATATTTGCTGATTTGAACATTGCTAAATCAATGTTTAAAAATGTGTTGGCACACAGCAATATTTTTTTGCACAACTGGATAGTGCAGTGGTGTCTCTGCCTGGCAAGACCCTCACTGTGAACATGATCTAGGCTGAAGATCTGCTGCTGATGCTGATGATCTCTGTCACTGGGGTGGATTTCAGGGCTCAGCTCTGGCTGCTGCCCTGACAAGTCTAGGAAAGCACACACACACACACACACACACACACACATTAGATGAACACATCAGCCTTGTGCACACTGCGAGGCCAGCGTCCCGGTATGACCCACTTTGATTATTCTGTTCTTAAGCAACAGGTGACGGGCTTCCCCGGATGTCATCTGTGTCGTTGGCCTCTGTTCAGAGACGGCATTCAGGACCCAGAGAGAGCTGGCTGGCAACATGCCCGATCTACAAGTGAGCTGTCCTATCATTGACATCAAGTAAGCCGAAGATGTCATGTCTTCATCTTGTGAGAGTTCAATCCCCCTTTCAGGATGGATCAAGCTCTCTGTCGCTGGAGAGAGGCTGTGCAGATAAGTGTAGCGGCTCATACTTCCTCCTGGGAATGTCTAGAAAATAACCCTCGGGATGCAGGCATGCTTAATAAAGGCTGCTTTATTGCTGATCATGAAACAATACATTGCACCCTTGTGTGTGTGTGCTCCCTGTGTCTTAAAACACAATATTTTAAATGTATAAATACATGCCCTTATCGAGAGCCGAGGAGTATGTTGTCGGCTGCTGTTTCTGAATGTCCAGACACAGAAATGTGCTTTGTAAGAGCTCTGCCTGGCCTGATATTCAGGCTGCAGTCCATCTGGTGGATTTCACTATAAGCTGCAGCAGTGCTGAGCACTGAACTGAGCAGCTGGTGGACAGACTCCACTCCACAGACTCTGTAAAGGTTACCAACAAGTAGAAAGAGACATAAGGGAGAATTAAACAGGTGAATCAACAATCTGACAGAAACTAATAGCTAAAACCATATTTTGTAAAGAATTCAAGTATTACAATTAGAAATTAAATCAGAATTATTCAACCAGAAATTTAGAAACTGAATTCCTTCTTTTGTACAGTTTTTTTTATTATTGTTGATCAATAGTTTCATTTAAATAATAGGCAGTCAATGACTAACAGTGCAGCCTTCACATGAAGCAAACATATTTTACAATATTCAATATATTGCAATATGACCATTGACAGTCCATTAGCTTTTAAGAACGACCTGTTCACTCCCTCCTCTTTCTCTCTCTTTTGTTTGCCCTCAAGCTACTTGACTTGTTCTACTTGACTCCTGAACCATTTTAATATCAGGCTGCCATGGGTTTCCTTCCTGTAAGCCAGCGTCTTCATATTTGTGTTTCAGCCCTCTCTGAACGAGAGATAAAAACTGGAGAAGCGAGCATGCTGCTGGTATCCTCTACCAGTGTATATTAAAAGCATTAGTGACCCTGTTAATGGCCCCTTAAAAACACCACGGAGCGTGTGCAAGGAGCACAAATGTTGAGAAAATATTTTGGATTCACTTGACTAAGATATTTGTGTAAATATATAAAAAATGCACCTGCATACAACACCTCTCCTGCTGCCTCTGATGCAGAAATGATGATTTTCCTAAGAGGGCATTAATACATTCATCTTCAAGAACACTGCACTAAATGTTTTATATTCCATTGCACATAAACACACATGGTATCATGTCATTATAGTATTACATCAGCGCATTTTTAAATTCATTTTATCAACAGTGACAGTTAGAAAAATCAAAGAAATCAATATATTTCATCACCCAGTTCAATTTTGTTTAGTGCTAAATGCAACAGCTAGTTAAAAGTTCATATTAATCACTTTTGAAATGACATCAATAAAGCAGCCCAATGGAAAAATGGCAATTAAGCATTTATTGGCCTAATGTGATCAGTGTTGTCAGAGGTCATGTGCAGACATCAGTAGCAATGTGTGTGTGTGTGTGTGTGTGTGGTGTGTTTGAATGCACATGCTGTTTGTGTGCTTGGACATGTTAAGTTTTTTTTTTTCTTAACAAACATTCCTCTATAAACGACGCAGCCTTTCTCGCTGCAGCAAACCTCTTACACTCTGTCTCCCTGTCACTAGCACCTCATTGCTTACTCACAGAGGAGTCCACAATGCTATATATTAATTAAGGGTTTCAGAAACAATAATGGTGACAATAAAGACAGTCCTCCCTCTTTGTCCTCCGCTTTCTGCCATCAGACGACATTAGGAGGCATGTGAGAGGAGATAGGGGAGGAGGAGGGGATGGAGGAGAGATAGAGCTCCTTCTCTCCAGAATGTAATCTCCCTGATGTTACATGGTGCAGCCTAAACTGATAAATTGCAGATTAAATGGCGGCCACACTCCACTTCACCCTACAGCCTACACCACACCCCCTTAGTTCCTCACATTTTTGCTATTCACTGCCTTCTTGGCCTGTCAATTCTGCCTAATCGTGAGAGGCACTAAAACACCAGGTCTTGACAGAGCCAGATCAAGAATGATGAACATCTCTCAATGGCAAAAGACTCGTGCTCCTAACTCTACTAGAAGGCTCGCATCACTTATGCAGAAATCAGCGGCGTGCCAGCATCCAGGAATTATGCCTGCTGACAGGAGATGCATGAGGTACGCATTGTGCGGCTGGAGCAGCCTTGACAAGTTATAGTTAACTGCAGCAGTGGCGACCCCAAACACAAAGGATACAGGGGCTTATTAATGGTGGAGCATCCATGTCAATAATCCCTGCTTTTGGGTTGTGTCCAGAGTCATGCATCTTGCCACTACAAGTGGCACACACACTTGGTTTTCAGCATAAAAACACACACACAGCACAACACTTCCTCAGTCTCTCTGGGAGTTATGGGGTGGAAAGCTACCCCCCCTCCCCCATAGAATGAATGGCACAGCAGCTGGAAAAAATGAAAGGTGAATATAAATATCAATATATACGTCTGTGTTTAATTATTTATGTTTCCTTAAAAAACCTGCCTGGGGGAGGGGTGGAGGTCCTAAAAGCATGAATACAAAGAAATAAGTCATTAAATTCATAACCGCATGTTGCTGATGTCGTCTATGGAAATATTTGTAATGTATATTCTAATTTTTCTGAATAAATTAGGCAGAGATGCATTTCCATGTAAATTTATTCAAGGCGAAAGGAAGAGGAGTGTGGGGGGTGCAGTAAGATCTGCCAGATTATGCATAATTGTAGTATTGTAGCCCTCATTTCTACATCTAGCTCCGTATTGCGTGGTCATTAAATTCTAAAATAATGGCAACCTCACAGCTTCTCTGTCCTAATTGCCCCTTCCATACAATTGCCTTCTCAAGACAATATGATGAAGTGTGCTGAAGGACGTGTTAATAAGATGGCATTTCTAACTGAGGAGGACAGCGCTTTGGAGTTTTACTCTCAGTGTGTACCAAGTGCAGTGACTACACTCACTCTCTGTCTTTCTTATTTGCTCACCTTTTTTACTGTTTGATGTCTTTGAGGTGGCAAACAGCTGAGCCAACTGTAGTCCTGACATGTCGGGAGGAAACTGGGATTTCAGCTTGTCTCCACTCATCTAAATATGTGGAGAAATCAAAGAGGGAAAAAGGCTCATTAATAAAAAACTTGTGTCTCTAATGCACTCAGTGGTTGGGGGGAGCAATTTTTTAATGAAATGCAACACGTTACCTAATTGCATATCTGCATCAGGAGAACAGTATACATTTCAAAGGAGAATATGCATGAATTTCAAACGTAGTATCTCTCAATTGAGACCAGAGAGGATTGAGAGAAAGGGAAGGAGAGATCAATCTTTGTGATGATGTGTGAAAAGGGCAAGCTCCTCGTCCAGCTTGTACTTTTCCTCATTACCTTTCATTTGGCAACTAAGCATCTTCCACTTGATACAAAATAAACAGTGTGATGATATCCGGTGGAACCTGCGTGTCCTCATCTGTGCATATGAGTAAACACGCATTTCAGACTTTGAGCTTTAGCCGCGCCTGCCTAATAGAAGGTTATTATAACGTGTTTAAAGTGTCCCCCAATGGACATTTTGTCCACGCTGAGACTCGGTGGACTTATCACCAGCAGTTGTGCAGGCCCGAACTGTCTGTGCAGCAGCTCCTCACACACACAACACCCCAGAGTGCTCTCCTCATAGCCTAACCCACCTAAACATCCTCTCAGCTCATTCTTCCTCTGACGTTTAGCCATGCTTCATCTCCACATCCTTAAAAGCAGAAATTAATGACAAGCACAAAGCTGCTCATTTATAATTGCTTCATTATACTGTTGTGTTCTCCTGACAATAATGGTGTTGCTGGTGTTTTTCTAATTATATGGCATTTTTTTTGCTCGTTATCAAGGACTTCAGGTAATTGTGGAGAAAATAATGACTGTCTGCCTGCCTGCTTCCTCTGTCTCTCATGGATTGCACATCACAAACAGTCTCAGTGCAACCCAGAGCCTTATCAAGGAGGCTGTTGGGTTGCCTTTTAAAGCTGACTCCACTTACCCTGCAAGTCATCAGTGGTCCAGTGGCTGAAGCATCTCTAATGAGCAACTTGTATTCAACTGTTTAACTCAAGGTTTATGACAGATTACAATTAGCTACTATTTTTGTTGTACTTGAATCACAGACTTCTTCTTAATTCTCCTTTTTGTATTTGTTCCCCTCGCCTACTCTGTTAACACCTCTCTTAAGAGACGTGGTGATTGGGACAACTCTGGGGGAAAAAATAAAAACAGTCCTCTCAAACGATTTAAACCATAAATGAAAAATATGAAGTTAAAAAAAAAAAAAAACAAGGAGGCACGCATCAAACCCCATTCTGTGACCATACACGTCTCATATGAGAAGTCTCAGATATGATTTGCAACAGTGACGATAACATCACTAATAATGCTGTATGTGTAGTGTGATTTCATTCAACTGTGGGGACATCAGTGATTTGCATTTAATACCCGGTGTGCTCTGCTGTTTCTTTTTCATGCAACATTGCCGGATATGGATGATGACATTATAATAATTAAAGAACATTATGGACAGAGGGCGCTTTGCTATTTGCTACTGTGCGTAATGGCGGCCAGCACTGTTATTTCTATTTGAAGAATGCATCCATGTGTGAAATAATAATACTCCCTCCAGGAATACCATTGTCATATTTTATTCGTCAGTATAAAAAGATGAAACAGAAAAACATAATAAAAAAATAAACTCTCACTCTTCCATTCCCATCCTTCTTCCTTTTGTTTTTTAATTCTGCTGTTGCAGCATCCAGCACCATTGCTGTCTGAAAACCTCAGAGGCGGACTTAATTAGTTGCTAAGAGAAAGCTGCCAGTGGTGGGGAGCTAAGAGAGTGGGGCAGATTTTAGTTTGCTCTGAACTTTGCTAATTATCAGGTAGGATGTAATTTTCTCCGCTCCCATGAGGCGCCCAGCGGAGAGCTGCACCAACTAAGAGGAGAGAAACAAGGCTGAGCTCTGAAAAAAGTATGAAATATTGACTGCTCTGAACGAATCCTTTTGTTACTATTTTTTCTTCCAGATCACTGAGAGTTTTTTTTTTTTTTTTTTTTGTCAGCCACTTCTGGAGGTATGATTATAGTCTAATACCCTGACACGTCGTGAATACTACCTGAGAAGGTGTGGGAGCGAACGTTTGCACAGAGTAGTGATCATGGACAGGTGGAAACAGGATGTAGTATGGCTCAGAATGGGGAAAGCGAGCACGGGGCGTATATCATTTATATCCGGCAATGTCTGAGCAGTGACAGGGACTGTGTTTAGCAGGTTCCTATCCCACATGCATCACATTATGATTCTGAAGTGCCTCAAACGAAAGAGGAGGTTGAATTGCCGTTGACCTGAGTGAGCTAAAATGACATAGATTCAGACAAATAGAGCACTGAGCTAAGCGGGAAAACAAGATGGATGTCTAGTGGCAGCACATCTGCACAGGCTCCCTCTTGTGTGCTGTGTGTTTGTGTGTGTGTTTGTGTGTGTGCGTGTGTGTTTGGCAAGCCCAAACTTTTTGACATTTTCCCCAGATGCACCACATCTAAAGCCGTCTGTATGAGCAAGTAAAAGGGTTGCATACATGTACATGCAATTTAAAAGTCACAAACACACATCTCTTTTAATGGTGCCATGACTCAGAGAAGATCATTTAACTACATGCGGCTTGACATTAAATTTCAGGACTATTCAGAGAGAGATCTCTCTGTGTACTAAAATGTCAACATGAAGTTTTCGGAGCGCCTTTTACAAGCTTCCCAGTTTAAATCTTGGCAGACTCTTCTGTGTGTGAGTGTATCACCATGGTTGCGGCGTCTAATATGCACGCCCCAGTGCATTGAGAAAAGAGACTACTTCTTCCTCACTTGGTATAATTGTCCCTCAGAGACCTATGGAATTGGAATCTAAGTGGAATACCAGTCTCTTTCTCCAGCCTAAACCCCCCCCCCCCCCCTCACCCGACACCACCACCCCCACGCCCTCTTTCTCTTCCTCTCTCTGGGGTTGGATCGTGCGTTTGGAGACTCTTGATTTGGCCCTGTCTTTATTTCATCACGGGCATCTTCTCGGCGTGCTTCTCGCCGAGGAGCTTGAGCGCCACAGCGTTAGGCTTTATTAACCCCCCTAAGCAAGAAGTACCTAAGGGAGGTCAGACACTGGTCGTTAAAAATCTATTGTGACTTGTCTGAAAAATGAATAAATGAGCACATTATTTCTCCCTGTTCCACAGCCCCGGTACGCTGTTTGTCTAATCAAGTGCGGGAGCAGGCAAAGTCAACCAGGGTTGACATGCACATTTTATTTAAGTTTTTGTCTGTCAGAGGAGTTTAAATGTGTAATGAACAAAGGAGTGGTGATTTGAAATATAATCCCATTACACTGATGAAATTACAAAGACGGCGAGAGTTCACAAATCATGCTCATTGTTTTCTATCATGAGCGATGCCCCTGTTGAGGTTGTGGCGCGAGGAGGAAGGGCAGACTGTGAATGAATAGTGACAGCACTGTAAGGGGATTGGGAGTGCGGTGCGGCCCCGGCCTCCGTGCACCTCCCTGTACTGGGAGATGCTGAAGGGCTTTGTTCCTGCTTCTACTCCTGCTCAGGATGAACCCATTCGAATGGGCCAAACGCAAAATTAGATTACAGAGCTGCGTCTTGGTCAAAGTAGAGTTGGACATATTTAGGAAGAAATTCTTGATTTCTTTGTGCAAAGCAGCTGGTGACAAATTAAGTCAATAGTAGTTTTAACCAAACACAAGCAAAAGGGATTATGGTGTCTTTTCTTTGTTTTTAGATGATTTTTAAAACATGTCTGAAGCCTCATTGACTGTACCACAGTAATGTGATGTGTAAAGAAAGTAATTTTCTTTCGTGTTGATTTGTTTATGTTTGCGTGAAGTCTACCTTCAAGCTTTTTAGACTATAAGAGGAAGGACGACATCAACAGCTCATGATTGAACTGTTCATTTCTCTTTTAGAGTCAGGCATGTAAGATTTTGTCTTTAGGATTAATATAGCTGTGTGAGAAGAAGCTGCAGAAGTCCTTTGATGTCTGCCTTTGATAAGTAGAGTGCTAACAGTTAGGCCCATGGCTTAGAAAAAGTTGGATCTAACTC
Source organism: Rachycentron canadum (assembly GCA_038496675.1). Classification (NCBI taxonomy): domain Eukaryota; kingdom Metazoa; phylum Chordata; class Actinopteri; order Carangiformes; family Rachycentridae; genus Rachycentron; species Rachycentron canadum. Next base: position 18,438,068 of record CM076654.1, read on the forward strand.
TAGGAAAAAAAAATATATTGGAGGAACTTCTGTTTTAGTTTTCTACAGCTTTAATTGGAGGCCTCATATGCCCCTTAAACAACATCATCTGAAGCTAATAAGACTTAAAAAGTACATCTGGCTCTAAAATGCTTACCATTTTTAACACTAATGAACTGAGGCGTGCAGTAGAGATCGCCAAACTGCGGGGAGATGTACAGTATATTCTGGAGAATTCCCCTGCTGCACAGGAGCTCATAAAACACATCTGAAGACAAGAACTTGTATCTGATTATTCGTGTTTAATTGGAGGCGCTGAGTGATGCAAACTAGGTTTTAATGCCCTCCCCTGCTGCCTGACTACAAGTAGCATCAGTGTTGCCACCCTCCTTTTCCATCTATCCTCACAGAAATGACCAAACATACTGCTAACAATGTCTGAGACACACTCTTACGAACTCCCTCCTAAATGCAGCAACACAACATGCAGATATTAGACGCTAAATGCAGCTACAGTAAATGCCACAGCTTTGTTTTATTTCCTGGCATGTAAAGAAGTGCAAAATTATTTGGGGCCATGCTGCCAAAGATCCAGTGTTATGACTCACGTGGGAACTTTATTGAATCAAGTTTGTTTCAGATTATTTTTGGTTGTGTTAAGGTGTCGGGATTTATAATGTGATACTTATGTCATCAGTCCAAGGCAGTAGAGTCTTGACTGCCCTCTGAATCTCACAGGAGATGTGAAAAACCAACATGTAAAGCGAGAAAACTGGGTGTCATCCGCATGATGTATTAAATTTAGACCAGTTGACAATTACATCATTCATAACAGAACGACAGGGATGCTTCACTAAGCCTTCTGACTGTAGGGGCAATTTGATATTAATTTTTTCCAACTGTCACATGTGTTCTCTGGCGAGCTTTGTCGAATGTCCGGTTTTTTGTAAAGTGTTTGACACAACCTTCTGTCTCGTGCTGTTGCGTTCTCTTCGAGGCTTTGATCTTCCCCATGTACAATATAATGGCTCATCCTGTAAACATGAGAACAGATTGAATAAAGAATACTTTGCTTTCCCTTGGCTCTGGAAAACATTTCTGTCATGTGCTGTCCACGCTCATCTCAGCTTTGGGCTGGCTGCGGTGCCTTTATTCAATGTGACAGAGGAGAGCTGGGGACTCTTTCTCCTGGCACCCCGGTACGCGCCACACTGACACTCTCCTCTGAAGTGCCACATTAATTCTAATAAAGCGCTGCCTTACCGGGGCCCATGAAGACCAAGGCTGTAGGGGGGGGCAGACGCTAGTATAAATACCAGGCTTAATGAAGGGAGGCAGTGGTGGCGCAGGTGGTGTGGCAGTGCAGGTGGCACCTCTTGCCCCCAGGCTCCTGGGTGAGTCCGCTGCCACTGCCACTCCAGGGGGCACAGCAGCAGAGATTGCATTTTAATTACCAGGTACACCTTGTCCTCCTGATGGGTCACCGCCTTGGTGGGAGTGAGTGTGCAGACGTGCCTGTTTTCAGAGCTGCTTTAGCTCTACATGCATGTTTACAATGAGATACTCCCCTAAACACTGTAACGTAATGCTCGAGCGCGAATAGGGATCTTATTGTTCATGCTTGGCCTGTCACCACTCAACATAACTAATTCTGTATATGGGAGAAACCGGCATCCTCCCTGAATTATGTGCACCTCTCTCCCTGTGGAGAGGCATCCATCCAGCCCCAGTCATTGCTAACCCTCCCCTGGAGAAGCTCTATCCACAGGGAGGTCCACACCTGTTTCCTCCCCCTTCTCTCCTTACTCTGGAAAGATCATCTCTCTCCTTCTTCCAGTTGTAACTCAAAACTCTTGACATTTCAAATGCTTCTTTAGCTGAGGATTCGAATTTTGTGCGAGTGGCGTACCTGGATGAGAAATGGATCATGGTTTCACGCCACCCATCCCCTCTGTGTGTCAAGACCCCGTACAGATGGGTGATGAGAGGCCTTGGATGGGGGGAGGCAGGAAGGGAGGGTTGTATGTCCAGGACATGTGAAAACAGCCCCCCACCCACCCCCTCCTGCTCTCTCTCTCTCTCTCTGGGGACGCTTCTGTCAGCACACACCAGCACTCGGCAGCACAGATGTTGTTGCATTGTCTGGAGCACCAAAGCCCAGATCAGCCCAACTGGGAGCTTCTACTCATTAGCTATTGTCTCTGTGTGTCTGACTAGGCCTTTGATGAATGCAGCAGTTAGCCAGCGATCAGACACCAAACACAGGGAACAGAAAAAAACCATCTATCCATCTGCAAGATACAGTTCAAAAGATAATACACTCCAATGTTCAACGTGTTCAAATGACCAGTGGTTGTTTCATAATTTTCTAAATGCATCCACATCCACGTGGATCTTTACCTTGATCGTACAATGTGTCTTCAAGCCTTTTCTCCACTCTGCAAACATACTATATCATCTTAAGCTTTGTCGTTACCATGAAGAGCACAGACTCTAAGCTCCGGAAAATAAAAGGGCACCGTGTCTGCCACTTGAAAACTCTGCTTCCCTCTTTGCTTACTCACCCAGAGAAAGGCCATGCTCTTGTTTATTTAATTCCTCCTCCTTCTCTTCTTCTCTCTTCCCCTGCATGCATCCACCCACCCAGCCACCCAGCCAGCCAGCCAGCCATCCAGCGAGCCAGGCTATGAACACATTGCGGGGCCTGAGGGCAGTACTGTGGACAACCTGTGCTGTGTTCACATGGCTGAGCAGAGAGCGAGTGAGGAAGACTGGCACGCTGAAACCAAACAGGTGTATGAGTCAGAGGCGTGAGCTGTGAAGGGTGAATTTCTTATACAAATCAATGTTGCTTTTGGAGCAAACAGCGGCTTGGAGCTGTCCCAGGAAACATCCACATGCATTGTGACTTTTTCCCTCTCATAAGCCAAAATACGTTTGTATTGTATCATGGCAAGTTTTTCAAAGGCAGTGAGGAACTTTGTATTGGGTCTATTACTTTATTCCTTCATGAGGATTAAAGTAAATTGAGTAAACATTGGCCAAAATCACACCCATCAACATGTCAAGTATAATATAAATAATGGCATATAATTTAGCTTTACAGTTAAAATCTGCATGATGCTAATGTGGGATGTCAGGATTTTCTCTGTGAGGTCTCAGTTTGTGTAGGTGGACTACATCACTACTTTTGTCACAGTTCTGTATATTTATGTCAAACAAATTCTCAGGGTAGCTGCTATTAAAAAGTTATCACTTCATGTGTGTCAGTGGGTTTGTGTTTGAAAATATCTGCCCACATTACTGAAACAGCTGAAACGTTTCAGTAAACTGGATGAATGCTAAATATATGATGAATATTGTGCCATATTCTTTGGTAATTGAGGTTAATGTAGGTTTTTTTTTTAAATTTCCTAATGTCACAAATTTCTTCAAAGCATAAATCCAATGATTTTCATGATTATTATTTTGTTTTGAACTGTTTGAATGGAACTTGACATGCAGCCTTTCATAGCAGTAGTTTATCAATACAGTTCTGCTACACAGCTGGTTCAGAACAACATGAACAACATAAATGCTCAACAACCTTTGCCGTACTTCAAGATGAAGAATGCAACTGATGATTTAATTTAGTCTCGAGCAGCTGATCTTGGTGTTCGCCCTGATGCGTTTACAACATAAGATAACTAACTTTCTTCATTTTACATTCATTTTACAAGTAAATCTGATGGCATCACAGTCCTTAAACCTTTGACAAGCTACCTAGATAACTAGTTAACCTGTAGGATAATAACTGTATTTGTGTCTTATTTTTGTACTTTTTGATATGTTTTCCTAATTATGATAACCTTGTACTCACCAAAAGATCTAGACAACAATGACATTGCTACACTACAAGCATCACAGTCCTTTCTTTTATTTCAAGGTAGCTAGTAAGTATTTAGGATAATTCCAATAACTGTGTAAACACTGGATAAATCCTGTTAAAACTTGGGTTTTATTTTTGTACTTTATGGCATTGAAATCATAACATTGTGGCTACTGAGATATGGGAACCTGAATATTGCTAAGTCTGATTGGATAGGATAGCGAAAGCCTGAATTCACTGAGGGGTTGTAGGTATGGATGCCTGTGGCAGTCTCTAGGTAATAAACATGTTACCAATCAAATAAAAGTATAGCTGTGGCCATTGGCCTCTCATCACCTGTTTCTATCCATGAAAACAGTAGAAGGAAACAAATGTTTTGTTTTTTTTGTTTTTTTCGAAATTATGAAATTATAAACTTAACATGCATTTTCACAAAAAACTAGACAATTTGTGTCCCAGGAAAGAATATTTACTTTTTTGGACAGTTGCTCAAAAAAGAAAACGATCCTGAGAAAACTGTGACGGATGGCAGCCCTAGATAAGAATGACCATTTCGCCATTCGGATGGGTTGCAAATAAGCTAACAAGCTAAAACTTTAGCTACCTTAAACTATTAACAAGACTGCAAACAGCAGGCCCGTCTGTAAACTGTGACAGATGTTTACAACAGACAGTAATATTGGACAACAGTGATAAGAGATCTTCATTTTCTCAATAAGGTTTTTCTAACCTGGGGGTTTGTTTCATGCCTGTCTCACTGCTTGTGTTTCTTGCCCCATGCATTATCAGCAATTATCTTGGTAAATACGATGTTATTATTACTGATAGGAGAACAGACACTCAGGCCTACAATTCTAATGCAGTTAAACTTTCTAACTTATAATCAGTGACCGTCAGAGGAAGTTATAGGGCTAGAGTGCATTCAGTCACTTCATACCCTTGTGTTTAATAATGTAGTTTAACCAGAAATCAACAGACCTCTCCACACTTTAGAATACAGAAATGACACAATGTCCCGGAGGGGTCACTAAAGAAGCGGACATAAATCTCTGTGCAGTCAGTCCTCGAAGGCTAGACCTTGGGGTTAAGATAAGAGACCATGTTAGTGGTTATTAAGTGAAAGTTTCCAATCGATAGCCAGAGAGACGTAATCAGGGAGGGTTTAATTGCAGAGGGGAAGACATTTATTCACGTTATTGCAGCAGCTGTCCAGAAAAGCTTAATTTTTTGCCCCAGAGTCTCCTTCCCACCAGCTGACTCCATCTGACCTACTGAAAGGCTACTACTCCAACTGCATAGAGGTGGCAGACATCTAGTGATATCACTCAGGTTTAATTTTGTGACTTTTGTGTGACTCATGACACTACAGTAGACTATCACAGCATATAACTGACGTCAATGCACAGTACAAAAAGAGACACTTGTACATGTTTTCTACTCAATTTAAGTAAATTAAGTCATTCTTTACTTAGTAACAACAATTATTTCCATTGTAAAAGCTTTTTGCATTTGAGATGTCATTAATTTTATACCCTACTCTAAATAACATCATAATTTTACCATTTGTTTAAAGACAGTTGTTTTCTTTGTCACAAAAGAATCAAGTGAGCATGGGGAAAAGTTTATCAGCTTTCCAGAAGGAAAAGGAAAAGTTATGAACACAACTCCTTTTTTTTATGACTCAGAATTCTCTAAAGCATTAACCTTTAAAAATTAGATTTACATCTGCATTTGTCAACCTCCTCCGGGTAAACCTGGCAATAAACACCTTAGAGACTCCAAACATCTCCCCTGACCTCAGAAAATATTTGACTCTAGTTATAATTCAACCATCAGTTACCACTCATGCAAAATGAATCACTGAATAGTCCTTTGCTACATACTGTCCAATACATCAGCCTTGGAAAAAAAGAACATTGATATGGTACAAACTGAAAGGAATGATTTTTTTTAAACAATATTCAAACATTAATCACTTTAAAATTCAATGTATTTTTTGTTAATGGGGCTCCACTCAATAAAGAACTTAAATATAAGGATTCAGCATTACAGATAAATTGGAGTCTCACAAAGGAAATTGGGTGATTATTCAGAGCAGTGGCTGTCTCTTTTCTTATTTAAAGAGATTCTGCTACATTATGTTGTATGATCATAATAAGCATAAAAGCCCATTCATTTCTACACCAGTCCCTGTTCCTGGTTCTGCGGCAGCCTGTTCATTTCTGGCTCCATGTGCTGCTTGATCACCAAAATCCAAAGGCGACTTATTGCAGGGAATTTCATGCCATGAAATGATGATGATGTGAATGGATGGCTGATGCCGCGTCAAATCCAGTAGATGTCAGTAAATTGGAACATATGTTACTTAAACTATAACATCATGATAATTCTCCTCCAAGATGGCTCATAAAACTGGAATTTATTAGGCTAAATCTAGGGTGATGATAACATAGATAATTTTTAATGGAAGGTTAATGCGGGAATCAAAAGATAAAAATGGACCCTTTGGCCTTGTATCAGCTGGATTCTATAGTGGCGTGCTAAAATCTGAACAATTTTTATGCACTGTGGGGTGTTCCCCTTTCATTACATTTTATAGCTTAAAGCATAAAAATATACGGAACATTTTCATGGCTAATAAAATTCCAGATCTTTACATGATAAGCAGAATGGAGACACAGTTTAAAGGAAATCTAGCTGAAGTGAAGCTTCTGCAAAATATTCCCTCTGCTATTTGTCCCAGTGCTGTCCCACCAGAATGAGAAGTGTGTTCAGCGGCTCAGGAGCCATACCTCCTCCCAGCGGGGACCTGGAAAGCCTGCTCTGACACAAGCACAGAGTGCTTCCTCTATTCCCACAGACGCACTTTTAAAATAGGCCACATTGGAGAAAACATGACTTTTCACTATTCTAATAAATGGGAGCCTGCCTGTTTATTATTAATGACATCCCAGCACACTTTTCAGATTTGGTTGGTGTTACGCATGTGAGTAATTTATATTCATGCCAGCGTGAGAGCCTGCGTGTGTATGCTTACTGTCTTTTTTCTGTCAGCTATGTGTAGTACTTCCATGAAATTTTAATGTTTACCAGGTCAGTCCTGACCTTCTTAATCCTCCTGGTTATTAATACGGTAAAGCCAACACAGTGGAACAATTAATCAAAAACACCTCTTTTCTTCCCTGTTTCACCTTTCATACATATTAATTATATTCAGCCGCCCTGGGCTGAGAAGTACATTAACATGTATGTACCAGTGCAGAGAAATAAGTCAAAAAGCAGAGCGATTCTGCCCCTACAGCGTAAGGTAGTTCCCCAGGATTAGCCTTATGAGGCTGAGTGGCAGGAACTTGAACATGACAGAGCACTGATACACTTTCTTGTCCAGACAATTATCCGTGCCCTACTTTTAAAGCTAATTCTACACGGGCCCCCCAGGTTGTGTGTGAAGCATCTTGGTGGGGGGGCAGCAGTGGAGGGTGTCAGTCACAGGAGGACCAGACTGCCCGGGAGCAAAGCTGCCGGTCTCTTCTCAGAGGAGGGGGGTGGGGAGCGGGGTGGGGG
>CM076654.1:18445869-18516477 GCA_038496675.1 Rachycentron canadum
CCCCCGCTCCCTGGCCCAACCAACCCCAACCTACGATCACACTACTGGAGATGCTGAATCAATCATCTGGGTACTTACAGTATTACATTAAAGTCAAAGGTAGGGCTTATCGCCTGTAGCCCAAAAATGAGATCTGAGGAGGAAATATATTCCTCAAAATGAGACAGAACAAAATCAGGTTTAAGATGACGGGGCACGACCTGCCTGACGTGGCTCGTGGTCGACTATGAATGAGGCTGCGGCATCTCCGAGCAGCTTGTCTGGGAGATAACCTTCAGCAGCCCCCCAGCCCTCGCCTCTCCTCGCAGTGTGAAGAGCATGTACTGAATAGGTGCTAATTAAGCTTTGTGAATATAAAGAAGCTGCCATACTGTTGTAGAAAAAAAAAAAAACACAGACACACACACAGACACACACACACAGACAGACTCTTACATCAAGACATCACAGTCCACTCAGCACATCCAGTACAACTGCACAAATTTTTGTAGTGCAAGTTGAAAGAGAAAATTTTGCTGGAGAAATATATATGTATATAGCCACAGTAAATCAGAGGTTGGATCTAAATTGTTCATCTGATGACTTTTCCCCACGCTGCATAGTTCATCATGCAGGCCAGTGACAGAGCTGCAAAAAACCAAAGAATCATGCATCTTTGCGAGTAGAAATTAATAAAAACACTATGTCAAGGAGCCTGAAAAAATGGTTTCCCCTAATGGATTCTCCACAGAAAACAGCTTTTAGACAATCAATCTTTTCTTTGAAAGCCCAGTTATTTAAGTAATTGTTCCTTACAACTGCCACAGGAATTTGTCCTCTGGACGCTGTAAAAGTAAGCATCTTTTGTCACTTGTAAAATGGCTCACACCAATTTTATTGTACTCATTTAATTTCTTTGCCACGGTCCTACTTAACACCCTTTGTCTACATTTATAAAACTGTTCATTCTCTATTTGTCAAAGGACACACACACACGTACACGCAGTCACACACACTCACTCACACAAGGTTTGTAGTATTATGGCATAATCGAAAGTCACACAGAGTGCAGTGTCAATCAGAAGTGGAGCTTTGTTTACAGTCTGCTATAAACACCTGTTGACTGACATGTTGTCATTTCTGCACTATATGGTAATGAATCTACAGCATGAGATCTTATTGGTGAACTGTTGGATTTAACTGTGCCATCATTCATTCAGCCTTGATGAAAGCACAACACATGGTTACAAATTGAATTTAAATGACTATTAGTGAAACAGTCAGTCAACAGTCAACTCATTAGTCAGTTATTATTATTTTACAGAGTTTTTACAGCTTTTCACAATTGGTTATTCACATTTTTCAAAAACAATGCTCACTTTTAACATTTTGTCAGACACTTGCTTTTACCAGTGTGCGGTTTGACACTTAATGTTTCATCTAAAAATGTATGGCCCTGTATCAGAATTATATCATTTATAAAATTTTTCTTCTCATGTAAGTTGATCTAAAAAACACCAACAGCACATTAAACCTTTAAACATCATGTCACAATTTCATTGTAGCATTGTAAGTTTTGGAAAACATCCTAACTTTGTTACTGTGAAGTAGAGTCTCCTGATTTCCTCCTTTGCTCCGATCATAATTACTATGACCTCTAGAGGGCTCTGGCCCTTGAACAGAAATATGTTTTGGGGAACTTGGTAAAACAACAGACCCTCCTTTCATTTCAGCCCATGTTGTGTTCTCCTGGTCCATTTTTATATATACAGTTGTGTTTTATCAATTGGCCACAAACTAGTTTACACACAGAAATCTTGCAGCCAGGTTCAACAGGGCCCACATGGCATGTCTCGCAAGATATATAACCAAGAAATATGACTGTAATCCAAAAAGTAAAATATATTAATATTGTGAAATGCTCTCCAGGCTGCCAGCGGTCATTGTAACTACAGGGGACATCAGACCATCTGGACACTGGTCTTAAATGTTGCGGCTTAATGAGAGAAATAATGGAGTTGAGAAAGTGGGGAGAAAAATAGGGGAAAGTGTCAGTTAACTTTTCTTTCTTTCAGATATATGGTAATGAAACTAAAAAACACAGCAGGATCCTGGGCTAAAAATCTAAGGGTAAAAGTTGGGCTATATCCTGGTATCGCTGTAGGAAAGTTTAGATATGTTATTGGTATAATGTTAATCCTCAGCAAAGAAACAACCTAAGCTATAACTGTAGTAGTACTAAAAATATAATGTCTGTATATAGCACAGGATTACTCCGTTGGTTCAGTTTACCGTAAGCAAGAAGAGAGTCATGAATTCTGAGAAGTGTGTTTTGAGACACAGTATTATCTATATTTTTCCATGCTACAGACTACAGCAGAACAGGCTGCTGTGCTGATTTGGGAGAGTCAGTTGAAAAAGTAGGCTACTGAGAAATATATGTGCAAGAGCTGAAGGCAAATCTTCATATAGGCCTACATGCTGTTAACTGAAGACTGATGTCAAGGAGATATTACACACAAAATATTGGTTTGGGAAGTCAAACAAGACAGATAATTGTACATTTTACTTCTCCAAGAAATATGCAATATGGGCCAACAGGAAAGAGCTTTACTTGCATTATTTTTATTATAATTTTGTTTTGCTTGTTAGTGTCCAGGTTACTGACAACCTGCAAAATACTGTTACAATTAAGCCTGGCAGCAGTGCCAGATGTTTCTCTGAGAGGAGAGAAGGAGATGTCAAAACACCTGTCTGATCACCATGGTGCACATGCTGGTGCAACCAGTCCTTGTTAGTTTAGTTTCCTCTTCAAGGCCCAGTCTGGGACTACACAATGGACACCTCTGCTGACAAAGACACTGCAGACTATTTTGCTGTACATTTGCAAGAATTAGACTGTGACTTTCACCTAGCGTTGCATCATTTGTTGAGGTGATTCAACCCCTTTCTCACTCACAGATGTACTTTCTGTGTTAGTGGTACAGTAATTGATAATGACGATTAATGTCATAACTTTGTGACAGAACCATTAATTCTGTGACACTGTCAAACAGTAATATAGGTAACAATCACTTTAGATGGTCTGCCATATCCTGGGGATTGCACATTGATATTGAATATTTTAGTTTATTATTAATAACTAAACACAACTAAAATGCATGTTTTACTCAGTCAGTACTCAGCTATAGTTTTTTTAGCCGAGACAAAAATGCACATTTATAGTTGTAAAAACAGTAATACATGGCAGTGAACATTATAACCTCATTACCCTGACATTACGTTGGGCTTTTATTGGTATGTGTGTTCAATAAATTCTTCTAGTAGCTACTGGGCCAATATATACTGTAGTGTTACTCATCCTTTCAAGTGTTCAGGTCAGTTACTATGGCAACCTGCACAAACTTGGGATGAGATAAGGGCCGGAGCCGTGGCCTTGAGGGAGTCGTTAAGCATCTGTCTCCTGACTCCCCCCCCTTCAGTCTGTGTATGGAGGAGGCTGCCATGGAGGCAGCACATAAACAACAAAGGTGGCTCACCCTTGCTCCCTCTCCAAGGGCTGACCATCATCATGCTGAGTTAACAGTGCCACCCATCACTGCTGTGTCTGACTGGGATGAAGGAGATGATGGTGAGGAATCAGAGTTTCTGTCCCACATTTGGAAATGGAAATAAGGTATTTTTTCATACACATTTATATAAAATGTTCACTGCTAATAAAAATATACTCATTCATTATTTTTTCACATCTCAAAAAAAGATATTTAAAGCACCATGACTGACAGAATAAACCTTCTCTTGTTTCCTGCCTCACATGATGCCTTTGTGTACAAGTAAAAAGTGTGACTCTTCCTAATTACTTTTCAAACTGAAAGCAAGCGAGAGACATCACTATGGATACCTCGAGCGGCAAGGATTGGTGGTTAAGTGTTCATGAACCCATAAACGTAGGTGTGTGTGCTGAAAAATGAAATACTGCTTTAAATTATTCTGACTCCATTGCGGTACAAGTGTGAAGACAAGAGAGATGTCAGAGGCTAAGTTCATCAGTGGATTCTGATGAGGTTGGTGCTGCTGCTGCAGTGAGTGAGCACGCCTCACTGAGTTTCAATGCAGCTGCGCTTTTCAAGATGTTCCAATCAAGATGTTACCGTCTCCATAAGAAAAGTGAGAAAACCCGTACGAGACCCCACAATTGTGCCAAAAAGGCTAATAGTTTGATTTGGGACAAAAGATTCAGGAAGGTTTTGAATTCAAAAAAAGCCTGTAGAAATGTGTTATTGAACTCTTTACAAATAGACACTTACAAGTTGTTTTATTGTAGTCTGGCCATTGTTTATGGCAAAATTATGTAGAAATCAAATACCAACTACCCCCCCACCCCCCCCAAAAAAACCAAAACAAAACAACATGATGTCAACAAAATGTCAACATCAGACAGTAAATATATTTTATTTTTTGTATTATATCAAAGACTTTTGACAGAAAGGCAATGTATACTTGTGCTCACAGCCTTTCTTTTCCACTCGTCAGCATCTGTCTGTGGACTGAATCCAGCTATTCTCCCTACTGAATGAATTAATCATTCTCTAAACACACAAAACAGCAAGAGTCAGCTAACAAGAGGCCCCCGCTGGTTGACCACAGCATGTCAGTGTCAATAACAGCAACATTTACTGGACGCAACACCACCACACAATGAGGACAACAATTTGGAGGCCTGATACTCCTTAAGATACTGCCACTCAGGGTTTTACAGGGGTACCTCTTATGTTAAAGTGTCATGTTGCAGCCTTGCTGCTGTTTAAACTCTGAGCACAGAGCCCCAAGGCTACAGTCTACCTACAGCCTCACCTAGCAGTGTGTGGACCTGGAGCAGCCAGCCTTGCTTTAGAAACAGATGATAAATAAATCAAAGTGCACTAAGCACTGCTTCCACATGGCAATCGCCTCCTTCATAGCGTCTGCACCTCATCAATCACACCATTGTCTGCTTGAAAGGCGAGCCTTGTAAATGTCATATCCACTCAAACCCAAGGAGAGGCGGATCAGAATGCAGCTCAGTTTTTTTTTTTTTTAATTGGATAGTGTAATTAAACTAAAAAACCCTGCTAGGCTGCCTTTTGACAGGACAGATGAAGACCCCTTTTAATAGGGCTATGAAACATATTTGTTAAAAGGATGAGGCAATATGTACCATATGATTGGGTGCCCTTATGTGTCATACTTTTCATTTATGATTAAAACGGCAAAAAGGTGTCTATGAAAAAAGAGAGATTCTTAAAAGGCCTCAATATATAAGAATAATTAATGAAATTAGCCACCGAAATTATAGAATTTCTATGAACCAATTGAAAAAGAAAGCCTCACTTATATTACATACACCAATCAGATGCATATATCAAAGCATATGTTCAGTAGCATTTGTGAAACATTCATCTTGGGACCAAGCGATTAAGAGAGGTAGAGCTTGTTCTTGATTAAAGCAACAACTGAGAGAGGCCAAGCTATAATATTGATTACATGCGCAAACGGGATACGGGTCACTTTGCTACCCACACATGCTTTCTATTTAATTTCATTAGCTGCGTTCTTTCCTGATGTACTAATGTTACACAAACACCAGAGGAATACATACACGCATACACAAAAAAAAAAAAAAAGGGTCATAAAACCAGTGATACACACACACACACACACACACACACACACATGCACATTCAATATCCTGCTGCTTTAGAGTTGATTTTGATGGTTGCCGGTGAGAACCTGGCTTGAGAGGTCTCTCTTGAGAGGCAGAATAAGGCCTCCATACAAAAGATCGATAGGACAGGGGTGCACAAATAAATCAGCATGCTCTGGTGACGTCTGTCATAAAGCTCCCGCCACAGTTGCAGCTCTTAGGTTTATGGCACCGTTGAGTGTTATTGCAATCTTTTGATAGCTTTGGTTAATTTATCTGATTACAAGAGCACCTAAAGAACAAGCTGCAGTCAACCTTTCACAAGTGTTGCATCTAAGCAGCTCTGGGCCATCAATGCGTCGTGGCCATGGTTAGTAATATGGAATGACATCCTCTTTTGCTTCTAGTAACACAAAAGGATATTAAAAGCTTACTTGGTAAGAACCTCTATACTGCAGAAGTTTATTTAAAGCTATAATCAATATTCACATATTAACAATGTGCTATGTAAAAGGCAACTGAACCTGCAGAAAATTTGCGTTTCAGCAGTAGCCCTCGGATCTACATTTTAATGTCTTCCAGCTCATTGTTTTGGTTTTATGGTCCACAACTTCACTGTGTTAGATCTTATCATTCAGTCTCATTCCCAGCCCCAGGAGACAACTGTTTTACATGAGCTCTAAAAATCCACTGTATACTACCCTAGTCTAGCTGCTAGTTAGAGGATTGTCAAGTTTTTTTTCCTGCTAATATTTACTCCTACTTCTGTCAGGAGGTGGTGGAGACCAAAACAGGGATAAAAGCAGAGTGAATATTTGACATATGCTCATTAAGTGACTAGAATAACTAGCTAACTAATTAATGCTATAAAGTATAATTGTATATTGTGTAATTGGTCTTATTTTTTTAGGAAATATTTACCCTGTTACAGTCACTGTGTTCGGCTATAAATACACACATTTCCTATAATTGTTTCAAATTAAAAGCCCTCTAGCCTTTCAGTGGACACCAGCCCTTCATTTCTTAATGGGGCTTTTGTTGTGAAAGATTTGCAGGCATACAAAATGCAACAGAAGCCAGACAGGAGAACAAAGCAAAGTGGATCAGAATGAATGAATCAAATACTCAAGAGTTGTAACTGACTCAACCTGATGGCTTAATCCATTGAACAGTATTCAAACTACATCAGTTATACATCCCTGCCCCAACACATGCAGCTTCAGGCTCAGCAGCCCAGTTGCCCGACCCCTGTAGTTGAATGGCATGTCAGGGGCTCCGTGGGAATTTCTTTTTTCATTATTATGAAAGAAAGAAAACTGAGTCAATCTTTTTCAATGATCAGAATTCAAACACCATCATAATCTTTACACACAATGATCACAACATATAATATGAAACATTTATCTTGTAGAAGATGACCTTCTCACAGAGGGTATCAGTCTTACATCAAATACTGTATGCAGAGTGTTGCATGCATGTCTGCACAGTGTTATATTTTCAGTGTTATATTGAGTAGTAGGGTCCAATATCATATCTTTTTTTATGTGGCCCAAAATTCCTGGCAATACCCCTGAACACAGGTCCACAGGTGATTTGTATTTTCTGTATCAAAGTTTTTTTTCTTTCTTTTCTTAAACCTGGTTTCACAGTGAGGACACATTTTCTGCTTTATCATTTCACTGTTATTGGTAGCTCAAGATCAGCAATGAAACCTACCCAGACAATATGAAAGTGAAGACTGGAGACCTTATCCAAAGCTGCATTTGCCAAAAGTGAATGAACACGTCAGTTACCTCATGGTTTTAAATGAAACTGCATAAAGGGCTGCCCTGCCATTCTATCTACTGGCAGCCACTGTGAATTGTGCTGGAAAATCTATTTTGGAGAGCCGGGCCTTTCAATTCAGAGGGAAAAGACTGACTGCTGTAGCGACATCAATCAAACCAGGACGCTGTGGTGGCTTTGCTACACAAGTGGAAGCCAGAGTTCACGGGTTAAAACAGGCAATATGGAAAAAAAAGGGAAAAAAAGAAAGAAAAAGGTGTACAGAAAAGACTGAGCTGGGGGCAGACTGTTGTTGGTCTCTGCTATCTCCTCAGTGGAAGTGTTGGAGAGGTACCCCCCTCCTGTATTAGCTGGACTTCATTAATCTTCATGCCATCTTCTTTAACTAGTCATGTAGAACGGCTCAATAGAAAGCCGTATAATGGGGAAGGCCCAGTGCCAATTACTAGGTTAACATAGTGTTCAGCCCCAGTGCAACAAAGGAATGAGATGGAGGAGGAGAGCTGGCTCATAGGGAGAGATGCACAGCACTTGAATTGACAAGAGATGCAAAATGGAAGTCCTTTCAGTGTTATCTGACCTGTAGAAAAAGACAAAACAAAACTCAAGGGTGCCAATAAAAATATCAGGCAAGTATATATTTCTTTTACCCCTGTCCAAGGCATCATATAGCTAACAGGGTAGTTTGACATTGACATAGTTGGATGATGATGAGAAGCACTAATTCAGAAACTGCAACATAATGTGAAAAGACCTATTAACATTTTAGTCTCTCCTGCTCTTATATTAGTGGCTGGGTAAACGGTTTAAATAGGGTTTGCCAACTTAAACCAGTTGTTAATGAAACTGTGCAGTAAGGTGATAGACAGCAAGTTATAGCTGACTGTAAAATATCATACAAATTCAATTAACCTTCATATTGTTGTGTGTAATTAACCATTACATTGTCATCAATGTTTTATTAATTTATCTTAAAATTTCCAGTTTTTGTTTTTAGTCCACCTCAGAACTTAGTTATTATTTGTTCTGATTTAAGTTATTCACTTAAATTGTTAAACCTCAGAAACAGACACAGTTAAAACTCTCAATCAAATATTCAACTTCAGTCTAATTAACTCACATTTTTAAGATGAAATGTATGTTTCTGAGATGAGCCAGCATAAAATGAATTACAATTGATGCACTATTTGCCATCCTATAATTGATATTTAAAAAAAAAAAAGACTAGTGGAAAATCAAAATAACAATGTGTGATTCTCATGAATCTCCTTAGTAAATTCAGATTTCTTTCAGTTGTTTTCTTTTTCATTGTAAAAGTAAATCTTCTCTGTAACAGTAAGTATCACTCCTGTCATCTTCAGCCTCCATTTACTTTGTTTTTATTCTTTATTTGACTAGAGGGGAAGTTTGCTGTGCAAACCACTTGTCATGACTGCTGTCAGAACAAGTACAGTGTTAAACTGTAGTTATTTAATTCCATGTGATTAAAATAGGACTGGGTCAGTTTGGGAAGGGCCTGTAGGCTATGGTTTTATTTAGAGGACCAAGATTAAACTCGAGTAAAATGGAAATGTCACACCGTCATGGAAGATGCTGCGGGAGTTGTGAGAAGGATAATATTATTGTGATGTGAAGTGATAATTCCGCCCTGTCCACCCTCATTATCCAGCAGCCTAGTGTATTTCTGGCTCGCAGCTGTATGTATGTGTATGTGTAAGTGTGTGTGTGTGCAGATGCCCTTTCCTTTCTCCGCACACTCACTGCAAATTCTCATAAGAGGAAACATGGGGAAAAAACATTTGGCATCTTTGCGTTTTTATTGTTGTCGAGGTGGCCAAATTGGGGCACGGGGGGAAGGAGGGGGGGACAGAGGACATGTGTGTTTATGTGTGTGTTAAAATGAAGGGTGTGGCCGTACAAAAGTAGTTCCCCACAATCTCTTCATCTCCCCTGACAGCAGCAGTGACGTAAAAACAAAGCAGAAGATCCCGTCCTGAATTACATGCAGAGAAGCAAATGCAACAGCAAAATAACAAGAGCCACAGCAGCAACAACAAACAGCAACAACCTACCCAAATGCAACACAAAGAAATTGAACAAGAGGATGATCTGGAGAGGCTCCACATTCATGCAGACCCCAGCAGTCTGAGATAAGGTATATTTTTGTCTGGCAAGATAAGGGAGAGAAAGCAAACATATTACAGGGCTCAAAATTCTATATCTATAGCTCCTTTTCGTGAGTCCAATAATTCATTCATTCATGGCCTCTGTTTCCTCTGCCTCTTGGAACATCTGCCTCATACATACATCACTGCACTGATAAAGATCGCAGACAGAATTGGTAATACACTGTGAATGGGAGACTGCAGCACTGATTAAATAACTTCAGTGGCACACTAAAATTGAGGCAGCCATGGGATGAAAGGGGACTTATCGGGGGCTTTATTAAAGGCAGCAGAGGATGATTTTAGGTTTAGGGTGATGTACACAATTTAAGGCACAATGTCCAATGTAACACTGCCAAGGGATTTAAAAAGGAAAACAAAAATGGCCTCCAATGCTCCAATGCAACCCCCCCACATACATAAAGAAGGAGAAAATAAGTTCCTACTATATGTGCTGCAGATGAAAAGACATCTGAGGTCAGGGACATGTGATGGAGTTTAAAAGTTTTTGGAGAGTACATCATAATACCAAAAAGTGTCCTGTTGATTATTTTTTCATCAATTACAACTTGAAATGAATCTTAATATTATATTTTTTCCCATGGTTTGCCCTGTTTGAACTATTCCTGATCTCTTATGGTCAAAAGTAAGGGCTCCTTCGATGGGTGAAACTGCATTGAAATCAAGTCATATTATTTCTCTTTAGTGGCAGACTCCTTCTCTGCTCCTATCAGTCTTCTTGACATATTACAGTTGCAGATGAGGACGGGTTGACCAATATCTAATCTAGTCTGGTAATGACTCTTTTAATCAGTCACATTGTTCCTTCAGTGCACCTCTATCTGCACGAGAAGCACCGCTCTCCTGCCAGAGGCTGATATCCAGGGTCAATTTAACAATATGCACACAGCAGTAAGTTGTGTGTGTGACCCTAATAAATTCTGCAGAAGTTTCCAAATACATGTGTTTAGTACACTCACAGATGTATGTGTAAAAAATTGCAAAGAATACTTAGATAATAATAATACTAGATAATAAATGCTTTATTTTCCAAGGATCTTAATAAACTTAATATCACATACTGAACTCCCGCCTTTGATGGTGCTAAAATTCAAAAGTGACACAGTTACCGGGCCAAATGAAAAAACATTTCATGTTTTTCTTCATTGACATATAAGGAAATACTTAATATGTATAGTATGCCAGCCTATAGAGTGATGTTACCTATATTTAGAGGCGGTAAACTTCCTGTTTGACCTCTACAAACACAACAATATGATAAGAAACTTCAATAATAGTTCACAACTTTATTTGGGATTTTAGAAAGGAAGCACAGCATAAAAAGTATCTGCACAAATCTCACATAGATCAAACAAAAATTAATTGTATTTAACCATATTTAAAGGTCGGGTCTCTGACACCAATTAAAATTCTGAGCAATTTTCATAAATATAGGGGCAATTATATAAACAGTGTTAAGTATTTTTTGAGCCACAATATCAAGTCACTTTTATTTATGTGGCCCAAAACAATTTAATGTTTAATGTTTAATTCAGTGTTCAGTAGATGGTACATACATGCACATGAACACATCTGTCAGTGAAAGTTAAATGTAGGCAGAGCTCTCAGTGAAAACTGCAGTTTGACAGTGAATAAAACAGAATCTATGTGACTCCACAGCAGCATTTTAACAGGGGGTTTAACAGGAGTTTTTCTTACTTTTCATCTCCTTTGTGGTTTTTATGTTGAAACACTTTCCTCCAGAGTTCCTGACAAAGCATGAACATTTTAATTTTATATTCCTATTTTTTTTTTTTTTTTTTTTTTCCCCTGCACTCAACCGATGTGTAAAGATTTCACTCGATTAACATTCTATTTACATACGGAGAAAGCCTCAGAGGAATTTACCCGGTGCAGTTAATCCACACTGATGGTCTAACAGGGATTGTCTGCACAGTATCTCCGCAGCCAAATCATACAGTATGAAACTGCATCAAATGAACAGATGGCAGTGACACGAATTAAAAGCACAGAACAATAGTAGAATATAAACCAGAAATGACACCCAAAGTGGCTGTTGATTTATAGCCGTGGCGAGTTTGGTACTGGGCTTCCATGTATATTAGTGCTACAAATCTGGGTCCATTTAGCAGGGAGATGCTCATACATACATCACCGACTCCTGCTCCAAGCCAAGGTCAGTCCTTATTGCATCAATCTTTTCAACAGAGGCTACTCCACACAGCAGCAGTTTTGTAACTGTCGCAGCTGTAATGGAATCTTTTTTCTCGCGCTTCATCTTTCTCTTATCACATGAAATATATATTCAACTTCTCTTCTTTCGCTCATTCTCCTGATTCTTTTTATTTTATCTGTAGAACATTCCCCGGGACCTCATTCCTTTTCTGGGTGGGGTTGGGGTTGGGGGGCAGTGGGAGCCAGGGGGGGCACACACTCTGCACAAGTAGCACAGATTTTAACCCTTTTGGCTCTTGATTGCAGCAGGTCACTTGTGAATACACAGATATAACAAAATAAAAAATTTAAAATACATTACATGAAAATGGATTTGTCTCATTTATAGGATGATTCGAGCCTGTGACAAGACATTTATTAAAATCCTTCCACTTCCCTCTGCTGTATATATTATTCACAAAGTCATTTCCCAAAGGTTTGACAGACATAAGAGCACTTAACATCTGTGGACCACTCAAAGTAGAAATAGGATGTTTCTTTAAATAGAGCCTTTTTTTAAACATGAAATGTCACTTTTTCTGAATCTTATCTTGGCTGTTCTCCCCAGTGTGTTGCGCCTAATGGAGGTGGTCAAAACACTCATAAAGACGAGAGGAGTCCGGGCTGAAATGTGCCAGTTTTAGACATTTGTGCTGAGTCAGTTTCTGCTGTCCTGATTACTCACGCTACAGCCTCACGTAGTACTTTAATAAATGAAGAAATAATAAAATCAATCATTTTAAATAGCACTGGACCGTTTACAGCGAAGGGAGGAAAAAAAAAGACTAGACTTTTAATTGATGAACTTGACCTGCTTTTCCCTGATAACAAATTTCATTTGTTCTATAAAAATTATGCTCAAGTGACATTATTTGACGGGATCTTTATCACCTGCAGAGTAAATAAGAGTAATTTATGCTGTTTAATTTTGAACATGGATTATAAATCATAGCTCTATCGTACATTACGGAGCTTGCATTGATGAAGGAAGTGAGAGTGGGGGCCAGCTGATTGGGTTGTTAAGGCAGCAGTACAAAGCAAAAGTAACAGCAGTGACTCATTCTCACAGCATGGTTCTTTACAGCCGGGCACATTGATGCAGATGATAGATGATGATAAACACCTAGCGGAGACTCGTGGTGAAAGATAGACTTTTAAATAAATTATAAAGTGTGCATCATTAAAACTCAGACAACAGCTTGATGCAGAAACGGATTACAGGTGTGTGTACTGTCTCTGTTGCAAATAATGGAGTTCAAGTTAATAATCATTACTGTAAATCCAGTTGTGCATTCATACTACATTGCTTTAGCAGCAATAACATGATCAAATGATACAATAAAGTGCGATGCATAATCACCATAATAAAAAAAACTCATGATATATTGTGCTTTGATATGACAAAATGTTATATAAATTAATACAGACATCATTTCATCTGCAGAGGCTGATTACAGGCACCACTCTCCTTTAGGTGAAGCCTCGCAGTGTGCTGAAGCAGTCATACAGTAAGCCGTCTCTTGGCTGAGAAGACCCTCAGATCCTCTGTCAAAGAGATGGCTTCTGACAAATATCAGTCTGCAGTGATGAGGACATGACAGCTGTCAATCATCACTTAATAACGGGGAGGCAGAGCAGCTCACACGCCGTGGGTTTGACCTGTGAGGCCACAGAGACGCACACATGCTTTGATTTATCTATCTATTGGCTTTTATTAGCAAATATAAAATAGCAGGGGGTGAAACATGGGTAATACTTAAAACAGCAGTGGAGCATTGCCAGATGATATATTTTCACAAGCTGAGGATAAGAACCATCTGCAGAATACGCTTAAAGAAATAGTTTGACGTTTTGGGAAATATGCTTGTACGCTGTCTCGCCGAGAGTTAGATGAAAGGATTGATACTATGCTCGTGTCTGTCTGTTAAATGTGATGCTACAGCAAACAGCTGGTTGGCTACTTGCTTACTATCTAATGAGAGGATTCATCACAGAGCGAAGTTTACATTCAATCAGCTTTCATTACTGAAACAGAGATGTCGAAATATCAGATGAGGGTGGACTTTGGAACAGATTTGTGAATGTGTTTTTACAATTCATGAAATATTTTACCTTAAACATTGCTGTCATGTATGTGCATTAAGCTGTGTATAATGTAATAATAAATTGTTCCTCAAAGACATTGATGTTGACTCCAACCCTCAATTATGAACATACTGTATCCTTGTGTTGAAAACAACTACAGTGTGGAGCCTTAAGTGAAGCAGCCTTTGACCAAGAGTCAAAGATCTGTGTTCGCGTGTTCTCGGCACATGCACAAATGCACAGTAAATAACATAACACAATGAGGCACATTTGTGAATGTGGACAACCATAGTTTGACAAAATGCATAATATTCATCATTTATTTTGAAAATCAGTGCAATTAAATGTGTTGGTGTGAATTGTTGAGTTTGAGGGCTGAGCTGTAAATTCAAAGCTAAACCAAACAAAAGTTTTTTGTTTTGTTTTGTTTTTTTCATGTCACTTCCTTTAAACTTCCAGGCTTTGCACCATAAACATCACCAACTGCAATTAGTTAGTGTGATGCAGCATGATATTGGTCTCAAGCCTGGATACTATGCAGCACAGAGCGTCATGTATTCAGATTAAAAGGATTAATAATGCTATTCCTCCTCTCGTCTCATCCTGCAGAGCTTTATGAGTTCCTTCGATCCCTGCTTTCAGAAGCCATTAGCGCTCTTCCTCTTGAGAGATAGAAGGCGAAGCCTGGAGCCACAGTGAGAGTCCTCTTCCTGCCCTAACTAGAAATGACACAATGTCAATAAGTATACTGATTATTCTGCCCATTTGTTTTGCGCAATGCAGTTAACGAGCTTTATTATACAAAAGACATTGTGAAAACCCAATAACCATTCTTTATCATTTGTTTTGATGAGAGTAATAGAGTGGCTCATGTGAATGGCCTGCTCTGTAGAAACTTCTGTTAGTGGCGCACACAATGGATGATTTCCTACATGTGTAGCTGTTGTAGCAGGCATCAGGAACCACCACAGTGTGTAGTGGTATGGGGAGCTTCAGTCCACTCCATCCTCTTGAATTGTTTGTGTTCCTACATCAGCTGTCCTCCCAGTTCACCATTTATCTTCCCTGAACTGTCCTAACCTTTTCAAGCTTTCACTTTTGACAGATTCCAGATACACTGGGCCAAGACTCACTGGAAGCACGCTACAGCATCATACACACAACTGTCAGTATAAAAAGGAAGCCTACACATGGCCTGGCACACTGGATTGGCCTCCTCCTTTACAGCCACATAAATCTCAGCTGCATCAGACAGGTGGGAGGTGGCTCTGGCAGATGTAGCCCCGAGGAACGGAGGTAGTGATGCTTCAGACAGGTCCTCTTCCCAACCCCTGGCCCTGCTCCTCTGCAGAAACAGAAAGGGTTGTAGAAGTCTGAAAGGAAGGCAAGTTTTCTGGCTCTTGCAAAACTTTGGAGTCTGATGTGCCACCTGTCAAAAGTTGGGTCACACAAATAAAAGGAAAATAAATCATCTTTAAAGACAGAAATAAAATGTCATAAAATATATGTGATTGCAGGAGAGAAGAAGATGAGAGATGAAGAATGAGACAAAATGAAATGTAGAACACAAAATTTCAATAAACAGCAAAGAGCAATTTCAGAGCATTTTGAAATATTACGCATTTTCAAGGTCACTTTTTAAAACCCTGATTTACCAAGAATGTGCAAAATTAACATGTGACTTAGAGCAACTTTAAAACTAAACTTAAATGAAATGAAACATTATTATTGGATACTTAATTTAATGATATTAACCCACTTATCTAATATTAACCTCTGAATAAATCTGGTACGTTTTGACCATGTCTTGGTAAATCAGAATTAACAGACTAAAGCTGGATCAAAACTTTGGATTAATAATGTACCAAAAAATGCTTTTTTCCCCATTAGACGTACATAAACTGGTTGTTTGTCTCGAGCAGGATTTGAGAAGTATGAGAAAACTCTCCCTCTCATCTTAGTGTTACAACAAGCTCAAGGAAAAGACGGAAACATGAGATCTCTTCTTGGATTTGTGCTCTCCTATGGGGATAGCTGAAAACGTCATTTCGAACCGAGAGCTTTAAATGAGCAGTTCTGAAGCGTACTTGATTGACCGAGTCTTACAGCTTGTCATCTAATCAGCGAGCTAACCAAGTCTGTGCTGTACTTACCTTGCCATTCATTCGCTGTTGTTGTTGTAAAACTGATAGACCAATTCACTTCCCTTCCTTCACAGCTACAGTAACAAAGCAAAGGCACATAGTCAGTCTTGAGAGGTCTGGATGAGTCAGTGCTCTGAATGTGTTGTACCACTTTTTACTTTGTAAATACTTTATAATCCAAAAAAAAAAAAAAAAAAAAAAAAAAAGAGAGAGATAAAAATGCGATAAAAGGGGAAAAAACAACATGTTGCACGTTAACGTGTGCACGTGTGTGATCATTGAAGGTTGTGTAGCTCTGTGTCACTCACTGATTTCACAACATGGCTGTCTTGCCACACAGCTCTGGTCACGTGTGGTCCTCTCCTGTGGGCAAACAGTGAGGGTAATGTGGGTTAGACTCATTCTTGTTTACTTCTCGCTAGACAGGCTGACTGACGGTGATCGGCTGAATTTTGCTGGCCCTCCTTTACTGTCCAGCAAGTATCTGACAAACCTGATTAACATTTATTACACCCAGCAATAGGCTTTGTATAACGCACTCGTGCTGTGACAGAGGCATCTTTATGTGTATACACTGCAACAGGATGTAAACCGATACAGTCAGTGAGAACTTGTAGTTTGTACTTAAATGCATCACATTCAAGCTTCTAGTCCAAATAGTTTTTGGGAAATCTAGATATCTCCCCGCTATTTCACAACTTCATGCAATGCATTTTATTGTACTTTCATTTGTTTCCCAAACATCTGCTGCAGTGACCCACTTTGCCAAATTTTTATTTTGTGTTGTTCGTCTGTTACTGTGGACCCTCCTCCTGACACACATCTCAAGGTAATCATATTTATGGAAAAAACTATTCTCTTCTTTTTCGATCATGATTTGTTTTTAAATAATACTATCATTCATCATAGATGGTGTAAGAGTTTTTCAGATGATAATTATTAATTTTGACATTATAGAAAAGCCATTTTGTGACTACTACCACTACTTTTCCTCATCATGAGGTGAGTGAAAGGGATGAAGCCTGAACATAGTTTCATTCAAGAATTCTAAACACTCTGTACCTAATTACCACTTCAGACAATTTGTGACACTATCTCAAATCTTCACCATGAAAAATCAGATTTGCATTAAAAGTTTTTGGCTTACACTTTTA
This sequence comes from Rachycentron canadum, assembly GCA_038496675.1. Classification (NCBI taxonomy): domain Eukaryota; kingdom Metazoa; phylum Chordata; class Actinopteri; order Carangiformes; family Rachycentridae; genus Rachycentron; species Rachycentron canadum. The sequence continues at coordinate 18,463,100 of CM076654.1, forward strand.
GGAGACAGTGTTCAGTTAGACTCAGGAGCTGAGTATCATTTGTGCACAGGTAAAGTATGGTGTATTTCAAGGCTCTGTTCTTGGTCTCTTTTAATTTAATTTCTCTCTGTATGTGAGTCCATCAAATCATGTAATCCATAAACATATTATTATCATTATTAGTTGTATTATTAATATGACTATTACAACTAATAATGATAATAACAAAAAAAAAAAACAGTGCATCATTCTCAGTGAAGGATTCATAATACAACATAATATATGTAAATGTATGACCTATTTGATAGGAAAATGATCTTTGTATTATATATTAGATATTATTCAAATGTTTTCAAATAATAAACATCCAACTAAGAGGCCTTTATGCCAAGATATCAGCCAATTACACCATAAAAACTTTACCATAAATGTATCATGAGTCAATCAAAAGCAGCCAATTAGCAAATAATGGGAACGGGTTGGCTTTAACAGTGGTCCAGAGCTACGCTTGTGAATTGACTTCTTGATATATGAATTAATAAGAAAGCTGCATTAGCAGAAAGCTCCTCAGGTAGCACGTTAGGAGTAAGGATGTTTGCTCTTAAGCACGGTGGGGGTGGTTGGGGAGTGGGGGCTGCTCTCAGCCATCTCCTTGATGGGTTTGCATTTCAAAAGACCTTGGTCCAATCCATTAGGGGTGTAGGAAAACAAGATGTTCCTCTCGAGTTGGGCTAATTAGGTTTTTTTGAGGGAACCTTCCATATCCTTAAATTGCTGTGGGGATCCAGATGTGTAACTAGGCTAATGACTGACTGGCGAACAAAGAAAAATGGGCTATAATCCTTGAGCAGCATAATAAGTCACCTTCTGTGAGGCAGCAGTGAACAGTCATTGCCCATGCTCTGCTCACTCTTCCAACCTACAGTATATAGCCAACCTTGATCTACTCCGGGGTCAAAGCATATGCAAGCTTCCCATTAGACACACTCTAAATAGAGTGATTACAAGTCCATTTACATGTGGCAACATCCTCTGTGCTGAGACAGAGGAGATGAGAAGTGACCACAAGAGGATGGGAGTGGCCCGGAGGGTGAAGGGTGAGAAGGCGCGGCAGTGTTGTGCTGAAGCCGTGTGTCTGCTTTGAGGAGGAGTAGAGCTGACAGAGGCCACCTCAAGAGACTCTTCACTCTCCATCAAAGAGCTGAGAAGAAGAGGCAGGGTCTGTCAGGGGTTCCCAATTCCAACAGAGCACCCACATGCTGCACCTCCCACCCTAAACACCTTTAGTCAGTCTCACAAAGCTTCTCATGCTGACACAAGCCTCCAGACTCATTGGCAATGCATGACCAATCCCCAGCTCAACCATCCAAACATCACCAGAGTTTAGCACTTAGAACATGACAGACACATCCAGGGGCTTCATTTCCACACAGTCTACAAACACTGGGATCATGTGTAACTCAGAAGGCAGCATGTGATAAAATCTCATTACGGGTGGTATCAGATAAAATGTACAGAAGTGTTTCACATCACAATTATTAAAGAATATTATATTATATCTGATAGAAATCCTAAACTATTGAGACAACTAAGATAAGATTTCTCCCAATGGAAGCAGCCTGACCATATCTGGACAACCAATTTGACTTGTCCCCCCAGCAAATTGAGATTCCTTCACCCTCCCCCCTTTTTGAACAAGGGCTATCAGTTTTAATTTTCCAAACTTTCTCTTTTCCGTCAAAATTGGGTAGGAGGAAAAGGAGAATATAGAGGCAGAGACCACCATTCCAAGTTTTATCTGCTCGACAAAATGCTGTTATCTTAGTGCGGTGTCAAGAACTCTATCTCTTTTTTTCCAGGTGACAGGCACAGACGAGAGATAAGATTGGAAAAGAATCCCACTCCACTGAGTAAATAAATAATCAATACTCATCTAAATGTAAATGAGAAAGTAGCCCCCTTTGATAGGAGGGTTTTTATCAACCAACCAATTTTCTACAGGCACTCACTGGGCCTCAACCAAATCACCATCATTCAGCTCCCATGTAATGGATAAGAAAGGAGGGGGGGACCACGGGGGTGGGGTGGGGGCGGTGGTGGCGGTGGAAGAGGAAGGGTCATCTGAGATCAGCCATGTTCAGAGGGCTGCATCAATAGCACAGTCACACCGACTACAGTATGCACAAGCTGTGTTTTGTGAGGTAAATACACATGAAGGGTTTTCTAATCATTGCATAACATTGCAATATTAATGTTGGACAATCAGAGCAGTAAAGATAATAATGCAGACTTCTACCTAACATAGCTTCTTTGTTTTCAGTGATGATTACAGTAGTAATCAACAGTACAACAGTACTTTTACAGTATGACTGGATGTTTTCATTTAAAAGGGATGTTTGATGGCGAGAATCAGATGTGAAAATGTAATAAGTGACCTCTCTGATTACACTATCAAGGTTAAATACAAGCATCAGGACAGAATCAGCATGTGTTCGGCCTACTGCTCTCTCCCTTTGTAAAAGCAGAAGAAGCAAAATGAAAAGTTTCTTTTGATGAAGCCATAACTTGATTATCTGATCATTTATCACATCAACTTTCTGCACCTGAAAAGTATTTTCCTGCAATGAGTCCATCACTCTGTGTTTGCTGAACTTAACCAATCACGTTCCCGACTGTCAGGTTAAATTCCGGCAGAATTCCCCTCAGAAAATCGAAAGAGACGAGGCCATAGAGCCTATGATTATTTCTCATGCGCTCTCGTGTTAACATTTTGGATACCTCTGCACTTTTCTAACCTTTTTTTGATGCTGCATACACGGGACGAGATTAGCATTTTATTGTCATCAGAACGCACTGCTCTGTCTTTAAATTGATCCAATAAAAAACTCTCAAATACTATTTTCCTCATCCTCATTGCATTAGGTTTTATTTCATAACTCATAGTTGTCAATAATGGAAACCATTATATAGCAGTATACTCAATAACAGAATTTTCCTGCTTGAAATGCATGCAGTATTGATTTCATGTTTTTCTGGGTCCATAAGGGCAAGTAGCGTGGCGGAGGTTGTTTTACTGTACTCAGTCAGCAATGGAGAAAACAACATGGAGAACAGACTGAGAGCCTAGCTGCTAAAAAGTACAGCTTCAGAATAATACAGAATAATAATTAAATTAATTAAAATATATATATATATACATATATATATAAACACTTTTTTTTTATAAAATAAAGGAGAAGTTTTACTTAAAATTTTTGATTTTTAATTACAGTGCACACATTACACACATAATTGTCCATGTATGTATCAAAACAATCAAAACAATAATTGTGTAATTTCAGAGCTACACGCTATTTGAATTATAAATACTACTGTGGTTACAGTTTCTGTGAATTTGGTGTGTGGGTTATGGGCTATTGCTCTGCTGGAAAATGTTTATTTTATCTATTGAAGTCCATTGTTTTGTAAAAGTATGAAAATGAATTTGGACAGAAATATTTTCATAACAGCTGTACAGTGTCTCAGGCTGGTACTGTACTGTGGAAGGCTCCAGGTGAAGCTGTGGTATGTGGCCACGCTGCGTTTGATTTTTATTGTGCTGAATTGGAATGACAGAGCAAAGCATTTCACATAGTGTGTGTTCCATTTCTTCCCCGGGATCCCTCCAAGCTAGCCTCTTGTGTCCCCTGGGAAAAAGACCCATCCAGCTAATATGCCATAAGCTGACAGCCCTCCTCTGAAATGTGTGTTAAAGAGCTGGGTTTGAAAACATAAAGGCATTCTTCAGAGGCTGACGCAATTCCTTTAGAGATGCACACATCCTGCATGTACCTCTCAGTACATGCAGGATGCTCATAGCTCTGCTACAGCTCTGGGATTTGAAGCATATCCACATTGTCCATATTAAATACATGTACATTATATAAAAAGACAATGTGGTTTAGATGAACTAAATTCAGTACAGGGAAGCAACAAAGTCACTGTGATGCATTTAGTGGGGGGAAAAAAATGGACTTTACAGTATTATATGCCCCTGACTCACTTTTATCTATGCAATTTAGCAAGCACATGAAATTGCCCCAAGTTTTCCAACCTCAGCTGTAATCCGCTCAAGGAGGATTTACAGACTTTTCCTCCAAACCATTTTAAATCAGACGGAACAGCGAGGGTGAAAAATAACACTTTAAACGGAAATCTTGACAGGATAGCGCAACGTTAATGTTACACCACAGCTGCTTTTGTTTAAATCCAGCGCATTCACAGCTCTTAAAAACATTGCATCACTGCTGGTTTATAATCTCTCTGCACTTTCACTTTGATGGTCTTAAAGAATAAAAATGCTGTTTCCTGACTTATTTTCATAAGAATTACAGAATAACTAATATGTGCATTTATCCCGCTACACAGGCCCAGCTGAATTTAGACTATATCCACACCTACTGAGACTTACTGTTGTGATCTTATTCAATTTACACAAAAATATTAAAGCCTAAACTTTTAAGTACAAGAGGCAGTATTGCTGTTTCATAGAGCAATCTCTCACAAGCACATTGTTCAACAACAGAATCACCAGCCATTTAAAGACCAATACCAGAGACCATAACGCCTTTATAGTTGGTGTTGTCAACTCAATTTTCAAATTCCACCCCACACCCTGGCTCTTCTATTGAAGTGTCATCTGATCTGCTGAATTACTGACAAGGCCACAGTCATCACCGTATCGCTCTGCCTTTCTCTCCAACGACATCCATCAGCAGCTGCGTTACGTTCACCTTAAACCAGGGAAATAACAGCTCTGTGGAAAAAAAAAACAACCCTGCTTGGAGCCACCGTGCCAACAAACTCTCTGTGTCTTTTATCTAAATGGGACTGTTTCTCTTCGTTGCTTTACCAAAGCATTGTGCCTTGTTTAATCATAAGAGATAAATATTATTTAATTCCTACGTCAAAATCAGAATCTGACAGTTCACATTTCTTACTGATCATGCGATAGATGACAGTGGCAGCTTCATTCAGTCATCAGGTAGGATTTTACAGCACCCATAATTAATGTTGTCATAATAATAGCCCTAATGACTGTGTAATAATTAATTGAAAAGTGAAATAATTAATCCGATTTGAATTATCACACAACTCACTTCCCTTTGGCTCTGCAGAACATTTTAACGTCAGCAAATTATTTTAGTCACTCCTTATTTTGGTTTCATTTTTGATTCAGTCTCATGGCTCTCATAGCACTGTTTTTAGCCACAGAGGAGAGTCATCTAAAAAGGGACCACGCCAAGCAGCAGACAGCGTTAGTGACTATAGCTGGCGAAGGTAAGGGCGCATTTAGCTACTACAGCCAGGTGTTTGTGGAGAACCAAAACAAAGCTAAAAACAGAGTGGATGATAGACATAAATGTAACTCCAAATGAAGGCTGATGTTGCTCCACATCTGTTGTGTGTGTGTGTGTAGCTGAAATATTTTGACAAATTTGACATATTTGACAAGATTTTTATGTAATTTTAATAAAATGTTTCTATTGCACTGGAATTATTGCAAAACTGAGCAATGTTGGATTTTTTTAATTTTTTTCCCCCTAATGGGCCAGTAGAGTATGGACTCTCTTGTGTTCTCTGTGGAAATAGTTTGTGATTTCATCTACAGGACAACTGTAACCAACCATAATTTAATAGCATTATTTTGTACAGGTGTATAATAAATTGGTGACTGTGTGTAGGTGGATTCAATTATTCATATCAGATCATAGAAATGTTGATAATTTTAGCATCTTGCTGCAAATCAAGAAGTGACAACATTACACGTTTACTGTATCTAATCAGTGTAGATCCAACTCCAAGCATCTGCAAGATAAACAAGGAGGAACTCTGTGTTTGCAGTAGCAAGACCAAGATGACCCACAACATCTCACCTAATGCTGAAAGATTCATCAGCCTGATCAGAGACTCTGGTCCCAGGGGCAGCAGAGTGGCTGAAGGAGCTCATGACCTAACAAAACTGAAGGACACTGAAGTACCGCACAGAAAGGTTGTCAATATGACGACTGGAAAAGAAGCTAAGGAAAGAAGTACAGTGAGTTGGCTGCACTCTCACTGTTCTTTGGTGAAATTGTGAAACTCTCGGCTGCGTTGCAGTTTCTAAAAAGGACACTGGGACACTGACTGTTTTCCTGCAGCAGTTTACTGTGAATTAGCCTTTTATCATGGAAGAAGATACTCAAAACTACTCTAGTGGGTAACTCTGCAGCTCCTGAGGACAGTGAGGGAAATTGTCCCGACCACTGACATACAAAGCCATATTTACCTCCTTGCTGTTGTGTGAATTCTCTGTGCAAAAGGACTAAAACAACTTGATTGTGTCTATCTCTCACTGGACAGAGAGCTTTTTGTCCAGGAGACAATTTGCATTTTAGTCTGAAGATTTCCATTTGCACTTCTAGTGGGTGAAGAAGAAGAAGCAGAAGAGGAAGAATAACCCCAGGCTACAACCACAGTTTCCACTTTGGAAAACAGGTCAAATGAACTTTTTTTTTGCTCTCAGCTCAGAGCCACCAAGAGACAGCCCAGTTTCTCTGTTTGTGATAATCTGAATGAAACTTCTAAATATGTTCTCCTGTAGATCAGGACACTCCCCTGCACGTTTTCTTTTTTCATATAATTGCACTTTCTGCCTCAGGCACCATCACATTACAAGTCACGAGAGACCTATGCTACTCCTTTGCAGACATAAGCTTGTAGAGCGTTGTTTGCGCCTCCATTATTCATCATCAAATGGCTAAGATGAATTTGGAAGCATGTACGCTAAAATTTTTTAATCTGCACTTTGGAGGACCAGAACAAATGCAATATCTCAAACATCCACATTTCATATGGGTTGTATACTAAAAAGTTTCTTTCTTTCTTTTTTTAAAATAACAAATTAAGTTTAATTAATTAATAATCAGAGGATAAAATGAGATAACCGAAACTCCCCTTGATCATTTCTGACGATATCTCATTGTCAATACAATGTTATAGATGCCTTAAGGACGTCTGACCAGTATTAGAGCAATGTTACAAGTTTGGTCCCAGTATTGTTTGAATCACATATAAGCTAACAAACACAGCTGCAGACTAAAATCTAATTCACTTATACAAATAATACCTAATACAATTCTAAGGAATGAATATATATATATATATATATATATATATATATATACATTCAGTGAGTTATGGGTCGAGGATACACACAGTGTAGTTTGATGATAATCTCTGTATCTTTTTCAGTCTAAAGATCGTGCTACACAACTAACCATGCAGACAGCTGGGATTTCTACCAAGTTTAATTCTAATTCAGTTAATTTTCTTGTGTATTTTATTCCTAATGTAATGCAGCGAGGTCTGTGCACATCAAGGACATTTCTTGAATGAGACATTGCTGTTTTCCCCTGAGGTGGGAGAAGTCTCAGAAGCATTTGTGTTTGCAAAGTTAAAATGCAGTTGAAAATATCTGCATGTCCAGATGCAGCTGGTTGTAATTGAGGAAAAATATAAAAAAATGTTTTTTCTCTGCTTTGGCTGAACTGACCCTTTAAGTTGTGCGTGTACAGAGCTTGTTTTACAAACTGGTCCTCTTCTACACATCTGCTAATGCCGTCTCCTACCAGCATTCCTGATGCTCAGGTGAGTGTTCTCCTGGTGTGAATTGCAGACCTTGTGCTGAACATTGATGCACTGCCTCCATTACCGCCCTGCCTCCTTCCGAGGAGTCGACGCTATTGTTTATGACACTGACACATGCAGTAATGGGTATTTCACTTCTGCACCTATACTGAGTGCGTGTTGAAACTGGAAACACAGATAAATATGGTGCGTATCCACAACATCAGTAAATTTCTATTTCATCAACTGAAGCATTAGACTGATCACCAGAAAACCCCAGCGTAGTGGTAACACTGCTCCTTGGACACACTGCCATTGGAACTTGAAATTATAACATTGCTTTAAGAGAGCAGAAACGATCCCGTGGGTAAAACCGGAGCTGCTACACATTCACTCTGTGTTTGGTCTCTGTTATTTCTGAGAACTTAAACGTTCAGGGAATTAAAGGCACAAAACTTCTGAAAAGATATAACTGGAACCTCTCTTCAGGAAAATCATCAAACATGCAAAGATGTGTCTCAGGGGATTTGAGGAACTTCAGACATACTGTACAAGTCAGATGAGTCCCACAGTACAGTATGTCCCTGCAGACTGGGGAACATGGCAGCTGTCACTAACAAGGAAAGTCACATGCCACTCTTCTCCTTTATGTTCAAATACAAACACAGACTCTGGTGTATTAGTGCCAGATATTTTCAATTATCTCATGTCAACCTTTATCTCTTCACATTTACTGCTGTACAGCTGGATTGATGCCTTCCTCTTTTCATATTTCAAGCACCGTTGTACTTCAGAGGAGAGGGAGGAGGAGAAGATCACAACAGTTTGAAGCAACTTTTATGTAGGTGTTTCAGATTCTGCTAGCCTCGGGGTATGTGGTGCACACTGTTAAATTCTTTAACAATGCTTTTAGCGCAGCAATGACTGTAAATAAAAACGAAGGCTCCCTTGAAATGTTGGTCTTGAAGAAATCTTGTTCTCCAAACAGCTCATTCATTTCAAACACAGGGATTATCAGTTCAGACAAAAGACTGATCAACTTTTCTGATACAGAAAAAAAATCCAGTGTAGTTACAGTGTTGATAGTATATATTTGTATCACAGTGTAGCTGTAGAGCACAGCATGGTTTTTACATCTCCTCAGTAGTTTTCTATTACAGTGCAACATAAAGCCTTCCTCTGTTTACATAGCAAGCTTGCATCAAGTGGAGGATTGTGCACATAAAATTACCATAATAGGCGGCCACCGAGTTTGCTAATGTGCTTCTCTGGATGACGGTGCACGCAGAGACTTGCTGAGGAACAGACAATGTGGCAAAAGCAGAAAAATCCTCAGTATATCCTCATTTTTCCAGGCCCTGTTTAGTACATGGATGTGCAGCCACCCCAGGAGCAGAGAGGTTACCCCACATCTGGAGAAATGAGTTTGACCCTCTCAAAGGGCACAGGAAGTTGCCCCTGAAAGCTGCAAACAAAAGCAGCAGTGGCGAGCAGGAGCCCAGAGCGCCATTCATCGCGGCTAATGACTTGTTCATTAAGAGTGATGATGGATAAAGACTTCTCACGCTGAGATGAAATCAAGATTTATATGCGTTGTTTCCTCACCCAACTTGTGGGAAGATCATCATCATTTAATTCTATCTCTGCGGCCGGTGATGGGCATCCAGAGAGCGGGCTATCAAACGGTGCAGTCAGCTGGCAAAATCCAAAACGTGCCGTTGGCACATCTGGAGCTTGCCGTCGCAGCTGAGGGTGAGCAATGGCTGCTGGCGGGTGGCCAAATTACAGGCAGAGACGCTTCAGGACTCCACAGTCTCCACCCTGGCTTCTCCTCGTTTAGATCATCATCATTATTTATTTGCTTATTTATTATTTTTTCCATTATGTGTGCTGTGTTGCATTTCAACAGCACTTTTTTTTCCCCTCAGCATCAGCGTATTATCACACCGCGCTAGACCCTCGACCCACCTCTCTCTGTAGGTTCTTATCTCTAGCTGGAAATAGGCCCCAAGACACTTCATCAGTGTCCTTCACCCTGCTATCTGCTGCTCCCAACTTTTATTAAAACTTCAGCCTTTATCAGCTCCTGGGTAATTCAGGCATGACAAATTGGGCACCAGATGCCACCTCCATTTGAGGCCGCTGTACATCTCTTGCTCCCCTATCAAGACAATGGGAGGTGGCGGGCTGCAGCATTGTGGGATATCCACCTTTAGCCCACCACATCAGGATGTACTTCAACAAACTTCCTATATCCATCTGAATGCTGAACGCTGTTTCTGCCATTGTAAAAGTTCTCCTCTACATCAGTGCACTGCCACTCTCTGCAACCTTTTCTATCTGCAATCTAATACAGGAGAATTACTGTGCACTAGTTGCCCTGTGAAACAACTGGGTCCCTGACTATGCCTTGTATCTAATTGGATTCTTAATTGAAAAAAACAACAGAGAAAATGTTTTATAGTTTTTTTTTCACTTTTAGTTAGATGTCATCTCACAATTTTTTTTTTCTATTTATCTGTTTATGTATTTCTAAATATTAGATAAAATGTTTTGGATTGTGTATTACATACGATGTACGCAGGTTATCAGAAACAATATGATTGCACAAGGAAATAGTGCAAATTGAAAATAAAAATAAAATAAAAATAAAATAAAAATATATGTATATTTTTCATGGACCCGGTGTTAGAGCAACTTCCTACATCCATGATGCTCAATCAAAATGAGCATCCTATCATAATGTATTTGTAGGATAATAAATGTTTAAAAATATTCATGGAGTATTGTGTTTCTGGGCCTGCAGTGCACAATTAGCTCTCCACTGCTGCTTTTGAATGCGCTCATCTTGATGACATGGACAAGAAGAGCACTGGACAGCTCATACATACTAACTCCTCCTCCTGCACATTTCATTTTGGGCATGTTTAAAGATAGGACATAATTTATGATGCATTTAAAAAGAGGGAACGTGGAGCAGAGCTGTATGCTCTGTTAAATAAAACCTCAGCAGCTCCAGGATATAGAAAAAGAATCAGTCAATGCCATTAGTTCATTTATATCGCAGACATTAATAATCTACAGGGTTTTTAAGAACAAAGCAGACTGAAACAGACAACACACATCTACTCTCTTGTAAGATAACCTAATTCTGAAGTGTGTAAGGTTTCAAAGTTGACAGCCCTGCGCATAAAGACACAAGTTGGATCAGTTACTGGAACTCTTGAATAGTATTCATAGGGATAGGGACAGTATTCATGGGATATGGTCCCTACCATGACCTGCACATCATCTGCTCCTCAGGGAATTCAGCGAGGGTCCTGCCTGTAAATAAGAATCCATGATAGAGGGGCAGCGGGCGTGAAGCATGAGATTGGAAACCAAAGGCATCACACTGGGCTGTTGGATCTTAGTGATGTTTAGCAACACATAACTCTACACATAGACCCTGTATTTGGCATGAGCTAGTACACACTAAGGCACAAACGAGCAGCCATGCATGTGAACAAACTGCATTATAGTATGATTCCCCTCTCATATATATATATACACACACACACAAACACACACACACACACACACACACACACACACACACACACACAAACACATACATACATATTCATATATTATGTCTTTAAAGTTAGCTCACTATAATCAAAGCCTGCTCTTGCAAAGAGTTGCTGCTTCAAACAGGGGATGTGTTGGGAATGAGAAGTTTACAGACAACACAGCATAGATCCAGTCTCATTATTCCAACTGGGTTTCATTTTAATTTCTCTCATAACATCCACGTTTGGTTCTTCCGTGCCCAATGCAACAGTGCCGGCCAAGATGCCAGCTGTGTTTCAGGGCTAAAATGTGTTTTAAGAGCTACTGCAGGATGGTAATGTGTTGTGCAACCTGCCAGCCCATGAGCATCCTGAGGCAAATGGGAGAAGCAGTGGTTAAAAAGCAGGCTTTTTTGGGCAAGAGCCAGGGAGTAATCTACCACATAAAGGCATGGCATAACCGGGGGTTATCATATGGGGATATGCTTCCCAAAAGACACTATTTTTTTTTGAGGAGACCTCCCATTATTTGGTGCCAATGGAAATTGGCACTGAAAGCCTCTTTTAGTCAATCAACATTTAAAATTAAAAAGCACTTTACACAGCCATGTTAAGTAAATTAGAAAACAATAGATTCATTTGTCAGTGATGTTGAAAGCGTCATACAGGCCCAGCAGGGCAAACACACAGGAAATGGAGACTGACTTCAGACACAGGACTGGGATGTGCTCTTTTTCACACATTTACCTATTGGTTTGAAAAATATACCAATTCCCTGCCTGAAAAGCCTTTCATTTTGGCAATTTGTTATGTCAAATAAGTTTGCTGGGTAAACTGGACTTGGGTACAGAAGCCTGTGATGAATTGTATCCATTAAGCTGGAATCTTACAAACCTTAAAGTGAAAACATACCTAAAACAAGAGCATCATTAGGAAAATGAGCAAAGACCTGAACCTGGAGTGTTTCTGAGCAGAGATGAATGATGGCATCACACCTCAGTCCATTATAGACTCTATTTATACACAGGGACACAGAGGAGCAACACTAGTTAGAGGCTTCTCTCCAATTAGGTTATTACTGGACTGGGAGCATTTCTACTCAAGGAAATTTCAGAATAGAAATTGTGTCTTTAATCAAGCATAAGGAAATCTGTCATGGAATTTTATTTCATTCAGTATTCAGTAATGTATTCCCTTGTGACTGGTTTTACTTATTTCAAGTATAGGAAGAATCAAATTATGAAATATCAAAAGTCATAACATAATATTTGATTCCACACTTTTCTTTCCAGTGCTGATGTTCTTTGTCATTGCAGGATGTTGTGTATCCTTTCTGTAGTGCGGAGCCTTGCTAGCTTGCATGTTTGCACAACATTACATGAAGTTAAGGCATAAAAGTATGTAACACTTACTAGTATGTTTATTAGTGTTTAGTCTTTGAAAAGCTAGTAAACCTATATGGAACAATATAAAGGTTGTTTAACCTGTAACAAAAATGCTCAAACTAAATCATTAAAAAAGACCTGAGGGAAACAAAATGAGTAAAAGCAACCTTTTTTCAAAATCGAATGTAACATTTATAAATTTTCATGCAAACATAACTTCAATGGAATCAAATTTACTTGTTAGTTAGTTAGTTAGTTATTTTTTCATACGTTTTACCTTGTTTTTTTAGGAAACAGCGTTGTGCTATTGTAAAACCTTAAAGCTAAAAAAACAATTCACACTTATAGTTTTAAAAAGAGCATAAAACAACAATGTCATATCCACAGTCAGTGTGGTCTGAAACATAACTTTTGAATAATAGCTTGCATAGTTGGCAGTGAACATGCTAGCATTTTAGCTTATTAGCAGTGGCGCTAGCTCAACTACTCACATCTGCTATGTGCCTTATGTGCTGTGGTGGTCCCTCAAAAGTCCCCTTTACAGAGTGAGGCAGCAGGTGGGAATGTGGAGGTCAGGGTGGAGGATGGACGGTTGTGTTTCAAGTCCCACTTTCATGTGAGACACGTCACAATTTGCTCCTTGCCTTCAGCCATGCTGTGATTTCCTTGTATTGGGAAATGGCATCTCGCTCAAAAACATTATGACATGAACGCAATATGGCAGTTGTTGAGATTGCAAATGTAAACTGAATCAATACTGTGGCTGATTGGTGATCAGAAAGTTATATGAAAATATCACTGAGGGGTAAGAGCGCCAGTGTTGCCAGTAAAACTTATGTATAAGGTGAGGTATGGTGTGGCTCCTTGCACACAGCCTGAGTGACAGGTCAGTTTACAGCCCTGGAATTCCCCACCGCTCCTCCTCATTGCAGGACATGGTAGCCTCACTTGAAGTCGAGCGAGGAATAAAGGATTACCTTCTGTATTTTTTCATTAGACTTTTCTTTTGTTACTGAATACATAAATCCATTGTGGCAAGATGCAATATGTATCATGGCGCTCCACCTGCGGACGTCTCATAATGGCTGCCATGTCCCTCCAGTCAGGGATGATAAGTGAACCCCCTGTGAATGTTAATGATAGTGATCATTCTGAACCAGTCTGCCTCTCCGTCTTCGCTCACAGCCCGGGTGTCACACACAGGGTGGCAAGGTTCAAGGGACTAAAATGAAAACAAACACTCAAGGAGATATATAAATAAATAAAGACAGAAATGAATGAATGAGGGACTGAATGAATGAATGCACATAGCCACACCTGAGTAAAACATGGACACATTGACTGTTTTTTTTGGATTACTTTAACTTATAAATTTACAATCACTGGCAGTATTTTGTTCCATAGTGTTGATTAATTATTGTGTCATTTAATGCAAAAGTCTAAGCTGCTGTAATATTTTTCATGCACCAGGACTTATTTCATTATTTTCAAGGCCGGTAAACAGTGGGGAGCAGGTGGGTTCAAACAGATGTGGCTGTTTACATGACCACAATAGTCTGGGCTTCATATCTGGTCATTGCTCGTAAATAGCTTTGACAACATGCACACTTGCAGGGCCAGACAAAGGCTTGACTCAGCTAATCAAAACTGACAATACTGAAATCACAACGAGCCTTTTTCTATCAAGTGCTATGAGTCAAATGGGAGATGAGCGTAAGTATCACACTAATCTTGAACAGCACCCGCACAACGCAGATAACCTGCAAAAGTGGGAAGATTCTGCTGCCTGTTGATGATACAAATACGAAAACCACATGCGACTTAAAACCGCTTTAATCACATTTTCCTCCACAGCCCACTCTACGTAACTTTCTCCATTGTGTCTGTGTCCTTCAGCGTGGATTGTTTTGACCACCACAGCAGCCTCTCCAAAGCAACACACCCAGCTCAAGTAACAGGCAGGGGAGAAAGCAAACACAGAGTCCATGCCAGCTCATCCCCCTCTCTACATCTCACCGCTTCCTCCTTGTCTAACTTTGCCAAAGTCCTTGGAACTTGCCAAATCTGGTCATGCCTGCTTAGCTTGCTGGACTGATTGTGCCAGAAAAGAAAATAAGACACAGATGTATACAAACTCTTGGTGATGCCAGTGGAGAGACAGCTAATGGCTTCATCTCGACCCTCCCATTGTAGCCGGGCACAGGTGGGGATAATTAGAGATCTCTCTCTCTGCTCAAAGTCCATTTTTTTTTTTTTCCCAAGTTGTGACAACCAAAAGGAGGCTACAATGCTAGGCTGCACCCCTCCCATCATCAACCTCCTTACCCATGGAAGCCATGGTTAGAACAACAAAACATCATCCATACAGCGTCTCCTTTATAATAAGTGACACCACTGGACCCTGCCTACCGATGGTTTGTGTTGGCAACAATAGAGGAAACTAAGAGTTTTCTAAATAGACAAGAAACATCCCACTGGAAAAAAAAAAAGATCTACAGCAGACCTTCTCCTGTCAGGCCAGGCTGTGACATAGCAGTGGAAGAAGAACAGCTAAACCACAGGCAGAGGGACTTAGGGAGTGTTTCATAGCCAAGACTAATCTACTGCTCAAAACAGCTCAAGCTTAGTACACATAAAAAAAAAAAGAAATACCAAGAAATATAATGCTTTTCAGCCTTTGGAAATTGAATACCTTCAAGTGCACCATGAAAAACAGTTAGGTGTCTCAATCCAGATTGCTGCCTCATTTAATAATTTATGTTCCTGAACTCCAGATGTTTGAATGAGCTCCAGAGTGTGACCTCTGTCCTCTCTCTGGGAGACTCGAAATGAAATAATCCCGCATGAGCAATTCCTGATGCAAAGTGCAGTGCTATCATATATAGCCTGTGTGCTTCAAAAGGCTCGAAAAGCCCTTTTTCTTCCGTTAGCCTGAGTGACAGCAGAGAGACATGTGTCTTCAGATGAGAGGAGGCGAGTCTCATTACGCCGTATTTGGTTGACACTGAGTGATTCAAGTGTTCCTGGACAATTCAGACACACTGATATAAAACACATTAAATGTCTTTCACAGCACTTTACCTGACACTGTTCATCTGCGCTCATCTGTTATCCCTGACGAGCCAGCTTTTGTCGCTGCTTCAAGTCTGGGATCAGGACTGTGGTGAGCAGTGAGTCAAAAGCAGCTGTAATGAAACACACTTAACATGTGAAATATCAAATCCCCTTTTGAATGTGAATTTTTAACTTTTATATTTCACAAAGATAAAATATCATTTGGCTGATTAACATAATATTGTTGGTGCTGTAATGCCAAATTTGAAATGTACAGCACGTACCAGTGGCTTTCATCAAACTTGACAGACCACATGCAGATAAAATTAAAAATATTGTAAACTAAACACTGACACATATGGGTGTCTGACAAAGTAAACTCTCCCAAAAATGATACTTGAGTAATCATACATGACACACCATAATATTATTTTGACACCCTGCTTTGGAAAAAAAAAAAAAAAAAAAAAAAAAACTAGCACAGCAGCACAGACTGCCATGTATGTGATGTAGAGTTTCTCCAGGAGTGACAGGTATAGAGACAAGATGACACAGTGAACAGAGCAACCTGAAAGACAAACACTGCGTCAATGAGGATTTGCAGCTCAGGCAGTATGAAGAGGAAGCTCCACCTTCTCTGTACATATTCAGCACAACCCAGTGAATGAACATGTACCACACCTAACCATCGCTAAAGTGCTGCATTGTTAGTTCACATTTATTAGAGCGTTTTATACTAAGTGACTATGCGATGCATACAATCACCAAATTTTTCTCATAAAACCATAACTTTCTACAACAATGGCTTCTCTGTGAGTCAAAGTAAGTAAAACCTAATTAGTCACTTACATTTGAAGTGAAGGTGTGTCCCTTTCTCAGACAAGGAAAAAATTCAGAAATAGCAACAAACCGAAGTCAGCACCCGGAACCGACACTTGTAAGTCCGCAGTCAGAAATTGTTAGTCTACATTCCCTCTCTTTGACACCAAGGCGTTGATCCTCATTCTTGCAGCAAAGACTTTGAGGTGAGAGTGAGGCATGGATAGAGATACGGTGGAGGCGGTGATAGGGCAGGTGAGTGGAGAGGATGCCAAGCCCAGTGGTCAGTGGGTAACAGAGAGAGGGCGGCTGTCACATCCTGCTGACTTAGCCAAGACAGATGAGACAATCAGCAACCCAAGGCCCGGACAGCTCTTCAACCCTGTCTGCATCCAGTGTTTCAGGGCAGCTTTCCACAACATCTCAAAGCTGAACTCAGCGCTCCCTTTGCTGCAGTGTGCAGGTGAAGCCACTTCTCAGGAGCTTTCTTTCAAATGTCAAAAGATATGTGATGCATGTTATTGATAACCCTAATGCTCACTCTTAAACCTGTACAAATATATTTTTTGATAATGACTAACAAATGACTGTGAATTAAAAAGGGTCACTTCCAGTTGCAAACCCTCAGAAAAACATTCTTAAAACGTGCATTTTTTTAGTTTGAGCCTATTGGCCCGTGACTCATTGACCTTGTTCCCTGCAGTCAGCTGTTCTCAGCATAAAACTTCTGATAAACATTTTGAATGCTACTTGCTCAACTTGAATACTGGTGAATTTAGCCACTCAAGAGACAGATCTCAGAAGTTGGTTGAAACCAAAAACAGAGCAAAAAGGGAGTGAATGTTGGACTTTTTTTGCATTTGCATGCAACCAAAATGGAACATGCTCATTTTCAAACAGAAAATCTGGAGGTCCTTGCCCAGTGTTGGTGGTAACATGAAACCATGTGGACCAGAGTTGGAGTATCATAAACTATGGGGTATAAGGGAAATGTAGTCTTCGATAAACGGACAGTCAATAAAGATGGTAGAATACAGGGGCAACCAATCATCCGGACTGTTGTCTCATTTGTTTGTGATAATTATATCAAGGTGTCACACTTAATTTGACAATGACATATTGATGTTTGAAAATGCAACACTTTGCACCTTACGCACCAGATATGACCTTACTATGTGATCAATTAAAAAAAAAAAAAAAAATTAAAAAAATTAAAAGAAAAAAGTTTTGGGGTGTGTGTGTCTCTATTCTTTCTGTGTGTGTGTCAAAAATTTCCTAAAGACCATGCTGGACCCCAGGCCAGCTTCCAGCCTCTCTCCTAATTGCATTGATTTTTAGCACAGTAAATCTAGCTGTGTCACAATCTGCACTCCACAGGCATGATGTACTGCTCCAACGCCAGCCTGCATGTCTGCTCCCAAATTTGCTGGCTTAAAATTTGAACTGTAATGGCATGATTAATGATTAAATTAATTAATTGCTAAATGTATGCTAATTGTTTAATTGGTTGCCTGATCTATATAAGATCATTTATAAATTAAATGAGTTGATTTACAAAGTTTATTGATTAAATGTGACAATGACTTATATGGTTGACTACCTGATTTGCAATTTTCCCAATTAAATTCACAAAGCTCTTTAAAGTGTGGTTTTGCAAAGTGTGCCCTATCCAAGTGATCTATACCAGCGCTGACACTGCTGTACTTATTTATGAAATCAGACAGCCGATAATGATGCATTAATATTAATGCCAACTGTAAATTTTCATATTGCTCTGCAGAAACCAATCCAAGAACATTTGTCATTGTAAATCCATCTATTTTTCACATATTTAATGCAAATTAAAGTGGAAGTCCTCTGTAAGGTCAAGTGTGTGGGAGGAATCAGATTTTTTAAACTCCATGAGCTACAGGTGAATTATCCATGGAAGACACGTGAAGGACAATTTTAGGGAAACATTAACAAAAGAGCTGAAATCTCTCACTTAATGTTAAAAGTGTAAAACCAAGCAAATACATTATAATGCTTCTAATTTTGCATCAAACTCTTAAAGAGGTTTGGTATTTCCAACACATCATGAGAATTAAAATCTGTGTGTTTCCCAATGTGCTGTTTTATGATATGAGCGCTGTTTTAGGATACAAGATAAGTACTCCGAGTGTTTAGGTCTTTTCAAGAAAAGGAAAAACCCACAGAAACAATCACCTGTAGCCCAGTACCACGACACTATGCTACACTCCACTTCCTGTCTGTGAATTACCATTTTTGTTGTTTCTCCCCTGGGGGCTGGAGGACATGCAGGGATGTGGTGAAATATGGCTATATGGCAACCAATACAACTACCCCTTTGGGTGTGATAGTGGGAGGCTGTGTATGTGTAAAAAAGCTATCTAACAGCTATCATTAAGGAACCACTGACCTCTAACTCCAAGTATCCCAGTTTCCAATATTCTTATTAAAAGAAAATAACCTGTAATTGGCAGCAGTGGCTAGTGAATAAATGTCTGAATGTAGAGTCACTTTACTTTGCTAATTCAGTATTAAGAAGCAAATGGTTGTAATGATATTTTAAAATGTTTATTAATTTACTAGTGAACTGTAATATAACCCAGTTAAAGTAATCATCTAAATTATAAATATGAAATATGATGCATTTATTCCTTATGTGTATTCATGACACCATCTAATGTTTAACATTATAATTATTTAAATTATTCATGTTTATATACTAATGAGAATTCAGTATTTAAATATTTATATATTCATGAATACTGTCTCTCCATTGTCATGACAATTCAGAAAACTGAAGCAAAGCTGAAACCTCTAGAAGAAATCTAGCAATTTTTTTTTTTTTTTTTTTTTTTTTAAATCAAACTACAGTTTCCAGAAACTGATGTCTGTCAGAAGGTGAGGGTGACCTTTGACCTGAAGTTTTGGATTGATATGAGCTCTGGACTACCTGTCAAACATTTCAATTCAGTATTTAACTTTGAGGCTCTGTACATCTTCTTCATGTCTTCAACTCGTTTCGTAACATTTTTTGTGTAATTATATATCATTTTATATAATTAGAACCACATCATTCATTGAAGGGGTTATTTGTAAGTTTTCTCTGCTGCTGATCGTGGTTTCTCGCTGGGAGCGGGTGGTGGTGATTGTTGCTTGCCAAGAGTTTCAACCGTCTTTATAACACATGACATTATAATACACTATCTCAGTGGCATTACTTCTTCAGGGAAGTCTGGAAATTGCAGTTAGTTGCTGTCAGAAAGTGACAAGACAGGCTGGGGCTAACTGGTTGCTAACTTTAGTGCAAGAATGTAGTGATGAAAACATGGGTTACACTGGTGTTGCTTTGTGCTGCAGCAGGCAGGTCTTTGGTGAGTAATGCCAGAGACATTTCGCAACTGCCGTTGCAAATCTACTGAAAAACATGCATTTTCACACCAGCTGCCTTGCCTTGTCTGTCACATGTATGAGATTCAGCCTAAACATAGAGACTGTAATTGAAGGTGTCAGTTTGTGTAATATTGCTGGTATGATGTCAAATTTGCTGTCAACAGGTCTTTTCTCTGTTTATTTTTGCTGCTTTATGCGCATGTCACGAGTAAAAAAATGCAAGACGGAGAATCTGTAGATCACATGACACAGCTGTGTTCACGATCCGTGAAGATCAGCCTTTCTGCATGTGGCAACCCATCGGGATGTCACCCGTTGGTCCGAGTTTGAAATTTGGAAGTCGCCATCTTGATTTATTTGAAACTGTGGGACCATGGTTTGAAAAAATTAACATCATGTTGTATTGAAGAAGACTTGAAACTAGAGCCTGATACTTTAAAATCATTAGGAAAACGTTTGCTGAGGTAATAAATCAAGTGACAAGTAGTAGCATTTTCCTGTAGACATCAATACAAACAGGCTTTTTTTTTTTTTTGCAACCAATGGAGTCTAGAGTTTGTGTTTAACAACGTACCTTTGACACAATGGATGTTACTATAACATAGTCACCATGACTGAGACTTGAAGTGTGTTCAGATGGAACAAACTGAAGTGCTGTACCAGTGAATGTGATAGATTTCATTCTTCTGTGGAGTTAATAAGATAGTCAACCATTTTGATAATTATCTGGTGTCCATATTCTTTGCAAAGGGAATCAACCCAACATAAAACAAAATAATCTGCATCTTCTGAGAGCAAACCTCTGCAATCAGAAGCAAAACCATACATTTTTTAAATCTTGCGCTTCAGTAATATAGGAAACAAATCTGTGGTGTGTAAAGATGAAGAGTAGCTGTCACTCTTTGGGCTTTGCTGCCCGAAGTTAGATTAAACCAGTAAATGACTGACAGATCATACTTTTTGCTAATGTGCACTGATGTAAATATTTTAGATAAATACTCCAGGTAATAAATAAATTGGTGGTGCAATATAACTGGCTAGGCTCAGCAATCGATTGATAGCAAGGGTAATTTAGATATAAATAAATGGACTCAGTGTGTCTGCCACAGTGTCCGGGGCAGTCACTGTCTGCTGCTGTGGCAACAGCATGGGCAACAGAGGC
Source organism: Rachycentron canadum (assembly GCA_038496675.1). Taxonomy (NCBI): domain Eukaryota; kingdom Metazoa; phylum Chordata; class Actinopteri; order Carangiformes; family Rachycentridae; genus Rachycentron; species Rachycentron canadum. Next base: position 18,484,096 of record CM076654.1, read on the forward strand.
AAAGTTTGGCAATGAGCTGCAGAGAGGGAGGCCAAAGCTGGAATCAGTGAGAAATGCCTCCTAGATCTAAATTGATTTAAGTACTGTTCTAATTTGGAGTAATTCATTATTCACCCATTACAAGCACAATTATACCATGCAAAGCAGTTATTGCAACCTTACACATGCCATCCTCCATATTCATAGTGACCAACGCTGTGGCACTGAAACTGGCAGGAAACACAAAGATGACAAAGAAAAACAAGTGCCCAGAGAGAGACAGACACCTTAGACTGAATGAGAGGACCAGTTGCCTCATTTGTTGAGATCTGATGTGTTAGCATACTTGAGTCTGGACAAACACTGGGAGTCTTTTTCATGCAAACAGATGAATTCCAAAAATGAAATCCAGGTTTTCTCTGAATTCACAACTGCCAAAGAGTCTCTACCTTTCAGACACATTCATCTTCTTCTTTGTCTTGTCTCTCGCCGTCTGTTTATTCTGGCATTCATCAGCGCCATTACTGCCATGCCCGTCAGATCTCTTCGAGGGAAATGAAAAACAGCAGTCATTTTAAGGTGCAGGCTAAAGGTTAGTTCATGTAGAGAGAGTCTGCCACATCATTCCTTGTGTGCGTCTCTCCTATGCTGGTATATTCTGTCTTGCGCTGTGCATAACTCTGCAAAAGTACAGCCTAGAAAGTTCAGAAAAGTCCCTGACTTTGGTATCTGTGTTTTAAAAAAGATTACAAGGGAAAAAGATGAGAAAACCCATTAAAATTAGGTTTTTTGTATAAGCTTAACGGCCGTCAAATTCATAACAAAAAAGGAAAGCAGAAGAAACATTTTCTACCATAGCGAAAGTGTCCTCCACTTTGTACCTGGCACTTTTGAAGAGATTTGCCTTTGGAAAAATCTTTCCATGTGAGAAATTCATTTTTTCTGTTGCAAATGCCTCATTAGGTTATATCTCTCCCTGCAAGTAAATGAAGAGCAATTAGCTCTGTTAAAGTCTCCAAAAGGCCACAATGGCAATAAAAAGAAATGATTGTACAGGTGGCAAACAGCGGCTTGTCTTCATGAGAAGAATGCACATTTGCTAATGTTGGTGCTGTTGGTCCAGAGGTTACATGGATAGCTTGTGGTGAATTTTTTATATGTTTTTGCTTTTTGTAGTTCCTCGGAGGTGATGAATGGCAATGGGTATAGTGCCAGTAGCGATGTCTCTAGAAGTAGCTTATTCTGTGCTGCCAAGCATGATTTATGACAAGAAAAGGGAGGGGGGAATCTCTGACTTCACCATTTGCCCTCCTGCACTTTTCCATATTGTCCAAGAGGAGTTTGGGGGTATTGGATTGACACAGTAACTGCACACATCTGGTTTGGAGATATAGCCAGGCCGTTTTCAAGCCAACAGCCATTTGAAGACTATAAGTGGAAATTAGAAAATGGAAATATGATGTGGCAAAATGTAGCGAATAGTATCCATGACAAAAACTATTATTGCTTTTTAAAGGGTCCACATTGTTGGCTTTCAAGAGTTTGTTGTCAAGTTTTGAGAAACTCGGAATAAGAATAATATGCCTGTGGGCTTTTTCACGTTAATGTAAATTAAGGAGAGGACATTTCTTCCAAGCATACGGTCTCTATACACAGAAATACTGGATGCTGACTAGTGGATATTACCAGCAACCAACCCTAATTCAAATAACACAGCAGTGCTGAGTGCAGGTTTTTTGCAGGGTGTGTCAGTTGAAATATAACTGCAACCTGACTGACTGAAAGATTTAAGTCACTTTTTAATTTTTTTTTTTTTTTTAAGGTGGAAATCATGTCAAAATGTGACACATTTACGGTAGCAAGAGTTAACTGCAATGTAAATCATCATTGCTCAACGTTTTTTTTTTTTTTTTTTACAGGAAAACAATCACGTCTAGCCAGGTCTTTTTTTTTTGCCATGTATTTTTATTGAAGAAGAAGTAAAAAGCACAGTATAATTCTATAAAGAGTATATTTTCCTACTTTTCTCATTTCGCTCCATCTGCAGTAATCTCATTATAACACTGGAATACAAAAAAAACCCAAAAAACGGCAATTGGCACTTTTCAAAGTTTGTACCTTCCCTTCCCCCCTTTTTTTTAGAGCAAATAACTTATCCATTATTTGAGAAAGTAATCAGCAAGTTGATGCAAGTTGTGAGCATATTTTAACTGAGAGGATTCACAGGTCACAGTGGCAGGGTACAACTTTTACATTCACTCAAGTACTGTAGTGTACTTGCTTGAGTTTTGAGATATTTGTACTTTACTTATTTTCTGCCTTGGGATCCCTAGGAGGAGCTGGAAAGCGTTGCTGGAGGGAGAGACGCAACCTGACCACGTATAAGCAGAAGAAAATGGATCTATGGTCAGTGAATACCGAACCAACTAAAACATTAAAATACGATGATACAGCTTATATATTATTACTATTTGTCAGTAATAATGATTGAATAATATAATAAAATCATAATGTGCAGCTGGCAGGCTTAAATGCAACTAAAACCCAAATACTACATAGTACATTTTACTGAAAATAATTCTACTTTTTAAAAGTTTAAATACTTATGCATACAAGAACTTTTGCTTTTTAATAAGAGATTTTATTTGGACTGTGGCATTGTTTTCTTTTTTTTTTTTTAATTATACTTGACTTATTTTCTACAATTGAAGGACAATTTTCTGACAAATTTGAATCACAGCAAGGATAAAAGAAAGATATGTGAGAGAGATAAAGATACCTCAGGTCAAGTGCTTTATTCAAACTCATAAACATTTGGTAAATAGTATAACCTGTAAAGCCAAAGAGCTCCTTATCTGCCCCATAAACTTTGTACTTTTAACAGATTTGTAGCATCAGAGGGGAACACTGTGTCCCTGTAACCTCAGGCCATTAGTCCATTCAAACAGGAGTTCAAAATTTACTTTGGTTTGTTTTTCCCCTAACCATAAAGCCCAGACATCACCTAACAAACAACTCACTGTAATGCACAGGCGATATGATAAATTTAATGCTAATGATGCAACTTCAGTCTCGAGTAATTCTGGTTGAGCATTTTATTGTTCAGACATGCTTTTAAGGACCTCTGTCTTCCTAAATAATATTCATATAAAATCAATGCGGTTAAAATGTTCAAGGAGGATTTTAGCACCATAAGGATGAATTAGACATTCAGAAACTCTATTAATTTCAGCAGTACGCGGCGTCATATTTAGATTTAATAGAAAGTTTTTAATGAAGCAGATTGGAAAAGGGATCCTTGCCTCCATTACCAGATGATGGATAACTGAGAAAGGTTAGCAGCCACTCATTAACACTCTCTTAAATTACGAAAGTACTTGCCGCTTTTTTTTCCCTCCACCTTTCATTTTTCCCCTTAAATGAGATAAAATAATATTGAGAGGATGAGCGTTGAATCAAGTCCAACCATAATTAAATACACTGATGGGGTGAAAGTGTTCTCTAGTGCTGGTGGTGTTTGAAAATGTTGCCGTGAGTTAAGATCGTGTGAGGCACTTATGTTCCAATCCACACGGCTGTCTGTGGGAGTGTGATGGATAAGTGCAGAGCACAGATCTATGGGAGTCAAAGAGATGTGCTAAAAAGTGTTTATTTTATTTTCTTCACAACCGAAGTAGGTTGTTTTCACTTCATGCACCATTTTTGTTAGGAACAATGTTGCATTTGGAGTCAGGATATGGGAGTCATCTGCTACAAATGAATACAAGACGCTGAAAAAGGATGAGGATTTCACGATTTGTACTTGTGAGCTTTTCGAATATACATTTTGCATAAATTTAAGACTGTCAGATTTATTCTCACGGCAGGTTAAGAATTAGAAATGGGAGACAGAGGTAACAGAGCATCTGATAAAAATAGAGGTCATAAGGTATTCCTCATTTTGCTGAGTGCTACAGAATTGGAACCACTTGGGATGTTGGTATATAGGACACCCACTGCTAAAACACCGCCATGCAGCACCATGATTACGACTTGATCCGTCCTCCACTGAAAGCTCACGCTGGTGGAAATCAAGTACCCCGAGGCTTACAGCTCACAGCCCAAGGCCTAAAAGGTAATAGCATGAAATATAGATACAGAGGTGACAGATGTTTACAGTGCGTCGCGAGATGGCATTGAGACACAACACAGTGGCTCCCTCCATTGGAGAGGAACCTGATGAGTAGTATAGTGAAGCGATGGAGTGATATAGGAGGTGCTCTGGCAGTGTTTGCAGGCAAATCATTAGGGCCCCTCTTTAACTCAACCCCCTGTGACAATCTATTGCTCTCCTCCCCTGTCAGCGAATCATTATGGTCTGATCATTAGTGACATCGCCACATGCCCATCACTCAGGCTGGTGCCATATTGGCAGATGAACAGCCTCTGCCCCAGGCCCACTAATCTAGAGTCTTCAGACAGGGAGGATGAAGGAATGTTCGCTGAGCATCAAAAACCCTGGACTCGCTCTTTTCACTCAGATCAAATATAGATCTAGCTCCGCATCAGCATTCATGGAGGGGAGCAATAACTGGTGTAATAAATGAAATGTCCACAATTATTGTCTTGATTTTTTTTTAATTGAGCTTTCGTCTTTCATGAAAGGAGCAAAGCATCTTTCCATTTCTCAGAAAGACACGCACCATCCCTGCATTTGTAATCTTCTCATTTCTTCCTTTAACTTCACAAAGTCCAAGTTCTTAGTAGGTCAGATCAACTCACCCTGTTTCTCACCGCAGCAGATAAAGGGTGCGACTCACGGAGTTAAGCCACTGAATCTTGCTGACCTAGCTGTGAGTGAGTCATTACAAACTCATGTTGTGCTGCCACACATTACTCAAACCTACAAAAACTTAGTTCAAATTCAAGTGGAGATCCAAAAGTTTCCACAGAAACATTGAATTGATGTTGAATTTTTGAAAAATGTGTATGAAACAACGTAATTGATATTGCAGGATGTACCCATCTGAGGGGTGCAGCCATAAAACACTCAAAATCTTAGTATTGTTAGCATTATTATTGTTTATTACTTTGTTATTACTAAAGTTTACACAAATCTAGGTGTTCATTAGTTAACATTTGTATGAACCAGAGGTTATTTTTCAGGGAATCTAACCAGAACTCGAACTGTAGAATCACTGCTCAGAGCATCTGACAATACTATTACTGCACACATCTAATATGCACCCAAACCACTTGGTCTCCCCCAAAGCACCTTATTAATTAATCTGCCTGAAGGCTCTAAATGGTCGCTAGTGTTCCCAGTTTGTGGACATCCATTCTATTTCAAGAGCGTAGGCAACTTACAAATCTTTCTTTGATATTTTGACTCTGTCTCCATGGTCTTCATACATGTAACTGCATCCAAATACACACACAAAAAACTTGAAGTAAGTTTGAGAGGTGATAACGTGAAGATGAGTTTTAATTTAGGTCCTAAACTTGGTTTATGTCACATTGTCGCACTGACCTGATAAACCCTCTCACGGGTGTATATGACACCTTCAACCACTGATTAACATGTTTATTGCATTATTTTTCTTGCTATTCATTCATTTTTTTTTAAATTAAATGTTACAATTTATGTTATAGAAACAAAAAAAGAATTGTGTTTGATTACAATTCATTTATGCTTTTAACAGCTTTATCACACATATGAATATTTAATTTAATATAACAAGTAATTGAAGAAATATATCATTTACACCTTAGAACCACATAGTATTATGTATTATAAGCAAATAAGGAGCTGCACAGCTTTATTTATTTATTTATGTTTTTGATTGCTTCTTTTACATTTAACATTTGTGATAATTAAACAGACAGATGAATAGAGAATCAAACACTTCTTTCCAGTTCAAACATGTATACTGACACCAGCAAAAAAAAAAAAAAAAAAAAAAGTAATTAGTTTTGAACATAATATGCAAGTTATGATTGATTTCACGTGGAGGAACGCCAGCGATGCTCTCAGCTCTGTACTGTATGTTTTAAGATGGTGATGCAATGGAAACAGAAATGCATGGCCTCTGCTCTGTGACCTGTAAATAATTGATAAATCAATTTTCTTGACTAGAACACCAAATAATGAAGCAATGCAATTCTTATCAATTACATTTTTGTCTTAATTGTTGACTTCACTTAGCACAAAGCAGCACAGCGAAACACCATGCCATTTTTCAATTAAAAGGTCCAGATGTTTTTGGAGGCTTCAGTAGACACAGGCAGTTGTGAGAAATGCTTTATCTGCATTGTAATAATCACTAGAACATCAGCTCCAGGCTGCATTTACATACTCATGTTTTATTCCAGCCCTCTTTCTAATGCACCGCTTAATTATACTGAGCGCAGACAATGTCAGACCCCCATAGCCCCAAATTTATTATTGTACTGCATGTGAAGCAGCAACCATCAAACCTAGCACCCCTCATCACAAAATACCACACTCATCACTGCTCTCATGCTATGAAATACATATCATGCTCTCAGCACTGAACAGATATCAAGTCTCTGATTTTCTGATCAGTTTTCCTTCTGTTAGATGAAAGATTTGCGTTGTTAACTGCACATGTTATTTTGCATGAGAACGACTGCATTGTTCTGAGAATTATAATAGAAATTGGAGCCAAGATGTATAATCATGAGATGTAATTACTTTGAATAGCCGAGCAGCAGTCTGTCATCAGGAATGTTTGCCTCATAACTATTGTCTTATCTGTTTCAATCATTTCCTTTGATGCGGACATTTCTGTCGTGAGTGAACATCATGCAGAACTTTTTTGTTGTACATTTCACAGTGTAGTTTTAATGTGTTATGGGTCCATTACAAGTTTGTCCTGCAATGAAATGTTAAGTTAAAGTCTGTCAGTACTTACAATGTATGAGAATACATGTCAAACTTATAATGCTTATTACTACTGATTAATTAATATAGTAATTGTTTAAACTTGATATGCTCCTGGTTAGTCAATCTATAATGTATATATAATGGATTATATTTCATTATTTATATATAAACTTTATACATATATATTTTATTATATTTTATATATGTATTTTTTTAATTATACATTTTATACTGAAAATACTAATTATATATAAATTCAATGCCAGTTCTTCTGCCAGAACAATATCTCTGAGTAAAAACCAATCATATGTGATTGTTTATGATTAAATCAACATATATGTTTTAATATATACTTAAGACTCCACCATCCCCTACACCATCCTCTTGCCACCCCATTGATATAGCTGCAAAGTAATTAATTACTAAATCTGTTAAGGAAATGTAAATGTTGTAGTAGTAGTGTAAAATTACCATGAAATTGAAATACTCAAATAAAGTAACTCAAAATTATACTTGAGCACAAAGTAAATGTTAAGTAAAGGTTCCCAGTTACACTCCAGCATTGTCTATGTGTATTACTGGAATACACATTTGACATCTAACTAAACAGTGCAATGTTTAAATGAAAATGTGTTTTGTAAAAAGCCTCCTAACCAAATAAATGAGACACAAAATAAACTGCTCATCCTTTTACAGTAGGTGTGCACCTTAATTAATGTAAAAGATTGATTCCTGGTTTGGGTGAATATGTGGGGGTGGTTACTTTTAGGATCAAACTGACATCCTCAGTGCACAATAACAAAAAAAATAAATAAATAAAAAGCACGCACGTCTTATACCAATACAAGCCGACATCTCCAGTTTGGTAAGGTCACATGTTCCGTTACAGTGAACAGAGAGTGGCTACCCCACCCGCCCTCCACCCCCCAAACCCCTCTGAGAACAGTCGAGCATGGAAGAAATATTCTTATTTAGATGAGGGCTCTGCGAGGGGCATAGTATGGCATAACAGAAGAAGAATACAATGTACTGTGGCATGCATTGAGAGTGACTCCAACACAGCCCCCTTTTACAGAAGGCAATCAAATCTGGCAGTCATGTGTAAAGATACTTATGTGCCTGGAGAGGATTTCAACACCATATTTCAGGGAGAAATGGAAATCAATGCTGACAGCAGCTTGTCAGTGTTATATATTCAGAACATCTGATCTCTATAGAGAAACTTCCTTGAGAAAAAGGGGAATAATGAAGAGATATTTGGCAGTGAAAGGTCAATCCTACATTGTGAATAAAGTTAAAACACAGAGCGGGAGAGATTTGCTCATGCTGTATGTATTCAGTATCCTAATGAGGGGAGATATTTTAATAAAAGACAGACCTTACCTGGGTGCTTTTACCCACTTCACACTCCACATTGCCTCGGGCATGCTATTGCTTTTGTTTGAATTTTTGGTGCATTTCATTGCTGCACAAATGAGATCTAACATGAATTCGTAAGCAAACACCTCTCTTCTGATATGGTTTTTGAAATATGTTGCTGTACAGTATTCCCCTGACATATCTATAAATTTAGTGTCAAAACTAACCAGTGTTGCCTTCTGGGGACTGATGAAATATGACAATACTCAAGCAAAGAGAGACTTTGGCATGGACAAAGGCACTTTATCAGCTGGTATTCCTGCAAATGTGGAATTATCACCCAACCTGCGAAACGACTTCACAATTCCAGCAAGCAGCGTTAATCAGATTTTCCCACCAGAGCTGTAGTTCATTGTCATTGCTAATGGAGCCTCCTCTGCAGGTTGTTGCTCTTCACTAAATTAGCGTGAAGTCTTATCCCAAAAACATTGACTAATACTGCACTTAATCTTGGAAACTCTCAACTCCCGTGAAAAATCTCATCTGGACTGACACTGATGCATCGGAGCGTCGCCTCGCGTTGCATTCATCATGTTCCTGACAAAATTAATCTTGATAGACTGAAACCAAATTACACCTGAGCTCACACCCATTGCTCACCACAAACACTGAATAAATATTTATTGATGATATGTATAATTTCCTCTGTACGTGGTGAAGTTAATTTGGAAAATAAAGATGGAATGAGAAACTTTCAGGAGAAAATGCAGAATATTTTTTTCTGTATGAACTCGCTGTTTGTTGCTCTAAGGTAAAATGTAAAAATGAGCCAAGGGCAGTTCCTCAAGGTGGAAAATCTGAAAGATTTGGTCGAAGGAAGTTGAAACTGAAACAATTAAAAACTTAAACTCAAGTGCCTTGACCATCCAGGATATTAAATTCTGAATTATTTCAATATGAACTGACCTCTTGAGAGAAGCCTTCACTATTTTATCTCTAACTTTTGCCCTATTGCTGCTCTTGCAGTAACAAAAAAACGCAATACATTGTAGTGGCATATCATAAATTAACCTACTGACAGTAACAAGTGAGGAAAAGGATTACTGTTCACTGTTTGTCTGTGTATGCAGCCGTTAATTAACATTTTAATCAACTAGAACTGGACATACAGTTCACATATGGCAACATTTTCAAAATCTTTTCAATGAATACCTTCTGCAAACATTACTATTTTATTTGCAGGCCACTCTATGAATTACTGTTATTTTAAAGGGTTATGAAACAGAGTAGCTGTTTAAAATAGCTTCATAAACTAAGCAAATTGCGTCTCTCTCCTCTCTGTGCAAACGGGGTGCAAAAACACCCATCTTTAGCCTTGCCAACCCAAAACAGACATGCACAGCTCACGTTATTTGTCTTCCAAATGAACTCATTTTTCACTACTAATTAAAACATGTTGAGATGAGGAGGAACATGGAAGAAGGGAAGCATTTGTTTAAGAACTGCACAGTCATTCATTTGGACATGTATGTTTGGCTCCTGTTTAAAGAAAGCAAAGTGATGTACGAACACAGAGTAAGTTGTTGTCACTAATAGCGAGAGGGAGTCATTTGTATTGTTGCGATGATGCTGACACACCAAATGGATTGACAGGCCTTAAAAATATTGGGAGGTTTGCCAACCTTTTCTGGCGCCATGCTTTAAAATAGATCATCCCGTCACCTCTTTAATGTACCTTAATCTATTAGGTACACAGCAAACCAACAAGAATATTTTTAGATGATGGGGGTTTTATGGCTTTGTGTTTGTGATTAATTGAATAAAATGATGGCATTTCACAAATCATCCCTTTAATTAGTCTGTGAGTGTCAGAGTGACGACGCTGCCTCTGTCTGAAAACACAGAGACAGGGGTGGGGGTACCAGCCAGAGCTCCAGCAGGGGCTGGGGGCCTTTTGGAAGGGAGGGGATGTGGGTTGATGGGTGGGAGAAGGGGCGTGGGTGGGGGGCTGCGCAGCCCCAGGCAGCCTGTGCTGCACACCCAGGTGCTGTTGTCAGCTGGAGTCCTGCCCCAGCTGCTCGCCAAAGATTGATTTAATTATTTCCATTCCCTCTGTCCCTGCATTTCTTTAATTCTTTGTCTTCTCTACCTTGTTGCCTTTTGGCTTCTCTTGCTCTCTCTCTCTCTCTCTCTCTCTCTCTCTCTTTCTCTCTCTCCATGATGATATGAAAACCAAAAGGTCTATTGTTGTCAAAACAATGCATAATATATATTCAATTCTATACATTGGGTTTTATGGAAATATAAAGCTTCCCTCACTATGATCCTCAGATTTCAAAGCAGCTACACAGAATATAAAATTGAAAAACTCAGTAGATAGCTCACATTTTCTAAGCCGAATTTTGACACTTGTATCACTTCATCTTGTTCTTTTCATTCGGCTCATTTTCATATATAATGACACAGATTCGTTTTATAATTACAGATGTACTGTATTGTTACAGTCCATAAGTGCTGAAGGAGATTTCGGCTCCGCTTGCTGAGTTTGAGGTCGTAGGACTTGTGTTATCAATTCTCAATGATTTAAATTACTAAAGTTCTTTTTCTCTTATCTGATATTTTAAAGGGCAATGAAAAGGCCCATCTTTTCACTGAAACCCATCCTCAATCACAGTTAATGTTAACTCCATGTACACATAAGAGGGCTGATAAAGAATCATTAGTCTCGTTAATGGAATCACAGGTCCAATCCCTCCATCCTTTTCTATTGAAAAGTGCTCTTCATTTCAAAGTTGTTCTGCTTTATTAAAGCTCATTACCATTTCTCTTTTAATAAGCACTCTTTAAAGTCATTACCTGCAGTGGAGTTAAAGGCTCAGCTATTAAAAGGTTACTTTAATGTGAATAATGGCCTCCTGATATACTCAAGTTAATTACTATTGGACACTGGTTCTAGTTTAATCTAATGCTTAAACCTTAATGAAAGATATGTCACAGTACAATGAAATGGCAAAAAATTGTTCCCGATCAACAGAACTATTTGTGCTATCTCTCCTTGCACAGGCAGCATTCCTCCATCTTCTGCTCCAAAGCAGCCTTGCAATACATTGAATTGCAATGTGCTATTTTCTCAGAATATCAATAGACACATGGTTAGCATGCTTAATTGCAATTGAAGTCAATCGTATTAACATTGTCTTCATCAATCACCTTTTCTAACAGTATGTTGCAGTCAGTTCTCTACTTTTATTCCTCAGGAAAAAATGTCTCCAGACAGACAGACAGACAGACAGACAGACAGATAGACAGATAGATAGATAGATAGATAGATAGATAGATAGATAGATAGATAGATAGATAGATAGATAGATAGATAGATAGATAGATAGATAGATAGATAGATAGATATTTCCTGCACTATCCACTCATATCTGCTCTGGGTCCGTAAAAAGGTTAGGTCCTAGGTTATGTATAGCCTTTCAAAGCACTGTGTTGAAAGCACTGTTAAGTCCTGAATAATCAATATTTTTATATTGATAGTGAATACACAACTTTAGTATATATGGCAGCTATTTTCAGCCAAATGCCAAAAAAAAAAAAAATGTATGCATTGTTCTTGTGTAGCAACTATAACCTCACACAGACAAGGTTAGTGACTAGGACATAGAACATAACTAAAATGCCAGGTATTTCCCTCTAAAGTTAGTAGAGATTAAATAATTTCACAAAACACAACCAAATAAATACAAATATGGCTAATGTTCTTTATTAGCAATAGTGTTAGTTTCTGCTTTATATCTACCTGGTTTGTAAAGCAGCTGATTACAATGATGTTTAGTGTTTAAACTTTATAAGTGTTTTGTTAACTACCCCCAAGTGGAGAAAAAATTTGTTGTTGTAATTCAAAAGTACATAGTATATAGTATATTTTAATTGTCAGAAGCTTGAGACACAAACTTTTTAACAACCTTCTCCTGCACTTCAAAAGCCATGCTTAACCTCCTCTGCTGACCTCTGTGCATGAACAGGAACCTATGTCGTTCAAATTGGTCTTCAATGAACATAATCCTTACAGCAATTATGTTATCCTGAAAACATTAGTAGGACATAAATTAATGGTATAATACATATGTAAGTTGTAGGAGACAGGGTCGCATGGTTCAAGGCAACAACGGCACACAGAGTATGTGCACGTATTTTCAAGAAAGTCAGTCAAAACCCAACGTTACTCACCACCAAATTATTCACCACTCAGAATTCACTATAATACTCACCCTGTAATATGAGACCTTTGAACTGTTTGTTATTTCCCTCTCGGAGGGCAAAGGGTCAGATGATGAAAGCTGACCTCTTTGTTTCAGACAGTTTTAATTCACAAGTGAAAAGCCTAATTGCTGTGATCTGCACAGAAGGCCAGAGGTAAAGGCTCCTGAGAAGCATTAACCTTGAGATCATGTGGCACGGTACACTTTCCAGAGAAATCGAGGCAGCAACTTGGGAAGAAAATCGAACTAAAATGTGGAACAATTTTTTTTTCCATGCACAACAAGTAATTTGCTGCTGATGCAAATACCCCACATATCTCATAATGCTATCAAAGCAACACCTGAACACCTATTGCCTCTCGCGCTCACCAGCCTTCCACTGTTTCCTCTGAGGGACTGACATACATACACACAGCAATTAATGGGTTTCAAGATGCTCTCGCTGACACACAGAACTTCTCAAATCAGCAATTTTCTATAATTCTCACATCATCACAAGAAAAATAATTATAGCCACGATGATATCACCAGTTAACAAATTACTACCAGTACTAATTGCTAAAGAACAGATTCCGTTAATGTTTAAGTTAGAGAAAAGAACACATCACTCCAAAGCTCCATTTTTATTTTTCCAGCAGTGAAATATGTGTCGTATTCATGCACAGAATTAATGTGCACCAAATGCACCACATTAGCATTTTCCTGTGATACGTTTCCCTCTCTCTTAAGGTCATGTGGCTTTAACGGGAGGCTTAAGTAAGACTCATGTGCATGCGTATGACCCATTTCATAAATCCCATCGCCTCCTCAGTGAGATAGTGGATACTAAATGTCACAAAGCAGTGGGTCATCTAATCCCTTTTCCCCGACAAACCACATTAAAACAATTATAAGGAGCGAGCAGCGGTTGTGTTGGAGGGCTGAGTGTGCTAAGATACTCTGATGACAACAAACATTTTCCGTCATGTCAACAACAAACGGTGCATTCATGAATAGGTTTGTTGAGATGTGGTGGACAGATGTTGTTACAGTCGTTGGTCTCCATGCTTGACAGATTATTTGCAGAACTTCAATGTATCTTTGAAGCCCAGGGGTCGTCTCCTGCCAGCCAAACAGAAATGACACTGTCAGGCAGAGGATGGACAGGAGACTTTCAGCAAAGAACAGCGTGATGAAAAGACGCAACACTATTTCTTGATCAAGAGCAGGAGGCTTCTGTTGAGCATTGGCTTTTAAGATCAAATGTTTCTGCTGAAAATTGGCTGTAGCGTCGGCTGTATGGTGGTGTACTTCATAAATATTGTACTATATGCTTCACATGAATGCCTTGCTAACAAGACGAACGGGACACAGACAAGACATGTTCACCTGGAGATGTTTGAAGAAAGCTGACAATAAAAAAGTGTAATCTTGTGACTTCACAGAAGCTAAAAATAAAGAATTTTGCTTTTAGCATTTATTAAAATGCACCTGATTACACTAACCAGGCTCACTGCTGAGATGCATGTGATTCTTTTTGTTTTCATTTTTCTTTTCTTTGAGCTCTCCATGCACTTAAGGAGAAGACAGCTAATGGTGAATACGGTCACATTCGCACCACTGCTTGTCACCACTCCAACATTAATGTACTCACTGAGTTGTTAGGTGCCATTGGATCATTTTCATTGCAGCAGTTTTCATGGGAAATAAAAGATGACACATGTTTGGAAAAGGGAAAAACAACTGTCTTAACTACTGGCATGTGTGTCAGCATGTCAAAACAAGACATTATAAAGTAAACCTGCTTATTACAGTAAATGGAAATTTCATCTCATAGAAAGTTTTACATAATAATCTGGAACAAGATCTAAAAAAAAAAAAATAAATAAAAAATGTTCATTTAAAGCTAGTTCACGATCATTGTATTTACAGAAGAAGTACATGGAAAATCTGTTAAAGCTGAACAAAGTTGTTTTTGGAAATACAGAATATCAGAAGAATATCAATATGGTCAGAATGAAGCTACAGCCAGCAGCTTGTTAGCTTAGCTTAGCACAAAGACTGTAAACAAGGACAAGCAGCTTGCCCTGTGCAAAGGTAATAAAATTCACCTCCCAGCACTTCTTAAAAAGGCTATTTGTTTCCTCTGCCACAGAACGTGGTTTCTTGCTGGGAGTGGGAGCCGATTGTCGCTTGACAAGCGCTTCGGCCATTGTTGCATTTACAGAGCTTTATAGTATGTCCTCAGAGCAGTGGTATGTCTTCACGGCAGCCTGGAGGCTACAGTGAGTCGCTATTGGAACGAGATGAGTTGCTGGTTAGTGTGCTAACTTCAGTAGAAGAAAGTATGTAAATGAGACAGCGTTGGTGTTGCTTTCCCCCACTGGATACAGCTCTTGGTGAGTAAAGGAGTAAAGTTTGATGCTGAGCTCAAAATGCTCCTTCTATAAACAGATGTTAATGCTAATGCTAGTTATGTATCAACAGAAAAACTGACAAATAGCACCTTTAAGTTTACTAATAAATCTGTTTTACTTTGTATAACTTGTTTAATCCTTACACAAACCAAAGTGCATTGTCAGCTAACTTCATGTTTACTGCACAGCCCTAAGTGTTGTGTCAGTCCTCTTATCCAACTCTTGGCAAGAAAGTGAATAATTTGCCAAAATGTCAAAATTTAACTTTGGACTTTGTTACTGGTGAAAACATTTTGCAGGGTTTACATTCAAAATATGCATCATGCCCCCTTCTGCTGTTGCTTCAATCATTTTTTATCCAAATGTGACTTTTGTTTATACACACCGCTACTCATCCACACACCAAAGACCATTTCAGATAAGACGAGTCATTTCTGAACAATATACTGATACTGCTTTGCTACAGTCTTTCCTTTGACTGAGAAAAAAAAAAGACAGTGGCACTGTACCTCCATAAGAGCCTCGTAAAAATAATGAAACTCTGACTAGCAGCTCTCCCTGCTTTCCAGCAACACTACATTTGAACTGTATGTCGACAAAGCAACAAAGTCATCACTATCTACAGCACGAGCTTGCATTATGCTGATGAATGGAGAGCCCTGCCAGATTACTTGATTTGATAAGCAGTACAACCCATCGGTAACATAATACATCACAAATTGTTTTGTCAACAATTTATGATACCATTTATCAAATGACCATCGCAGTGGGCTGAGTTATGGTGTCATAGCTGGCATAATGTCAATACTCAAGCTGAGTTGAGGGCAGTCTGGCCACATTGATTTAGACACGCTACACTCTGACCTCTTCGGAGATTTTCTCTTCATTACCAGACAAATTGATGTTGAAGCGAGAAAAAAGTTGTAAAATTTAATGTTTAAATCTTTACAATTAAATATATGAAGGAGATAAAGTAAGTGAGATAAGACCAGAGTCAATGTCATGTATGTCTGGTGCAGTTCAATGAAGCCTTCAGATTCAAAAAATGAGCTTAGGTTTAAATTTTGACTTTAAAAATGAAGCAGCTTGTGCTCAAAACAAATTAAAATAAAAATATTTAGTTGGACACTGGTGGATATTCATGACTCGTATGAAAATCTTCAGTTTTGTCTGAAGATCGTTACATCTCTCATCAATTTTCCACCAGATGATCCACATCAGTGTCAGCTCTCCCATCACAGACTTCTTCCTGTTGTTTGTCACATAAAAAGTCTTGGAAATCTGTCAAATAGCCTACATGTAAATTTTGCATTGAAAGGGCCGCAATCAAGGTCTGATTTTATTGTGCTCCTGAGGATCAATTTGGGCTGCAGCCTGGACAACAATTAAAATGTAAGGCCTTAAAATGCCTCCCCAAGTCAATCCTTGTCTCTGGTATTGACCAGAATATATGGCCCGTGTCCAAGCCACCACCACTCGCTGGCCAATCTTAAAGGTTACTGCAACCACTACATGTACCCACATTAACAGGACACTCACCTCTCTGGGTTTATGGCCTGTGTAATAATTTTAAGCAAAGAGAGAAGTGCATTCAGTGGAGACAGTAACAGCGAGAGAGTCGAGGGAGGACAAGTATAGTATGATTGATCGTGGTGAGCAGTATAGCTGTGTACCTCTCACCTTCCCCCCCGATTACTGCCTGCTCCTGATCTCTCACATCTGTCTTGACTTCCTAAAGAAACAGATTCCTTAGATATAACACTGTTGGGATTAAAACTCTATCAAAAGCTTGAGTTTTTCAAGGAACATCCTGCTTTGTATATGTGCAGTTTTACACATGAATGAAGTGTGACCAGAGTGGGACACTGGGCAGCTCCACCAGATGAGCTGAAGTTACAGTAGTGTAATGTAATGATGAAGATGGGAGGAGTTTAGGGAGTTTAAACTGCCTCTTTTGCATGTTCAACACCCACATTTGCAAACTACAAAAAAACTACAAAGTCCCAAGTTAAATTTACTCCTGTCCCACAAACATATCAGAGATGTATCAACTCTCTAATCGTGCTTTTAACGTTCTTACCAGTTTATTAGTTTACCTCCCACACTAACACTTAAAATGATTTAATAACCACAAGGGGAGTTAACAGCACTTGTTAGAAGATGAAATATTTTCTGCATAGTTTTCTACCTCTGTCTACCTCAGTGGTGGAATGTTACTCCTCCATTTGTCCAGTGCTGTTACCAGTTTCTTTGCAGTTTAAGATTCTACATAGAAAACATGATTGGCTCATAAAATATGACACATTTCTGTAGATTCAACAGTATGTTAGTGTTTAAATTTAGCTCCTCCACGACCGACTACAACTGCAAGATGCCTAAAATAAATGTATGCATCAGTTCAAATTATTGAGTATTGTAATATATAGTAATTCTGCCTTCTGCAGGACCGTGTTTTTACACTGTGGCATTGCTACTATTTCTTATGCTAAAGATGTGAATGCTTCTTGCACCATTGTCTGCAACACACAACACCTGACAGCTGGAACAGCTGGAATATCAGCTCTGACCCATTCACTGGAATCTTTGAAGCCACCATTGCTGGGATGTTAGTTTACTACACGAAGCCAAGGAGCAGATTCAATATTCATGCTACCTCTCTGTGCTTTCACGTGTGCAGCCGTAATGAAGACAAAGTGCATGCATACCAGCGTCAAATACCAGGAAATAAATAAGAATAAAGTATCCAAACCAAATGAAAGACTGTTCATAATTGTGTTAGTAATGTCTCTGGCACCGTCTGCTTGGTCATTTCCTCCAATCTCCCCGAGCAACAGGGGGATCATACAGGCGACGTTCAGACCAGGAGGTATCTCGCCGCCATGTGACAGGCCACCTTCAGCAGGCCACAGCATACTCTCACCGTCGTCAAAAGGAATTCTAATTTAAGGAAGCTCAGAGAAAAGACAAACGCCATCTTCAGATGTAATACAAGCAGCGATTTCACAAATCTTTTAATGATTTGCAACCCCTTTGTGGACAGCAAAATTGTGAAATCATGCACCCATAACTTCTCACTTAATCTGTATTACTCTCATCACAACAGAGCAAGCCACTCTATCAGTAAATGCTAATCTCCTAATTAACAAGCTAATTAGGCAATTACAGCTTTGCAGAAGGATGCCTAAATGAAATATGACAACACAGTCACTTTCTACAGCACCTGTGGGTCTTTTCAGATGTCACAATGAGAAGCATGATGACAAAGTGTTGTCTCTACACTCATAGGTGCTTATTTCTATGCCTCGCTTAGCTCATTTGTAAAAATATTGTCATTTTATTTAACCTAATGCACGGTACATGTGGAAACAACTTGTCAAATTACATGTAAATGATTTCTCTTCAAAGAATCTAACCTGTAGCATTTTCAGGACAGATTATTTTACAGTTTAGAAATGAAGTGTACAGAAAACAGCGGTAGCACAACCCCTTGGTTGTGTAAACATGGTTTTGTGAACTAGTAGCACCACAGTGTCTTACTGTAAGGAGCTGTCACATACGGAAATGAATTATGTTGACATATGGCTGAAAACAACGGTGAATAGCGCTGCTATGCAATGCAATGAAGAATCATGCACTGCAACAGAGGAGAGGAGCCGGAGCTGTACCTTTGAGCCCTCCTTGACAGGTATGTAGTGTGACTTGACAGCTCAGTATTTCAATGATAAATGCAGTAGTCCTGGGACTCCCATTCACTAAACTCAAGAGTGTGTTGCTCCGATGCTTCAAGGTCAAGGGAATGAGCAGCACCGCACAGACCACTAAAGACTATTTGTTTTTTTCCCATATTGAAATTGTCTGATGCTTAGATTTCTAACTCCTGCTTTGACATTGATGATTTCCTCAATTTTGGACAAGCTGGACATTTAATGAAGAACTTTTCTTTTTTTACTAATAAATAAAGATATATTAATTTATTTGCTGATTGTCTAACATCAAAATTAAATATAGGATGCATCATTTGTTCTGGGACAACTTTTGACTCATCCTCGGTTCCTGGGCTGCAAAAACTGAAAGACAGGCAACAGCAGGATGATGCTCCCCTCATTGTCTAGCAAAATGTTGAAAACATGTGAAGAGCTATTTGAAGTAATGACTCACTCTATCGTGACTTTAGCTGAACTTCTTTAAGGAGAAGTTCATTTTCTGAAGATAAACCCAGTCACTGAGCTCTGACGCATGAAGATGATTCACACCCAAACACCAGGTAGTCTTTCATCCATCCGCAACTTTGTGCTGATCAACGAGAACATATTATTTTTAGCACAATATTTTATTGTGTACACTTAAGAGTTTGTAATAATGACTAACAATGGTGAAGAAATAGAAATTGATGAAAATTGGATTTCATTCGAGTCCAAAGTTCACAAAAAATGTTTTCACCCAAAACATGAAGTGTCTCCGTCTTTGTTTAACTTATTAATTTTCCTGACGGGGTTAAACGTTGCAGTGTTCAGATGTTTTTGACTGCACAATCTCACGAAACAGTTTATCTTCTTATCTATCTTATCTTGTGTTTTCAAACCGCCTGTGAAGCCAAATAGCTAATGATGGTTTGTCTGTTTGCTTAGGGTCAAACAAAATACACTGCACCTTTAAAAGTAAAAACTTCCTTCCTTGTGTGTTAAATAGACTTTATGTGCACAACAACAACCGACAAGCAGAATAAACGTAACAATGACAACAAGACCTCTGGGATATGGAGAAATATTTTTTTCTCCACCTGCTTTTTCACCTGCTCTTTTGTCCCCTTTGTCTAGACTCTGTTCCCCGTTTGTCTCATCAGTGCACATTTTCAGAAAAACAAAATAAAATATTGAGGGTGTTGCACACATTTATAAGATAAAGTTATAATTGTCACATGTGTACATCTCCTCAAATCATTTTTTTTTAGCTTAATTACATATAAAAGTTAAGAGAAGAAAAATGGAAATTTAAACGAAAATTGGATTTAAGTAATGTCTCTTCAAACTACTTAAAAGCCACACTTTACCATATTTATGGATTTTCTGATGCCTGGTTTGGGGGGAAATTTCATTCCATTATGGGTATTTTGGCTGCAAGAGAATGTGAGCAAACATAACTGCACATGACGCAGCAGATTTGTCCTTATTTATGTTGACTTTCTGACTGCATCATCATGGTCATCATCAAACCCGAACCAAACAAACTCCCTTCTGTCAAAAGTTCACCACTGTCTTTTCCACAACACTCCAAGCAACTGGGAAAATCCAACCTGCCTCTAACTCTCCATTCTCTATTCTGCATAGTTATTATGAAACGCCATTTAAATCAAGGCAAATCCTCGTTTGCCCCTTTTTTCTTTACAAAAAAAAAAAAAAAAAAAAAACCCTCCATGATATATATGCTTATTGTGGAGGTGCACAGTGTATCTGCTGCCTTGCATCCAGCTCAACAACTTGTCTGCTGCCATAGCAACTGCGGAGGAGCACGGAGCAGCGCCGCCTGCTTGTGCAATGGATGTCACTCGTAGCAACGGCCAATCAGAAGTTCCCATCCTTTTGTACCAGCGGCGTGAAGATGGAGGGATGGAGTGGGTGGGCTTTCGCCATCATGCATCTGCCAGTAATAGGACACGCGGATCGTCAGTCTTCGTCACTCTGGCCCGCGATTGGTCGAGGAGCTCGACTTTCCAATAATATAAACATGTCTGCTGCTCGCCTGGCTCGAACCAAGGCTTACAGGGGACTGTGCAGTTCTACATCAAACTGTATAAAAACTCTCATTATGTATTTGCCTGTGTGGTTGCAGGGCTAAATCTTTATCACTGCTAGAGAATATGCACATAGCTGCACGTGCACGCGTGAGGAAACGAGGACACCCTGGTGCCGCCGCTGCGAGAAAGAGAGAGAGAGAGGGGGACTCTGCCGTGCTTTCATCATTATAATCACCATCCTAAGTACTAGCTCTTAACATTTTGTTTTTTCGGTGTTCAGGCGAGAAGTGACAAGAATATAGACCCCTCCTCTGCAAGGGCGGAGCGTGCATTTTCATTTCGTGTTTTGTATTTTCTTTTCTTTTTTTTTTTTTTTTTCTTTTTTTCCTACCCCCGTTCCCCGCTCTGACACGTCTGCACTGAGTGAGTGGCATTGGCACACTGTCAATCGCTCACTACCGCTGCCATCAAACAACATAAAACACACACAGGCAGAGGCTGGAGCTCATAAATTTCAGCAGGGCGAGATATTTTTTTGCGCATCGCCTTTTTACACAGCGTTGTATCCTAATTAATTTCTTCTCGCTGTTACTGCTTTTTTTTTTTTTTTTTTTAAATTCTTCTTCTTCTTCTTCTTCTCCTAAAGAGAAATTCCCAACTTTTCTCTTTTGTGCGTTTCCTATTTTTTTTTTCACAGTCACATTTGGACACCTTGCGCAGCAGATTGTGCACATAAATATATATATATATATATATATATATTTATATATATATATTTTTGTAAATGCTGCGTCTTGACGCGGGAGTCATTTCTGCACATTTATAGTTGGCAACACCTGCAAGCCTAAGATTTTTTTTTTTGATTTGTTTACACGTTTCCACATTGGATATTTTTTTTTTTTTTTTTTTTTTTTTTTTTTTGTTGCCGGTGCTTCACGAGGAGGATTTGGACATTTTGGAGAGGAAATGCGATGGGAATCCCATGAAGAGCGCTAATAAATGAGAGATCACCAAGGAGCGTTTCTGTCTCTACCACCCGTCAAATCCCAGAGAAAAGATAGATTGGCATGAGGATTCGTGCGGGATACGATGGACCGTCAATTTTGACAGAGAAGTTTTAAGAAGATAACCAAAAAAAAAAAAAAAAGAGAGAGATTTATGCATTTTTCTACAAACGCAGCCACGCGTTTTGGCACTTTGGACCGCGCGTAAAAAAAAAAAAAAAAAAAAAAAAAAAAAAAAAAGCGAGAGGACAGCGAGAACTTGGACACAAGATTTACGCAAAAACATCACTGCATTAAAGAAAAAAAAAGAAAGAAAGAAAGAAAGAAAGAAAAGAAAATCACCGTGTCTGCTCCGTGTCGCTGAAGAAGCCTACAGCCGTGCATCCCTCCAGTCTGCGGCACATGTTGTAGCCGATTTCGTATATGAGTTTTTCAATTTGTGTGGCTCAGTGCACAGACTCTTTAGCGGCTACTATGGACGATCAAGCCCGGATCATGCAGTCGATCGGCGGCGTTAGTCTGGCTGGCCACTCGGTACAAGGAGGCATGGCACTGCCGCCTCCACATGGACACGATGGGACAGACGGGGACGGAAGAAAACAAGACATTGGTGACATTCTCCATCAAATAATGACCATAACTGATCAGAGTCTGGACGAGGCGCAAGCAAAGTTGGTTGATTTATATGTTTTATTAACTTCGCCCTCCCCAAAACGCTGAACGCATCATTGCTGAGTTGTGGCCCGCTTAACTTAAGTCCCCCATGCATAACAATAGAGCGGAGTGGCTTTAATGATAATCTTACACTGAGGTGTATTTACCTCCTGGCAAAGCTTTAACACATGAGAAAGTTGTCACTGAGGGAACAACAGCTTTTTATTTAAAGTGACTGTGTGATAGTGAGAGAGGCTGTGTTGTTCAAAAAGTTGATGTGCACACACGTCCTGTAGTAAATGTTCATACATCTGCCCAACTGAAGGCAGGTGAAAAGAAATTAACTGTCAGCGGGCTCATTATAGCAATTTATTGTCATTATATAAACAATGGGGCAGCATTGTTAGTTTAATTTAATTAACAGATACATTTATTTTCTTTAAAAAAAAAAGAAAAAACTTTGTGGAAATTCAATACTGTAGTAGCAGATGATAACTTTTGTAGGATCTGTGTTGGAACATTACAAGACAGTGGCAACATAACTTAACATGTGAAATAACCCATTTGTTATTGTGTAACATGTGATTGATCAGTGAACTTATTTCACTATTTTATCTTGTCTCATACTGAAACAGGAAACATGGACTGAACTGTCACAGAATGAAACCAGCACTCTTCAGCGTTCTCTGTGAAATCAAAGAAAAGACAGGTAAGAGCTTTATGTAAAAATATCAGCTCAAAGAAAAATAGTAGTGGAGCCTGAATACAACAGCACATACACATTTTAACCTCCCAGGGATCCGGTGGCAGCCTGCACCCAGGTTACATGGGACCTCTGCCCAAATGAATCCATCACTTTTTAAAAAATGTGTCGTGGTGCCACACAGAAACAGCCCTGTTGTCGCAGCACAGGTAGATTTTTTTTTTTTCTACTGAAGATCCTCTTGTTTCATCTTCTTCAGCACCAGTTGCCTGGATTTAAACAGAAAGTTCACTCCAGCTTCCACCCTCACTACACTGGCACTGAACAGGATGGGGGAAATCCCGTAGCATATGCTCTACATAGCTGAGATCACACAGAATTCATGCTTTATAACCTCACAACAATTTCCACATGCTTTCAACGTATGAAGGCAACTGCACTCTCAGTCAGTAACTGTCCTGCAGTTGCATGCAGATGCCTTGATCCGAATATAAATAACAGAATCAGCTTGTAGAAAATGATGGGAAAAAATGTGTATATAATTTTGAGAAAAAGAAAAAAACTGATTTTTTTTTTTTGCATTCTGTGCAGTTACTCTAAAAAAAAACAAAACTTTCAGTGTGTGTGTGTGTGCACATATACACACATATATGGGAGACAGCTGTCTTCAATGTGTCTTATAATTTTTCTTCAAACTTAAACTTTGCGAAATGTATATTTGTAAAAAGTCACCTTCGAGCAGATGGATTGTTGTTTCTACACTTTTCCCCCCAATCATTATGGGGGGACATCAACTACATCCTTTTAAATTCTTTAGTGAAGACATAATAGATTTTTAGTGATAACAGCTTTGTACTGACCTTGATGCTTCACATTTATACGGCTGTGCATCATTATTTGTTTGATTTGTAAATCTCTCAGACAAAGGGAAAATAAGAATATGGAGAAGATAGTGCTGTAGGTTGAGTGTAATTTAGTAAACCTGATGCCTTGTCAGATTTGTGACCTTTGTGCAGTTTATGAGGGAATTGGCTTTGGGGAGATCATAAAAGTTTATGAACTTCCCCAACACAGGTGGCGTCCACAGAGTCAGGCAGAGAGGGTCCACAGTGAAAGCCGAGGTGCTCTGCTGTGTTTGTGCCTGTTCCTGGAGTTCAAACTCCGAGGCTGCAGATCACACATCTCACAAGATGCCAGCTTTTATTTTGTGCGCGCTCATCGATTTGATGTGAAAGTGTTTCCCAGTACAGAGGCGTTGCTGCATCTGCCGAATCTCAGTGAACAAAAAAAAAAAAAAAAAAAAGACAAGATAAGTGATAAGTTTATTTTCAAACTGAAGTTATATTAAGATCCCATCTGCAAGAGACTTTTAATGCAATGTTTAAGCAGTTTGGTTGTGGACACTTGTGTGACAGCTTTGGTTTGAGTCTTTCTGTTGTAAACTAAGCTTAAACAAGATGCATAAAGTAGCATGAAAAAGAAAATGAGAATGACAAAAAAATAACATGTATATATATATATATATATACACACACACACACACACACATAGATAGATATGTTAATGTGTGAAATGGTGTGTGTGTCTGGGAGTAAGTGTGTGTGTGAGAAAGAGATGAGACAGAGAGAAGAAGGAGAACAAGCTTGTGCGTGTGTGTGTGTGTGTGCGCATGGTTAACCTGTGGTTTAGAGTCACAGCCTCCCCCTCTTAGCCATTGACAGAGCTCAGCTGGTCTGGTGGCCTTGTTGACCGGCCTGTTTTTCCAGCACACAGTGAGCCTTTCACTGGCTCCTGTAGCACCGTTCACAGGACTCCCTTGGTCCTTTCATGTGTGTTCAGATGGCACAGGGGCCGCTGTCTTTTAGCCATGGGATCCACCGTTGGCTGAAAATGACTTTTAATAATAAATCTGAAAGCCGTCCAAGAATCATTGGTGTAATTACTGTGCACATGTATCACGTTATCACGACCTATTGTCTGGCGCGCAGATGAATAGTGAGTCTAAGGTTTAGCTTCAAAGCTTCAGACGTGTTTATGTTCAAAGTATTTTGTGATAAGCGGTGAGACAAAATCAAAGTGGTGAGAACGATCTTAATCTTGATGTTCCTGGTTGTAGGAGAGGTGAGGACGGACTGTTTCTAGCACTGGAAAGCTATTCTGAAGACTTTTCAGGGTGTTTAGAAGTTTCTGGCAGTCTTCTAACTGTTATTATAGAGCTACAGCATATTTCTGCATTGCTAATGCCCTAGAAGTATTAATTCACTTTGATATGCTAATTAGAGAGCATTATGCAAGAAATGAGATTAAGTGGCAGCATGAAGTCATTTGCCTGTCACTAAATTGAGTGTTTTTAGCAGGAGGGTTTTTTCTCCCAGATTTTCTTGGTTTTGCATTTAGATAAGCTGCATGTGAGATTCGGTCTGAGTGGTGTTCTTTGTCCTTCAGTGTGTGACGTTCTTGTGCTATATGCATAAAAAAAAAAAAAAAAAGACAATTAAAACATTTCATTCTCTCACGTTTCTTACAATTCCAGGACAAAGGCTGCGTTCATGCTGTACCTTTTTACCTGTAGGCTGCTTGGGAAGACAATGAATGCATTGAGTGAAAATGGCCTGTGATTCAGATGAGTTTTGCAGTTGTTCCTCTGTGCTGGGTTTGTTTTATCCTGCTGGCTACTCCCTTGTCTCGCTCTCATGCTTGGAAGAGAGGCTCACAGCAGCAGCAGCAGCAGCAGCAGCAGCGGGAGCGGCAAGAATAACAAAGGTGAAAGATTACCTCCATATGGTATTTCTGACCAGGAAAAGAGAGGTTCTGTAGCAGGACTCCTCTTTGATGTGAGGTTTAATCAATAGAAAGAGATTACAGAAAACTATTACAGGCTAAATCACGGAGTGCCACAGAGAGGCTTAGCCCTCTCCACAGCTCTCTCAGCTGCATGGCGCTTCTTTTGGCTGCGTATTGACTTGTTGTTTTCCTGACCTTTGACTCATCAGGTTCAGAAATGGGGGGTCTGGAGAGGCAGGGGAAAGAGAGAGAGAGAGAAAGAGAGAGAGAGGGGGAGAGCGAGTGTGGCAGATTCAGGCTGATAAATGCTCCGATCCAGTGTTTAAAGCAGTGGATTAGGGAGGGACTGCACTCACAGTCCGAGCCAATGTCGGCGGCGTGTTGCACATGTTGGATTTGGCTTCTGAAAACCGCTAAACATGCTTTCATGTCTGTTTACCGGTTCGCCTATGTTATGTGTAATGTTCAGCTCGGAAAGACTGTGTTAACTAAATACAGTTCAGGATGAGCCTGTAATTAACCACATGCAAGGCTGACTAAAAGCATTACCTGGAGTAAATAGAGTTAGGACTGAGGAGGTAAGCATTTCTGAAATCTACAGGGAACATTAATTTCAATGTTCCCTGACAAAGTTAATGAGCCTTCTCATTCCAATAGGGTTATTATTATTAATATCAAAATTATTATTATTATCATGATTATTATTATTATAGGTAGAAAAGAAAACTATATTTTATTTGACTTTATTTTTATACCTTTTATTCCTTTTGGGTGCTTAAAAAGCTCCAGTAAATGCATGACAGAGAACAGAAAGCTATTCAGCAGGAGAGACAATTGACTTTGGCTGCTTTTTGTCTCAGAGAGCCCCAGTGATGCGGCTGCAGTGACTAGATAGTGTTGTGCCGAATGGCTCGCGCACAGCTGGGTTCCTGACTGGCTCAATGGCAGGGCCACTAGTGCTTCCTCCTCTAAAGCACGAGGGGGACCGGGGAAGATGTGGTTATTATCTAAGTAGCTCCCAAATACCCTCCATTTCCCCATCAGCAAAGATGAGAAGAAAGAGAGCCAGACAAAGAGGGAAGGGTAGAAAAACAAAGAGTATACATGTCAGTTTCATTTGGAGGGGTAAATGCTTTTGTGCGGTGGAGATGGATGCCTGTGCACCGGTGCTGCCTGGTATCTGCACACACGGCTCCTCAAACCTGTTTTTTTTTTTTTTTTTTTTTTTGTACGATGATTCAGTGCTGTCCCTCCATCTGCACACACGAGCACCCATCTTGCACACGTCTCCCTCGCTCCCCCTCCAATCGCTCCAAGCGTTTTCTGCAGGCTCCTGCGCGATCAACAGCTCATAATTGTTTTTTGCACATACGTTATGCAAATGAGTCTTTATGGCAACTGGCATAACAATTAGCATTCTCCAACAATATTTTAGTAGGTTAATTGCGAAATTTCTGAATTGTACATCTGAGTTGTTAATTAGGCATGACAGAGGTGGTGAAATAGTTATCTTCAGGCGGTGGCAGCCAGCAGAGGCTGCTTTGGATGCAAAAAGGAAGGATTGATTGAAATTAGTTTACAGCAGTAGCAATGTGGCAGTTGCCTCTTGCCTTTTTCTGCATCTGTTTGTCAGTGAATGTAAAAATATAAACCCGAAGCAGACAGGGAGACGCTAGTTCAAATGATGACCTGAGACACTGAACAGAGATGTGAATGATACAACTTGTTGTCTTGTCAACACGACTTAGAAACTGCTTTTTTTTTAATGCATCACTGTGGCTGTGCACTTGTCAAAACTGCAAAAGACCTTTGACCTGACAGACAGTTAAACCAAACTTTCCTGTTTGCAGGAGTTGAACTATATGAGTTTCTACTGCTTGAAATAAAGTTAAGCAAAAAACAAGCAATTTAAATATTTCACACTTTCAATTTTATAATGAAAAATTATATTTTATATTTCTTTAACAAAAAGAAATTTTAAAACCCAACATCTATGTGTTAATGAAACACATAGTTGCAAATAATGAAATAAAGCTCTAATGTGCTTATGTTTATGAGGAGCATCTTTTTCTTTGACAGTACTTTTGAATTGTGTATCTTTCTTCAGTTGTCATCTCAGCTTATTTACAGATTTAAAAAAATAAAAAAAGCCCTCAACACGAACTTTTCCCGAATCTCCGGTGTCATGACATTCATTACAGTGTCACTTGATGGTCGAGGATATGTAACTCCACAGAGCCAGTTATTAGTGTAAAAAGGGCTACAGTGAAAGACTGGTGCAAAGCAAGTCCTCTCTCAGTAATGACTCTGCTATTTATAGGTCCCTATTTCATTAGCTCTAGTGTTTCAGGGAAGAGTTTTCCTCATGGGACAATAGACACCATGATGTTCATTTACTCTGTACACATTACATGTGGACAACTAAATGACCCATCATTTGTGAGTGCAAGAACACTCAAGACAACGCTTTTGTCACTGCTACTGCTTTAGCAGAAGGAACCAAGTCTTTATTTAAGATTTTTACAATTCTTGTAGGTAGTTGAATCACTGAATTTTATACCCTTTTAGAGTGTGTGCACGTGTTACTCCTACAGGTAACACACTAGTGAGTGAATGTACACATTTTAAATCTCACTTACAATATTGTGACACTTCAGCTCGTTGCTTGACAAAATCAGAGTGATACACTGCTGTCACCTTTCTTGTCTTTACACACATTTTTTTTTAAATGCAAAAATGGGAAAAAAAGAAGAAGAAATCTGAGCACTTTTCCTCATTTGCGAGTTTGAAAATGAAGCCCCTGTTCCCATTGTTCCATCTGCCATTGTTCCACATGTTTCATACATTAGAATGATATATTGAAGGCAGAAATGGGAAAAAGACTGCAATGCAATGAAATTTTAATCAGCGTCTTCTGCTGCTTTAATAAGGCAAATAATTCTTATTGGCTGCTGTGTTAAGATTTCTGATATTTAATTCATAACAAACCTTGCATTATTCTGCTTTAGCCCTGAGACAAGCTCCACTCTGCTGCCTGCCAAGAGGCAACTGTGGGGGAAAAAAAGAAGTAAAAGGAAGTGCAGACTGAGCATTTTTCTTATCAGTTGTGGCATAATAATATCACATTGTTTTGATTCTGCCTGTGAATTTAAATATATACTTTGAATCATTTAAAGTGAGTGTGTTACTGGAGTTAATGACAAAGAAACTGGTCACCTGGTCCCTTTTTTTTTTTTTTTTTTTGCAATAATGAGTCAGTATGACCATTTAACAGGCATACTATCTCTTTATTTTCTTAAGTCCTTGAAGTTCATTTTTGTGTCTGAAGTAATGGAAAGATGGCGAGGGGCCAGCAGCTAGGTGCTGGCTCATGTTACAGTGAAACGGCGGGCCCTGTTTTCGTCTCTCGGTGAAATGGCTTAATTGGTGTCAGAGCCCCAGGGATAAAGGCCTCTTGCTCTGAAACACAGCCACACAGGCCCTGTCTTCCCTCAAACCAGGAGGAACGGCCGGCGTCTGCTGGTGAATGAGGACTAAGCTGTGGCATAACAATACCAAATGATGTTTGGGATGACAGAAATTAATATGCGCTTGCTCCCAGAAAGCTATGATTAATGACGGCGAGCAGGGGAATGCTGTCCCTCCTTTTGCTCCTCTTTGATGGGGATTGAAAAGCAGGAAAAAAAAAAAAGGCTGGTTTCTCCTCTCTATAGAAAGTGGAGGTCATCCAGAGTACATTACTGCAATTCTTCTCCTGATTTTTCCTCAAGCAGAAGGCAGGAAAGGACTGAGCACTTGTAATGAATTTTGGAATGATTCACTAACACTGTGAGCCAGTGTATTGTCCCATGTCATGTGGCTCAAAGAGACACTTACCTGTGTACCTCTGCAAAAATATTAGTCCACTGCTCCTAATTTTACCTGTAATAATTAGCAGTCTGAATATCACTCTGATAATTACAGATATATTTTTAATAACCTGTGCAGGATCATTTGAAGTGATAATTTGTACTAAAAAGGAAGCATTTCTAATTTTAATAATGGAGCTAATAACCAACGTTCTGGTTGTCTTTTTTTTTTTTGTATGGAATTTTACACACACCCATTGATTCAGAGGCAAATGTGTGAACAAAATGGTGGTGTGCTGTTGCCATGATAATGATCTGTATCTGTTGTGTCCTAGGAGGAGACACATGAATATTTAATTGTGTCTGCTAGAGAGATCCCCAGACCCTTCTGTTCATATCTTACTTTCTCTAATGTGTTTCCACCCTCCCAGGTACTTCCTCTCTAAGTAATGGAGAATTAAAGTGAACATTAAAATGATATAAATTGCAATGTAAGGGATTTCTAAGGACATTTGTCTCCACACAACGCGGTTGAAAATTCAAATGGCAAGTTTTGACAATGGACATTCTGCTGACACGGTGCATTTGCCTCACGTTGGCTCCTCAAATAAGCATTTCCTCTGTCAAGAGTGATTGATACGTATTAAGCATGCACTTTTTACATCACAGTGCTCTGGAAGATGATGTGGGTGCAAGGATATGAGTTTTAAACAGTGAATGAGTTCCCCCTCATATTGATCTATTTGTGTTGCCGGAGTGGCAGGTGCTATACGAAGACTGTGTCAGCTTTGATTGTTTGTGTCAGTGATCCGAGCCGACACTGAGCTCTCGTAGTGTTCGTCACTGCACTTGCCTCCTCTTGATGAATGGCAGCACACTGCACAGATCCTCAAAAAAAAAACAAAAAAAAAAAAACTTCTGTCTTTGCTGTCTCACAAAGCCTGTGAATCAGCGCTTGCTGGTCCTCACAGACTATTTATCTTTATCTTGTGCGTGAGATTGTGGGACATCCCTGAAATGTCCCAAGGGTTTTTTTTTGGTGCTTTAATAAAATTACGTAAAAGATTTCCACGCAAATGTGAGCATCAGTTGTTGAGAGACAGGAGGTGTGGTTCCTCTCCTCTAAATATTCAAGATCAGTTCTTAACCTGTGTGTGTGTGTGTGTGTGTGCGCGTGTGTGTTGGTGTGTGTGTTGGCAGGCCTGCTAGGTTGTGGCATGAAGGTGAGGTGCGTGGTGCTCTGTAAGTATGCAGAGCACGGTGGGCCTCTCGCGGGTGCTGAAGGAGAGCATGGAGTGGCAGAGTTAATTTATTTAATGACTGAGCGTCTTATATCTCCCCAGCCCTGATTAGAATCCATGCTTGATGAGGGAAGCGATAGAGGGGTGTGCACTGCCCCTAGGCCCTAGCACGTACGTTCATGGTTTTCTTTCTCCAGTGCCTATTTTCCCTACCCCCAATCCACTGGGTTTTACAAAGAAAGAAAGAAAGAAAGAAAGAAAAAGGATCATTTCCACTTTTGTCTGTCGCACTATTTTGTGATTACGTCTCTACGTGTGATCATTTTGTTGCACACTGACAGGAAATTTAGCTCTGAGGCTGATTAAATGTGCGTGTGTGTGTATGTGCGTGCGCGCGTGTGTGCTCAATGATAAAGACGAAGTGCTGTGGAGCTCTATGAACGTGGGAAAGCCAAACAGAGTGTGTCACTTTGGCAGCACGGGCTGTCAGCATTGGGGAGCTGCAGTTGTAAAAACCATGACCTTCCTCTTTGCCAGCATGTCTCTTGCAGAGCCAAAGCGCTGCCCTGTAGATCTGGGCTGGCTGTGGGAGGGAATACAAACACAGAGAAAGGACAGACAGTGGAAAAAAACGGTAAGAGCCATAATTGTGAGGGGGGGGTGAAGTAATGAAATACTTCTTGGAGCTATCATGACTGAGAAGGTGAGGGAGGGAAAGCAAGAGGACTGGCGAAGAGGGAAAAAATACTCCTAGGCTTCTAACATTTCCATGAGCCATCATCAGTAATGCCGCAGCAGCCTCACAAACCAGAAATTATTTCTTCAGGCGTCGCTGTCAAGTGTTATTCAAATAACACCAGCCTCACATTTGAATAACAGCCGACATTTTGAATTAATTAATCAGACAAGATAGTCTGGGCCTTTTCTCATTAGTCTACAGGTCAGGCTGGGGAAGATATATGCGCTGGTGATGATATACTTGTCTTTAATAGTGATTTATGGAGATTTTGGATTGTACTCAATTCGTCAAAGGGCCCAGTAGCAGAAAAATAGGACAGTGCATATTTCATTACCTAATCTTTGATATGTTGCATGATGCTAAAAGATACAATCCTGTTGTTTAGATGCACAGGAAGCTCGTTTATATTCACTCTTCTTGAGTGAAGAGGTGCATACACACGCGCACACACGGACTCGCATGCACATACACACGCATGCACACATTTAATCTCCTCTCATAGACCTCTCCCATTTTACTTTTCCTATGCAATTAAGCGAGGGCTGTAAATTATAACTGTGTCGTACTTTAATTATCATGGTGTAAAAATAGAGTTCCTGTCTTTGAGAGGATTTCATTAACTTACTCAATATTCCATGTCAGTTCAGAGAATCACAAGATTGCAGCGAGGTTTAACATGCTCTGAATCAAGAGTCTTATTTCCTTGGATGTTATTTACATTAAGTTGAAAAGTTAAAAAAAAAAAATGTGTGTGTGTGTATGTGTGTGTATATATATATATATATATATA
>CM076654.1:18521299-18585196 GCA_038496675.1 Rachycentron canadum
AAAAAAAAAAAAAAAAAAAGGCCAAACGAAAAAGATGGATGAGCTCACAGCGGTTCCGGCATCATCAGGTACATTTGAATATGAACGGCTCTGACTGAAAGGTTATGACCCATAAAGAGGGGGAACAATTTGAGCGAAGTGTGCAGGGGGAGTGTGTGTGTGTGTGTGTGTGTGTGTGTGTGTGTGTGGGGCGGGGGGGGGGGGGGGTCAGCGTCTGAACTGGCTGATGGGAGCCAGAACATGAAACAATGCCGGGGGAACGTCTGGTGGGTTCGCTGCACAGAATTACAAGCGAGGGAGCAGGCCTGCTGAGGCAATTACAGCTTAATGGGGTCATTTGGAAGGCAATTGCCAGGGGTTAATGTAGTATGGAGAGATGAGGTGAGATTGAAGTGAAATTTTTGGCTAGAAAATGTGTTCAAATGAAAAGGGAGCAGGCAGACAAGTTGCGCGCTGATGGGGTGGGAGGTTGATTGGGGGAACTGGAATGCAGGCTTTCACTGCCACACAGATAGACGCGAGGCCTGCTCGCTTACTTGTATGTGCACCAGTGCAGGCAAATGCACATGTCCACACAGGTGCCACTGCGCTCGTTCTCCTCTCTACGTCTTCACCCAAGCCCGTGCGCACTTTTTTTTGGCATCTCCTTGCTGCCTAAACCACGAACAAGAGCTCCACTGTTCCACTTTGGTGCTGAAAACTGTCTGTTGTGCTCACAGACATGTGTTGCTGGAGCTGTGGTTTTCTTTTGATTACCTGTGATATAATTTCCTTTATTAGAGAACACTAACCATTAGGAGGCAAAACCGAAAGTGTCACAAGTTGCTTTTAAGTGAAACAGAGAAAGATGTGTCAAAGAAACTACAACAGACCGACACCCAAGAGAACATGGATAAAAAGGATCATTATGCGCTGTTACGTTAGCCAGTTCATTACCTTAATTGCCCAACATAATCCGGTGTTGGAAGGGTGCACTGGAGCTTTGGGAAGGAGTCTTTGCCAGGACCACCGAGCCCAGGTCTCATCTCCCTGATCCCCTGATCTGTAGCAAGCAGACCAGTCGTGCTAACGTTAAACTTTGATCAAAGCCAAACTTATTTAAGGTCAGCCATGTGAAATCCCCTGGGAGCCGCTGTGTGCGCTGAAGCAGACGGCGATATAGGAAGTAGTACAGCACTGTGCCTTGCTGCTGCTGCTGCCTGTGACCGTGCTGGATCACTGGACAGCAATAGCATTATCATCAGCCCTTTCAAGTCTTCAGCATTTTTACGCGATTATGCTCAACAGTGGAACTCAACATCATCCATGGGTGGAGATTCCTTGAGAGTGCTCTCTCTCTCATACCCTCCTCTGTCTGTCTGTCTGTCTTTCTCTCCCTCTCTCTCTCTCTCTCTCTCTCTCTCTCTCTCTTTCTGTCATCTGTGTGAAGCCTGTGCCTCCCCTCTCCTCCCCTTCCCCTCCACGCAGGATTTTGGCCAAGAGCCGGCCACTTCACTGAGGCAGATTTTCCCAGGCTCCCCAAAGGCTATTTTACCAGGATTCCCATTAGGTCTTTACCCATTACCAATGTTCCAAATCATTTACAGAAGAATCTATTTACTTTATGTGGTAATGGATTCATTTTACATCGCTTGCACTAAAGAAACTCAACATTTAACATGCACTTTCCCCCAGTTGATTCCTTTACTGTATTTTCTACGTTCTGTTTGTTTTTATCTGTTATCTGTCTCCCCTTCAAATCCTCCTCACACTGTGCTTTCCATTACAGTACAATATTGTAGAGGTGGTGGAGCATTGTGTCAGTGCTGCAGGAAAAACAAGTATGATGCAACTCTGTTGTCATTTTAGAGTGACAAATAGACAGTGGCAGACAATCAGAAAGGGGGAGACAGTGCAGTGGTGTCGCTGACAAACTGTGATGACCTTTGGGTCCTTTGGCCTCCAGAGTGGCACATACAGTGTTTTCCTCAGGTCAGCAGCAGCATGAAAATGCTGGTTCTTCCTGGAGAAGAGCCCAGCCTATTGCACTCATCACATTTGAATCATCAAAATCAATAATCAGTCAGATAACCTTTGGTTAAATTGGATGCATGTGTCTGGGATAAGCTATAAAATGGGGATGCGGTGTCTGTGTGCCGTTTTACATTTTAAAATACTATAAGTTAGCCATGCTAAATCATAAGTAATGCATAAACGGTCCATAAAGCAAAGCTTTTACAACAGCAAGCATAGCTCCTAAAGCCACTGAGCACTTCTCCTTCCCCTATTCCATGTCACCAAAGCATCCCATCAAAGCCTGCCTCCTTCCTGTTGTAAGGTAGAAAAAAAAATCAATGCCGCAATCTTTTCTTTTTGCCTCCTCCAATCCGTAATTGAAATGGAAAATCAAATGAACGGCAAGCAGATAATTGTTTTATCAATATTCCCTGCCTGCCCTACAAGGGTCAGTGCAGAATGATCATGAGTCGGGGATATGACGAGGACAAAATGTGAAATTGAACAGCTAGGAGGCAATAAATCAGCCTTGACAACTAAGAGTGACCAGCATGTAGCTGCAGCAGGCAGCTCTCCCTTCAGAATTTGTCCTAAAGCTGTCTGCACTAAATGGGGAATATTCATCTCATTATTGTTGCACTTAATATTGCTATCAAATATTATTCTTAGAGTCCAGACGGGAAGTCAAGGTCACTGGTTCTATTATTGTTGTCATTGTTAGTGTGTGATATTGAGAGTATAATAGAGGGCAAAGCCATATGGTCGGCTAGGCTTATGAAGAGGCAAAGAATAAATTTAGTCATTTGTTAGAGTTGAGGAAAGAAGTGGTTTCCTTTTATCATGTTCATGACTATTACTGCTGCTAATAAATTACTATTCAAGGTTAAAAACCAACGTATGTACAAAATCACCAACAACAGCACCAGTAGCAACTTTGCCAGTTTCTGATGGACAACAGATCATTTATGCATTTGTCACGTTTCACTGTCAAAATGTTGGGTCTGTAGCATTTTGTGTTGAAAAATTACAAATGAGTCGATTCAGATACAATATGTAAATCAATAATTGATAATCTGCATGGTAACTTTTCACATATAGCATACTAACTGGTAATATTGTTCCTCTGAGCTTTGATGATTGTAGACTTAGTCTACAAGCCTATGGATATTTGTTTGGTCATAGAGGTTTTAGACAATGTTGACAAATGTTACATTCATCCATTAATTTTATAATTAATTTCTCAAATAACTAAAATATCGTAAAACTGTAGAAAATTGCCAAAAGAGTTATTCAGTTCAACCACTTTGCGAAGTGGTAACGCAGTTTGTGTTCTTTAATACAGTCATTATAAATGACTAGTGGCAATATAGTAAAACACAGTTGCAATAATATGAAATATGTCTTTATAGGAGACAGTTGTTGACAAATACTTTAATTAATAATTAAATTGTTAATTAATTAATTAATTAATTATCAATGTAATTAATTCAATTGATAATTGATAATAAAAAGCAGCTACAATGGCATTATATCTGCTTATAAACACAGTATAGTGTGTTATAAATAATTTTTTCCAAAAACATTTGATTCACAAAACTATAGGACAAGGAAACACGTATTGTTCACAAGCTGAAGTGAGGTATCGTTTGACATGTATCCTTAAGAAAATGACAGAAGTGATTAATCAACTAGTAAAATAATTGCCTCCTAATTTTCTGCCAAACAACTTATTACTTAATAATTATTAATTTCAACTCTACCATGATGCATGTCAGTTTATTTTTACATATCCCACATTATGTGTCTTTAAATAAACCCATCGTGTCAGCTTTCTAAGTCTTGTAAAAACTGCAGATAAAACAGTTGCCACAGAATCGACATCCTAAATCATGTGACGTCCCTTCCCATCTGGCTCATCCAGTTGCAAGGCATTGACAAAAATATGAAATTGATTTGGTTGAAGGGTGTTAAAGAGCCGACAGGAGAATGTCACAAACAATGAATGGTCACAGCTTGGAGGAAAATCAATGACAGAGGTTGCAGCCAGTCTGGAGTGCTACTTGGCAGTGTTACACTGTTCCTGGAAAAGAGCTGTCTTGTGGCCTTGGTTGTCTGATCAAAAGGAAAACTTGATAGGTTTAATGAAGGACGATACAATAAAACTGACATCGGAGATATAGACACTGTTTCACTTCAGTGTAGGTGGCAGCTATATGTTTGCACTGTTTGAAAGTCATTTGTAATTTGCTGCTGTGGGATGACTTTCTACCATATGCGAGA
Organism: Rachycentron canadum; assembly: GCA_038496675.1. Taxonomy (NCBI): domain Eukaryota; kingdom Metazoa; phylum Chordata; class Actinopteri; order Carangiformes; family Rachycentridae; genus Rachycentron; species Rachycentron canadum. The sequence goes on from CM076654.1 coordinate 18,525,575, forward strand.
TTGTAATGCATAATCAGTGATTCCCTGGTAGCCTGTAGGGCAATTGTTGTCACCTTGTGAAGCTCATGTGTACTGCAATGTCTACATGTGATTGTAGCATTTGGAGTACAATTTTACACTTTGGAGATGCGCAACAACATTTCTACATAAATCATACCAGGGTCAACGGAGGAGAAAAATTTGTTCAATTTAAACACGGCATGTGGATTGTACAGTGCACAGCAGATTATGATCCTTGGAAGGAGAAAAAAATGAATTGGCAGAGTGTCTTTCAAGTGGACAAAGTGATGAAAATCCCCCCTACTTTGTTGGGATTGCAGTTGTAAGCTTTGCACCATATGCTACTTTCCTCTTTAGCTGGGATTATGCCATCATTATTGCTGATAAAAGCTGTTTACTGCCTTGGCTCCAAATCGATGCTCGGGGCGCTCTGAAACTGGCATTCCCTCTCCAGAAGAATTCATTCCATGCCAGCTGCTCAGGATTCAACCCCCTTTGTTTAAGATTTCACAGTTTTTGTGATGTTTATTTTCTATTTAGTTTTTGCCCCCACCCTCCCTACGCCCGCCACCCTCACACATGAGGTTTTTCCTGCATTAGCATATGTTTGCAACAAATTGACATTTACATTTGATTTACTTAGAGCAGATTGAAGGTGTCTCAGATATACTTATACAATACTCTTGGTTCAACGGTGCTATTGAACACAGCAGGGCCGGTAAAATAGAAATAATAAGGCTTGTTTTGAGGTGATGGTTTCAGTACCAAAATGCAATCATGGCTCGGGAATGCTCTTTATTTGGAGCAATATCCTAAAGGCTGCCTTCTCACAGTGTTACCAATCAATGGCATAATCAGTCAATGCAGATTCAGCCCGACAGCTGTGTTAAGATAACAACTGGTTCTCATGACTATAGCGGCCCCAATGACCTTGTGTGCCTCAAATTAATAATGTAAAATCAACACAAGACAACCACCCCCCTGGTTCCCATGCAGACAGTGATGAACTACCTTTTTGCCTCACCATCAAAGGCCACTCAGACTAAGTCATGTTTCAAGGCACAGAGCACAACGTCACTTTTTTTTTTTTTTTTTCCAGCTTAGGCTCCATGTCCCTTAAATAATGTCTCTCACTCTTCCTCTACGGCTCCCTAGTACCCAGGGAAATCATACTGATCAATATTTCCCATTTTAGAGGAACTGCAGCAAACATTCACACAGGATTTACTGTAGCCCCCTTTAGACTTTAATCAAGCTATAATTTAGATCCAACAAACAAAAGGTTCTGTTGAAAATATAGGGAAGTCTATTGGCTTCATCTATCTATCTATCTATCTATCTATCTATCTATCTATCTATCTATCTATCTATCNACTCAGTGTTGCATGTGGTATCCACCTTCAGTTGTTGATTCAGTGTTTTACATTATTTGGAAATAGTTTATCATTTCCTAATTTTTACAGCATCTACATGCATATATTTTTTTAACCAACTAGATCAAGTTGAAAAGCAGCCATAGGAAACAAAGGCACAAAGACTTGGAATGTGGCAGCAAGTCAATGGCAGATATTCTTCATTGTTTTCTATCATTTCAAAACACAACCAGCAGCCCAGCAGGCAGTGTTGGGACTAATTCAGAGAATATTGTGTACTTTTGGTCTGTAAGTGAATTTGGTCCAACTTCAATGTGCAACACGCCGTGCTCTGGCTGGGCTTCCTGTAGCAGAGAAATAAATGCCAAGCTGCCTGTTTACTAGTAAGTAGTGGTGTTCCTCACATTTTCAGTTTAATGACTGTTTAAAAGCATGATGATTGTGTGTGTGGGCTGCAAGGGAAGACAGGTCATAATGGAGTCATGAGGGCCATAATTATCAGTTACATTTGTGTCATGTTAATAGTGTATTAACGGTTTGGAAAAAGAGGGATAGATAGAAATATGCGTATTCACATTTCTTCCATAAAGTTAGACAAGAAAAATGAAATTACCACTTGGTTAGCTGGTTAGCTTAGCATAAAGACTGGATACTTGGCTCTGTCTAAGATAATAAAATCTGTCTGCCCGCACCACTAAAGCTTTGGAAAAGTGAGAGAACTTTAGATAGGCGTTGGTCTTTTGGACAGAGACAGGATAGCTGTTTCCCTCCTTTTCCAGTTTATGCTAAGATAAGATAACTGGCTGCTGGCTGTAATGCTCATATTTATTTCCCTTTTTTTCCCAAAAATGTCAATGTCTACTTATTTAACATAAAGTTTTACCAGGAATTTTCTTATGCACATCTCAGAAATATTCTCGCTAAGCTACAACCTCATTTAACATTAATGTGATCATATCAACATCACCACAGTGTCTGTGGTATTCAGCAGAGAAGACAATGCAGCCGGGTCTTTTGAATAAGTAAAGAGACACTATTACTTACGCATTCATTTTGGCACTATCAGCAATGAATCATGGATGTGGTGAAGGGCTGCATTTATCTGTGAACAGGACAGGGACTAAAGAGGTTTATCAACACTTTCGAACATCCACTGCCTCCCTTTGAAGTGAGACGCACCGTGAAGACATAAAAACAAGAACAACAACTAGCCAGAAGTGCTGGCAAAATCGTCATCCTGCTGTAATTATTTATGGTGCAGAGCAGTTAAAGTAATTATGAGGTGTTCCTATAAAACAAGCCTGGCTGTGAGGTCTTTATGTATTTATTGTCCACGTCAACTAGTTTGTTCTGAATGGCTTCAGTGGAAAAGCACATTTCAGCAAAAGGTGTCACACCCATACATCTTGTTATGTGTTCATAGTGCTTACTTGCAAAGTGCCATTCTTATTCATGTCTGAATGGGCATATGCCACACAAAGGACACCTCAGAAGGAAGTGATTTCACTGCGAGAGTGCACGGTAAGTGGAAGCAAAGTAGTTGTACTGATGCATTGACATGACATCAAAGCAAAACTCAACATCAACACATAGCTGGCTATCTTTGGAAAGTGATGATGATCTTTGCTGTGCCTCTCTTCAACAGTGAGAAAGATTGCAACGTACAGCCGTCTGCACGCCACATCCCATCTGACATGTTGACACAGTAGGTCCTTAAAAGTGCATGTGTCAGGAACTTGGAACTAATAGTGCAATGTCTAACTTCAGGAGATTAGCCAAGCAATGACATAAGCTGTGGCTGCTGCGGTGTTTAGACACCCGTTTTTGAAAAATGTGCGTGGCATTCGTACGTGAGGAGAGAGAAATGAAGGTGATGGGAAAAGCTCTGCAAGAGTGGAAAATAAGTGAAATGTAAGTCATAGGTAGCAATATTTTGATAAAGTAATCATGCTTCAGGAGCAAACCTCGGACTCTGAAATCAGCCTTTGGTGATTCCGCGGAGCTCCTCCGAACATGGCAGCATCAGATTTACAAATTGAAAATCATTAATAATTCTAACCAGGATGTGATAAATCTGGAATCACTCCCGATGAACCTGGACACACTTTCATAAATCAAAAAGATTACTTGGAAATTTTTTAAAATCTGACGTCAAAGTGTCAGACTTACTAATGGTTTTTGTAGATCCCTTACCGTGATATATCATTAATCTGAGATACATTTGAAGTGTGTCACCGGGCCAATATGTGATCCCTCTAATATTAGGAATATGCTGGTCTGTGTCAATACAGGAGCTAGAGAGGGATGAAAGCGGGCGGGAGTGCTGGGGAGTAAGTTGCCGTGGTTTACATTTTGATAAGGCAGTTCAATGAATATTTCAAATGACCATACACACCAGGAACGGATCATCCGTATATCTGAGTCTAACAACTGTTCTGGTGGTGGTGCATTCTGGTAACAGTGATAATGCTGATGATGATGATTGTGCATGGCAATCAAAACAGATAACCCACTATAAAGGTGATAATGTATTTTAATGCAGTGCAAGTTTCCCTCCAGAGAATATCCACACAGAAAACTCTGTATCCCCAAAATCCACATCACTGCTGAAATACCTTCTTTATTCTGAGAGCAGCGTTGCTGAGACTTAGAAGTGCTATTGTGAAGAAGGTGGTATTGACTGTGATGGTGAACAGGGCACCTCTGTAATCTAAATGTCATTCACTGAAAAGCATCTCCCACACAGCCAATGGCTTTCATCTGAATGTGCCTCCAAAAGATTCAATTACTTTTTCTCTCCTTCTATTTCTTTCACCCTCTGATCTCCACCCTCCTTCCCATGCACTAGTTGCTTATCTGCTGTGATTATAGTCATTATGAAGCAGCCGTGTCTGTAGTGAGATTTCAGCAGGAGCAGACACGCTCAGCCAGCTGCCTCTGCAACCAGGTCCTGTTTAGTAAAGGAGCTGTACTAAGAGTTAGCTGGAGATGTTATGCTGGGTATTTCAACTTCTCCTTGGCTTACCATAGATTCTCAGAGTCAGGGCATAACAGGGGAGTCAGTTACAATTATGTATTCTGTGCCATATATTCTGCAAACATAATTCACATTAACATGATTGGCTCCATCTACAAGAGCATCCAAAGGTTGTGTACTACACTAATACACGGCTCTGACTGTATTTCCTTTTCTGGAGAGGCAAAGGGGAGAAGTGCGGCAGCCTGAGGATAGAGGGCTGTATCAGCCAACACAGCTGCTCTTTTCATGTTCAAAATCTGTTTCTTGCACGTCTCCGTCTAGGTTTCAGGAGAGGGGGTGGAGTTTAAATGCGATGGAACAAAACTCATTTTTTGACAATGACATCAAAGGAGATGGCTGCTTTTGTGTTTGAAGTGGAGCATGTTTGAAGTGTTCTGAAGACAGTGGAGTGGTAGGGCAAGTTCATTGTTGCTTCGCTCTGGGGATGATTATCAGCTGCTATCGGTGCGAATCTCTGAAACAACTGTCAGCATGACATGTGAATAATGATCTCCCTTTTTCCACCTGCTGACGCCTAACCAACTCTGACACCTAAATACCTACAGTACTACTAGAGTTCAGACATTCATTTCTTCTTTCTTTCTTTGGCTGCAGTTTTATGCAATTCTTGGAAATTACTGAAGTTATTAAAACTTTATTTTACCCACACACTCCTACTTTGCACTGACAAGGACTATACTGTAAATACATCAAAGTACAGCTTTGAAAGCTCTGCATGTAAAACTACCAGTTCTAGGAACAAAGATTTCCACATAACTCCAGATAAATGCACAAATAAATACAACTAATATTGTGTTGATATAATTGTTAACTTTCTATTACCATTAAAGCGGAACCTAATCTAAAGTGTGCATTTTATGTTTATTAAATGCTGAAATGCTTATAAATACACATTAGCTATATTAAAAATATTCAGCCGAACATTACATAATTTCATTTTGAGAATGAAGGTGCATCTTGTACAGAACTCAAAACCTCATAGGATTACAGATGTCAGGGGCTATATAGGTTAACAGTCTATATACCAGTTATTAATGCTTTGTTAGAGAAGTTATTGACATTAATAAACCCTGTAAAGTATTTTACCTATTTATATTACCTACTTAACCTATTTCCATTTTCAGTGCACTCTCACTGTAAACAGTCATGTACATATCTGATAAACTATATATGCTATAGCAATTATCTACTGTGTGTTTACAGCTTGTATTGTACTAATATAAGCACTTAAAATTTACAACACATAGTTAGTTATAAACCATTCATCAAGTCCAGATCAGCTAAACAGGACAGGAGGGAAATTTTATTTAAATAATCATTACAGATGAACATCATCCACTTTCAACATATTTGCTTATTGTGTTACCTGCACATACAGTATTTACTCACTGCAGGAAATGCCATGTTTTCCATGTCTCTCTGATAATTGTGTGAGTCAGAGAGCAATGGCTGACATTGCCCTTAAATATTAACCAGTCTTTGATATTAGCTCCTGTCATATAACCATGTGCCCTTAATGGTTACATTAACCTAGTAAAACAGACAAGTTAACAGTCCTCCCAATATGTGTAGGGAGCTCTAGATTTAGTTGGGCCTCTAAAATCCTCCTCCGCTAACTATTATTGTACATGGGTTGGCAGTCTATAGTCCAGCCAGTAAAATCTTTCAGGAAGGGTCATTAAGGATATTTCATTATCTCCATATTGCCAAGGTCAGGTTGTCCATATATCCACTTTACGGCTGCTAGGGGAATATGCTGCGACTGTAGTATAATAGACCAGAAAATGTCCACACCAGGAATGATGGGAAATCAATATTGGGCCCAGCTCATCAATACAAACCCCATTTTCACAAGCAGGAAGAAGGTACTCGGAAAAAAATGTTGAAGAAAATAGATTGAATCAGAGCGAGAAAATAAAATAAAACAATGTTTTATTGTTAATAAAATGTTTGTTTTTTGGTGTACAATATGCTGCGAGACTCGTCACAGAAGAGGTTTAAACCGGTTTGGCTTGATTTTGTTTTAATCTGCCAGCACTGGATCAGGCAGTCCATAAATGTCCCAGCACAGTCATGTAACCACGTTAAAGGAGAAAGAAACATGGGTTGTGACAATGATTTGCCCCATTTGTTACAGCAGTGGCAGCCAGGGGCCTCAATCTGCCTTTGGTTTGTTAGAAGAATGTTGATGCCTTCAGTTTATTGCAGGGTAATGGCGAGGAGAAATGTAGGATGCCGACAAACAAAGGAACGTTTATATCATTACGACTTAGGGAGGATATGTAGTGGAAACCAGTCAGTCATTACTAAAACAATTCCGCTGTCATACACAGATGATATTTGACACATTTTCGTGCCAAGTATTTGCGATTAATCAATCATACATAAAACACAACCCTCCTCTAAGATGCAAGGTGTAAATGTGATGAGGTGAAATTATCAGTTACATGTCGGCTATTTGTTAAATAAACATGGCAGAGCATGTTGTGGTCCAACAAGGAATTTACAATGTGCTATGGTGGAGAAAAGAGAAAACAGCCTGTGGTTGTTTAACCAGCCAGTTGTAGCCTTGGGCGTTGTTTGTTTATGCAGCACAGCTTCCAACAAATGAATATCACACTGGCAAACTGATGTTGGAAAAAGCTAGGACTCTGCATACAAAAGCTTCTCCATGCCTTTCCAAACAACCACCAGCATCAAAACAAGCCCAGATACTTCAAGTGAGTTCTATTTCTCCACAATATAAAATGTATATTTTTGTCCTAAATTATTGTATAACACAAACACTGACTCACTGCTGTTACTGTACAGTAGATACATTGTCTTTGTGTGTGAACATTACACATTGTCTGCTGCATGTTAATGGCTTATTGACCATGTATGGTGTAATGAGACCTTGGGTGCAGGGGCAGCCATGATATATGAGTGTGAAAATTGGCCTCTGCTGCACTGATGACCTAATTTCAATATTCAGGGACTTGGGGATGGAAATGACACTTTTCACATTTAAGTGCTTTGTATTAGCCCCTGGCTTACTGTACTTCTGCCTAATTCCGGTCCACAGACAGAACCACACACTGCACGGAGAGACTGCATTGGCTGATATGGACCCTTCAAAGATTGCAAACCATTCATTGTGAACACAGCAAGGTGTACACCCTACAACCATCCGGCAGCGTGCACAGAGAGGGAGCATTTGACTTGTTCTAGGAGTCACCTTCATCTTTTCTGTTCAGTTGGCTTGATGCATGCATTCAAGAAAATAAAGCAGAGGCAGATTCCAAAAGGGCTCTGTCTTCAGAGATAACCTTGAGGATGTATGGCATTTAGCATTCTGCTCAACCTCGGTCATGGCTTTCCTGAAAGCAGCGATGGCTTCCCTAAAGCACATATTTTGATCCCTAGCCTTACGTAGGGAAACATTAATACCTTTTCATGCTAAATTGGAGTTTCCTATTTTTTTTTTTCTTTGGGGACTGACTTCAAACCAGAATTTAAAGACTGTCATTGCACGTTAGGGCAAAACGGGGATGAAGCTCGATGACCTATTTGTATTTCAGTCTGGGAGAGGAGAAGAACGCAAGGGTGGGGTATATAGCGGAAGGTTGTGAAAATGCAGACTTATTTATCATTCATCCTTTATTTCTCTTGTATTAGTGAGTGGAGGTGTCATGTTTGACACATCGAAAGTCTATGTTCTGCCAAAGAGATGTGACGCCAAGAGAGGTGTTGTTTTAACCTTGAGCCTGATTTAAGCAAACATGAATATATTATGTGCAGTATCCCTCATCCCCCAGCTGACGTGCTTATACTGTATTCTTGCAATGCTACTGTATATTAAATGCAGTTTTTACTGCAGACAGGAATATGAGCTGTCAGGTTCTGCACAAAGGACAGGTGAACCACAGCATGGCAGCTTTGCTTTGTTCCTTGACAAGGGAAGAAAATCCTGAAAGATGATCTGTAAACTATAACCAAAAGTACACTGTAGGTAGACAGACAGACAAACAGATAGATAGATAGATAGATAGATAGATAGATAGATAGATAGATAGACTTTTTACCTCACACCTGAGTTGTCATACAATAGCAGATGGGACACCGTGTTGCCAGCTACTGCTACGTAAGGAGAGAATGTTTGCTGTGTGTGTATTTGTGTGTGTATTTGTGTGTGCCATGGGGACAGCGCAGTAGCTCACGGTGCTCCGACAGGTCCACTGTGTGTGGTGTTCTGCAGCATCAGCAGCCGGACAGGGGCCAGACGGTGGATTTATGATGCCAGGGAGCGGAAATGACCTGCTTCTGTCATTGGGTGTGTGCCCCATCACGAGAGGCCCTAAACTATATTGGCACAGCGCTGACAGACATGTTTGTCATCCAGTCAGTTTTGAAGATACCAAGCACTGGGTATTACTCCTCTGACAAGCCCCTCCACTCAATCTGTGTGTCTGCATGTGTGGGTGCCATCTCTGTCTTTTCTGCTTTGTCTATATATTTTTTTTTTTTTTTTGATTTCAGAGCCTTGCTTCACGTCAGCTGTTTGCTTGTTGGTCAAATTTAAGTAATTTAAAAAGAATGCAATAATGTACACATCACACTGCTGGTATATTATATTACGATAGCTATACAATTGTAAGTAGCAAAGTAAGTTGAATATCTCATAATGTGTCTTTATAATCTGCATGCGGGTAATTACAATCTTTAATGATTGAATTTTTATTTATGTGAAGATACAATTAAGCAGGCAATTGATTCATCTTTAAATAATCTATATATTATATGCTCAACTACCCTGATGCAATTCATGCCTTTGCAAATTGTATCAGGAGTGGGATTTCAACTTTCCAGGATTAAGTGTGGAAGTGTTGCATGAACAGTGACACCTTCTGGCTTTCTGAAAAGGCCAAGTATGGCTGCATTCAAAATTTCAATTACTAACCATTTCACCTTGATTACATTCAGCATTCACACAGACAAAATAATTATAATTTACTAATGAATTGGTGATATTCATTGGGAGACAATCCAATGAGCCATTTATGGATTTCATTTACTGCTGGAGGTAGTTTGTGACTGTCACCTGCAAATGCAATTCTTTCATTTCAAATAAAGGAACAGACAGAAAATTATGAACACATCCAGATACATGAAAGCAGGGTAAATACAGACAGAGACTCATTAATGTTTATTTTGTGTCCATGATAAAAGTGAATTTTGGAGCTCTGGTAATGTGGTCAGTGTTGGGGACAGTTGGGGGGAGGGTGTAAAAGTCACATGATGTTGCCGTTCAGTGTTAATAATTTTGCTTGTAATCTCCTAATGTTGTTAAAGTAAAAAAAAAAATCTATTCTTTTATGCTTACCTTTTTCACCTCTCCACATTATCTGTGATGCTGTACACCTGCATATCCCGGCAAATAAAAGAGTTAAAAGAAAAAAAACAGCAGGCACTCCTAAGAGGACACTAGCTAATTACCTTTGCATTTGTTTTTTTAAAAGCTCATTACTTAGCATTTATGGGCCAATTATCAGATCAATCTGTAATGAGCCCAATTTAGTGATGTAAGGCTGATATATTTGTTAATTTTTACATGTGATACAAGTTAAGCAGACAAACGTGATGGGTGTTTAGAATGACTCAGTTGTAAGACATGAGATATAGTTCATGTAACTGAGAATTTGTAAGCGTTTGCAGGATTGCCACCACATTGGATATAAAATTGCAAAATATAAAGAGGGATACAACTAACAGGGGCACCGCAGAACACAGACTGCCAAGTGCATAATAAAGGATCCAGTTGTAATTTAATCATGATCATATCTTAAATCAATCTTTTGTCAGTGTAAAATGGATGAATGATGCCGTAACAAAAGCCATCGCACAACAGTAAATCACTTGATCAGCTCATTTAGTAGATGCACACCATTTATTAAAAAGGAGCACTTCATTAAATATTTTGGACCGTCTCTTTATTGGAGGTACAAAATTGTGGCTGATTTGTTGCGTTTGTGGCCTTAAAATCCCTGACCTACTTCTGTGATTTACACAGCAGACACCAAATTCTTTTTCTATCCACTTGAACTTTCAAAGATTTCCTCCATCACCAAGCAACCATCTACAGAGCCTTGCCTCACCCATCCACTCCGATGAATATTTTATAAAGATGCAAAGATTTTCCTCCTTCTTAGTGTGTAATCAAATGCACACAGAGCTGCAGGGATTTAAAGAAGAGATATAAAGTCACATCTTAAGGAAGAAATCCATTTTTCTTGAGCCTTGCATTCATTTTGGAATCAATGTGCCTCTCAAGAGACTGGCTATTCGAATCACACACAGACACACACACACACACGCACACTGGAAACCTCTTAGTTGTTATTCTGATCTTCTGATCTTTAAATGCTGTTAGACGGTAGCATTAATGGACTGTAGGTACTTAGTAATCAGAGGGCTATCATGCAGTGGTGCTTAACTGAACACTTATGAAATATGTTAATTAGGAGAGAAAATAAAGGTCAAAGCAGTGATCAGAACACAATGCTTAATATCCATGGTTTTCAAAAGTTCTGGTCTATTATTGTTTAACATTTAACACCAAAAGTAGATTCATAGCACTTGGTAAATTTTGCCATGACTTCTGAGTTTCAAGTGACTAATGTAATGACTTTTCTCGTTCTTCCTCAGAGCTGATCTTTGTGATTGAATCTTGCAATTTGTTTTAATTTCACAGATGCCATTTGAGAAGGAAAACAGCAATAAAAGAAAAATGCTGGGAAATGATTAATGTAATACACATATATATTTTCTATAATTATATTTTTATGCACAGCTGTATTTCCATTTGAGTGAATTCAAGACCCTTTGAATATCTGATACAGTGCTTTTTCCTTGGAACTGTTGGCACAGTGTGCAATCCATTTGGGTCCTCTTGTTATTTTTATTGTCATGTTTGAAATGCTGTAATGCTGAACTGTTTTAATTAGTACTCTGCACTTTATGGAGATCATTGTTCACGCTTGCCTAATTATGTTTAGATGGCCCAAATCTCCATCAAAGGAAACCATTATCCTACATCGATGGTGAAGCGACGGGATTCCATCTTCACCCCCTAGACAAGGCTATTACTGCTCTGCCTTGGCTTGGACACGCTAAATAAACACATCAATTTCATAGGTCTGGAAAGTTAGAGATTGAGGGGAGATTGTAGTTATCAGCTGCATATGGTTGATGCAGATACATACTGTACATCACAAGTGTTTTTGCACTGGCTGGATTGACCAGTACAGGACTGTACTGATTCCTCTAACCTCTGTTTAACCACAAACCTTTTTGCAATGAGAAGAAATAAAACATTATCCTTCCATTACTTATAAATTCCTTTGTAATGTCTTCCTAATGGTGGTATTTAAGAGCAGTGGGGGAGAAGTATGATTGGTGATGTTGTTTTTTTTTTTTTTTTTTTTTTTTTTGTATGCATCCTTGCCTGAGAGCCTAGTGAATGTGATGGTTTCAGATTTGATTAGGCAGCCCAGGGGCCTCAGCAGTCCAGCCCTGCAATGGGCCGGCAGGGGCCTTGTACAGGCGTCTCATTGCTCACCATGCCTCAGTGGTGATGTACACATCGAGTGTGACCGCCCGCTTGATTTAAACAGCAGTCCAGCCTCGATGTGGGAGTGCACTCACTCAGTGCAATATTGTGGCCCATTCATCCACTAACCACTGGACATTGGTCTCTGCCAAATACATCGGGCTTGCCACCACATTTGTGTTTGGAGTGAGTGAATGGATGGTGTATGAGCACCGTGAGACTTTATGCTTGTGTGCCTTGTTCCCTTAACACTGCACAAATCAAATTTCAGCACAAACATTGACAAGAGTAGATTGTGGTGGGTGTTACAGTGTTAATCCAAACTAAAAAACCGTAACACTTTATTTGTATATGATGTTATTCACTCTCTTCCTTGTTGATGACCTTGTAAGATGATTTTTTTGAAAGACAAAGCATTAACCTTCTCCTATGAATGTAAAGTTTAACAATAAACAATGAAGCACATCTCTGATCATTTCAATACAGCCAGGAGTTTAAATGTTACAACCTTATTTTGCCTGGTATCACCAGACGAGTGTGGTCGCTAATATTAACGGTCAATGTTAGCTAGCTTGATATTGCTGTAGCTGACATTAGTGAGTCAGTTTGCTGATTCCTCCTCTACTTGTGCTACATCCACACTAAGTTTTAGCATTGACTATCACTCTGTCATCTCCATCTCCATCTTTTGCCTAGAGTTTCCATGTTTTAACAGAAGTTACAGACTTTAAGCTTGTTTTAAAGGGGCTGTTTGTAGGTTTGATGAAAATGGAACTGGATGAACATGTTTTCTTGCTGGGAGCTTCAAACGTTGTTTCCTTGATAATACTAGAGGTTACTGTTCAAGAATCTGAGCAAAAACTACATCTTCAGGTCAGATTGGAGGCTAAAGTGAGTTGCTATCAAAAAGTGGTGTACCTAGCGGGTTAGCGTGCTAAGTTCAGTAGAGGAAAAGATGTTTTTTTCCACCACTGGAAACAGGTTTCTTTTAGACTGGTAAATAAACAGCATTTAATGCTAATGTTGGCTATTTAGCAAGACAGTATATGTAGTCATGCAAATTATTTTACGATTTCATGTTTATAATTTACAGTAATTGACTGGTGATAGTGGTGGTATGGCTTAGACTAATATTTTCAAAGCAATTCCATGATCATTTTCCTATAACATTCAACTTACAATGTAACAGTGTAATATTTCAGACTTTAGAATCAAAAAAGCTCTGCTTGACCCATTTCAGTGGATCCTCTGTGGATACTTCAAATTGAACAAAAACTCCTTGACAAGATGGTGAAACATTCACATTGTGAATTCTTCTCTTTATAATGTCTACCCTTGAATTGAACAATGCAATACATTACATTCACAATACATCAATGTATCCTTACAGTCCAGACAAAATACGTTTCACTATTATTCACTATATACTGTAGATCATTTTACAACAGGGGTTATGGGATGTTAATTTTAACAGTAACACAACTTAATAATGAAAAGTAAATTCAGACCTTTTTTGTATAAAATGACTGTGGGAACCTTGTTGATGTTTGACCAACTGACTGATGAAGTAGTCATCCCCTGTGGGTGCTCATAAGCCATGTCCAATAGGATAAAACCAACTCAAACTATTTTGGAGTGAGATCACCCATGTCTCCAACACTACATATCTCACTTTCAAAATCATGCACAGCTTGTGTTCTGCCTACGAATATGACGAAATGCACAAGGAGGATTTTTTTTCATGTCTCTTATTCATCACTCTGTACCAAACAATGATTCTATTTGTAATTTACTGGCCATGTAAAGTAGTGTCACCCATCCCACCATTTTTTTATGTGAGAGCATAGCAGCCTGTGAGCATTTAAGTTATATTTAGAAATTCAATTCTTTACTCAGACCCTGTGCCTACAGGCCTTTGCTTTGCACAAAATGAGCAAAGTTATTTTCATTTCCTAATGGTCACCACAGCCAAGCAGTAATGAGCAGGGCCAAGGAGGATTGTTATTTTCTTAAGGATCAAATTAAAAAAAAGAAAGAAAATCCTGAGTGGTTCCATCATTACAAAGGGAAGCCTAGAGGAGAGTTTGCAGTTCATTAGTCTACATGTTTGGTCCTCCTGGTCCTACAGGGTGAGGAAATATGGGTGATAAATTGTGCATCCATTCACTTCCGCAGTGCTAGTTGTCATTAAAGGCCCAGTCTGGAATTGGAATAAAGTGCCACCTTTGAGATCCACCTGCTGCTAAAGCTGTGTTTGTATTTTTTTTTTAATTTATTTTGTAGGGCTGGGGACTTTTATAACTCCCCAAGATAATGGCTAACTTCCTGAAATAAAGACTACCAGGTATGTAATAACCTTTAAATGTATGTTAAAGCTGCAAATGAGAAAGATATGTAAAGATGGATAATAATTTTTTTAGTAATACTCTTTATAGAAAAGTAATTTGCAGATTTCTTTATATCACTCTAATTTATACCTCTAGTAATCTAGTGTATTTCTGTGTACAAAAACATGTGTAATGTATGTATACATCCATAGGAATTTAATATACTTTATATTCCATTACTGAATCTGGTTTAGGGCAGCATGGCTCATTGAGATTGCTTGTAGATACAGTCTGTGATGCTTGATTCACTTGAGGCCACTGCTGTACATCAAACAGAGGTAAAGCTGCCAGGTACATGATGTAGCGTTCACAGTTTTGGAGTCTTCACTGCGTCGCTGTGATGAAAGGTGACATGTGAAGTATGACATCATGCTGGTGGGCAGCTTTTTTGAGCTCTGCACCAGTGAGGTCACTGGTCTCCTAATGACTTCCTCGGGGTTCATAGCAGGGCTCCTTCTGTACAGCCCATAGTGTCTCCCCCTCCTCTACCCAGTGCACAGCTCACCCAACATGGTCAGCTCAATGCTTGGCTAGCCTTTCTGCTCATTGTTGTTAATCAAGAACTGGAAGGCTTAAGGATGCAGCAAGGCAGTTCATGCATGCCCAGTGGGGTCCTTTTTGTCAGACAGTCAGATGAAGCCGAGTGGAAAAAGCCTCTTACACTGTACACACACATACAGAGCAATTGTGTGGGGAAATGATGGCTAACACTGACTGGTTTGTGTGTGAGACAATTGCATATTCAGCTTACATGAACACAAGCTTTTGTACTTGATTTATTATTGGATACACTTGTGATATTACAACAGCAGGTTTTCAGATCATCAAAGCAATACATTTTCAGCACACTATATATTTATTCTGTGTCCAAGTAATGGACCACAGACCTAGAGTGATTTTTTTTCTTACTACTTGTGCATCTAAAGGCAGGATGAGAGGCATGTAAATCAGGCAGCCCATGTACTTCTTTAATATTTAACATAGGTTATTAGACAGGGCAAAGATTTGACCCCCCGAGCGCTTCTGCACATCACATGAATAACTAATGCTGGCTGATTATGTTAATCAGTAGTACTAGGCAGTGATGACCAGGAACGCAGCATCAGTGCTGCAGGAGAGAGCTATAATCTCAGACGCATCACAAAAACACAGCCCGAGCCCATCATTAGCTCTGAAACACAGTTTCTGCACAGTGTGTGCAGCACAGGGTGATTTACACTTCACACGCTCAGCTTGAATTTTCCTTTAATATGTATACTAGAGATAATAAACATGCTGCATTTGTGAAGCTACTTGCTGTGATCTCCCTTAACAGATAATCAAATATTTGCATAATGATTGGAACACTGAAGCTACACCAGGCAACTCTGCATGTCAGCAGCTACCAATGGCAGCAAGAGGAAACTGAAAATGTTAAACTTCAATATCTAGAAGTCATGTAATGTGGCTGCAGTTAAGTCTTATGATACCAGCTGTGCATGATGGCAAATTATACAAAACAATTATACAAAACAACAAGATTATCAGTGGATTAAACACTTGGGAAAAGAGCATATTTCACTCATATGTGTAGGTACAGTGTACAGTGTAACATCGCAATTATAGCTTGGACGAGACACATCTGTTACAGCCTCAGTTGGTGCTACTGATAGCAGCTTTCTGTAGGAGCATTCTTCAGAGCGTGTCTGTGTGCATTCAATAGCAGTGCCAGCTCTGACATTTTTATCATATGACTGAGTGAACTTTAGGTGCACTCTACAAAAACGCCTACATTTTTTTTTTTCAAACACAACAGTGCTGATTTTAAAAGCTTATTGCTGCGTCATAAAGCAAGTGCCTGTCTTCTCCCTTGTTTGTTTTGAGCCAAAGATAAAAACATACTTTTGGAAAGCCATTTAGAGGTAGAAGTGGGTTGATCGTGGCTATATTCCATCCCCATCACCAGAGTTCTTTGGCCTCCACCATAAAGAATTCCAACGAGACAATTTTGCGCAGTGTGGGGTGAGCTGACAGGGAGTGTTATTAAAGCGCAGGGTGCTGACCGCTCTCAAAGTTATTAAAGTGCTGTGAGATTGTGTCTGTGATAGCCCTGCCGGTCGGGATGTCCTTCACACACACACAGGTACATTACAGTGGGGATGCGGTCATCGCAGAAAGAAGGGGAGGGATGGGGGGTGGGAGAGTAGGGGTTCAGATAGACGCACCAGGACCCAGTATGGAGCACTGTCATTGTCTTCATTCTTCCATTAACGCTAACCATAGTTAACCTCTGGCAGAAGATTCCCTCCACTACAAGTGTGAATAATTCAGCATTACATTCACCCAACATTTTCAAAGTTAGCAGCTCAATGGTTGTAAAGGACAGAGAGTTCACAACATCAAACCTCTTTGAAATATAGAGTGCTTACTCCATATGATTTGCAATTTAATGAGGGTGCATTAGAATAATGTGGGAGACTTGTTGCAATTGACAATTCACTACTATATTTTGATATGAAGCCAATACATTATATCCACATCCAATACCATTCTGAAATCCCAAAAGTGTTTCCTAATCATATCAACACAAAAAAATTGCAAACATAAAATCATTTTTTATGCCTGGCTGAAATCTGAAACACTCATTATAAGACTGAAAAGCCAAAGCTTGGAGTCCAGAATAGCCTTAGTTTATACAGTAAAAACATATCTGATTTTTGCTCTTACAAAACCTCTGCATGTTTTGTGCACGTGTATAATTGTGTAATATAATGTACAATAAGCTTAAAAACAATGAAAAATTAAAGTATCATCAATATCTGCTTAAATGGACATTTGCCCAATTTAATAAAGTACATATATGTCATACATAAGTGAAAATGGGACAATAAAAAATATACTGAAATAAAAAAGGTGAAATGTGTTTACTATATACTATAACTTATTGTGGTGCATTAATACATCTGAAACACAGTCTACAAACAACAATTGGCAACAGTGATTCATTTATGACAGATTTATATCCTTAACATTGAATTACTTGAAATCCTTTCAACAATGACAATGACCTTTGACCTTTGACTGGACTTCCAGAGTGATTACTTCCTGTTGGAAAATTGTCGCCCACCTCAGTCTATAGCATCACATATGTGAACATGACTACGTTAGCTGGTCACAGCTAATCTTATCTTAAAGACCTAAACAGGAGGAAACACTTTTACCTGCTCAGTCAAAAGGCAACACAATCTGTATATCAGCACCTCTGAAGCTCCCTGAATGACATATTACATCATATTTGTTTGACTACCTATAACTGACTTTATGACTTTAACTGGGTTGTGTGCTACTATCACTTTTTTAGGCACAGTGGCTCCCAAAAGGCAACAGTTGTGGTTGTGTTAAACTGTGGTAGCGTCATATTTAATTATGACAATGGTATCTGTTGTCTCACCTAAATCGGCAATACAACGTTTATTTAGTTTTGTCCTCTTCTCTTGTGAACTGAGTCATTCTGGTTATTGCAGTGCTAATAACTACTAAATTGTCCTTTTTATGTTTGTTAAAAAAAAATTCTACATCTAAAAAAGCATCTCTTTCTGTGTGGTAGATTTAGCTATTGTGTATTTAGAAAAAGAAAATATAAGATATTATTAACTAGTTAATTGTCTACTGAAAAAAAAAAAAGCAGCAAAACTTGATTTTTAAATGTCAACAAGAGTCAATATGATGTTCGCCAAACTAAGAAAGCTAAAGACCTGGTGTGCTGTATGTCTTTGGTTCAGCCCCTAGGTGAGCTTCAGATTTGAATGTGGGGGCAGCTGCCTGTGTAAAATGATAGGCAAATGGGAGGAGGGCTAATGGACTGATTCTGTGGGTTTTAGAGGAGAGGGAAGAAGCCTGGAACATCAATCTGCTGTCTGCTCCTTCTCAATCTGTTTCAGCTCCACTCTGACATGACAGCATGGGGGACTACAGCCCTCAATTCATCATTGGGTCTGGAAATAACAGGACACCTCCAGTTTGTCATACTAGATTAGTCTGTGGCCCGTAACCACTGTCCTTAATAGAGTCTCCAGCGTTTCATCTGAGGTGTCCACTAGACCACCATTGTAGACCTCAGGGAGAACACAGAGGGTGTATCGACATCCCTTGTACTGGCTTACGTGTAGAGTGTATTTCACATCCACAGTAGAATCAATAAAGAACGAAAGCCATTCACAGCTTCAGCCATTTCATAAATATATATATATATATATTTCTACTCTAGCAATTTAGGAACCTGCTATTGGAGACAATGTTTGTCTTTAATGTGGGGATTTGCATGCATCATCAACTGTCAAGAGTGACCCCTCAGAGATTCTCAGTCACAGTTCTCCAGGGACAATAAGTCCATATCCTGCACATAAAATCAATTGATTGTAATCCATCGTATTTCTTAATTGGTGATTAGCTGTTACTTTGTGGATCACAGGTCCTGGCATTGGAATTAGCCTTTCTCTTTAATAACTGCTTGACCAGCCAGTGAGGAAGTGTAATGGACAGTGCAGGGTTAGACCAGGACTGTGATGCAGTAGCTCCTCACTGCTTCCCCTCCTGACCTTGACTGGCAGTACGGCTCTTTGAAAATCTAAGTGCCCATCTTACAGCATGCCTGAAGCAATTTAGGAGTCCATACACATTCATATAAGTCGTACCTATTGATTCTTTTTCTGCTGTTCACACACAGTCTGGCAATGTAGAGTTTCAATTATCACTATGTGACCTGCCATTGTCTGGGGAAAATGTGATACATAGCCGAGAAATCTTCAAGTTTGCAGAAAAAAAGAATGAAAAACGCAAATGCATTTGTACGTATTCAGTAAAGGGACCCTGTGGACATAATTTAAAAATAGCTTGTAACTTTTAAGAAAAACAACTGATGTCCAGACTTTTATGCGGTGGAAACCTTAACTCAAAATAAACCTTAGCTAGACAAAATGACCACTTTATGCATCAACTAAAAGTTAATGATTTCTCCATGTAGCTATTGTCAGTTTTGCCTGCAGACATACAGTGTACAGAGTCCAGGCCCCTGATGGATACACGACTACTGGGGGGGTTGCTTATTTAGACTGAGATGATGAGCGCTGTCTCTGGCTCCAGAGGCTGCCCCTCTTCCTGTTTACCTGGGACTCCTTTGGGGTGAGGTTGAGCTGAAAAGCCCAGTCGGAGCCAGTCAAAGGGAGCGTGGCGCAGTCTTGACCCTGGCGCTCCACTCATTGTGTAGTGCAGCGGTGTAATGAGGCCCTGTGTGGATATTGATATGACAGAACAAAAGGCCAAGGTGCAGTAAGGACAGCAATCCACACGTTTCACACCATTTGTTTTTCACACCGTATCCATCACATTAATGGGTCACCTTTCTGTGACAGCTCATGATTACCTGCTTACCCATGGAGAGAAAAGGGGGTGAGAGAGAAAGAGACAGAGAGAGAGAGAGAGAGAGAGAGAGAGAGAGAGAGAGAGCTTGGTAAGTGCAGAGAGAGAGGGAGAGAGAGAAAGAGAGAGAGCGATAGGCAAGAAGATAGGGAGTGAGGGTGCTCCAGTACTGAGGGTAAAGGGTGAGCTGGGGTTGGACGGGGGCTCAGGGATTGGAGGGGGGGATGGGAACCTACTGCCATTTTTTTATACTTTCATGAAGATTGGCTCCGGCCCTGTCATCATCCCCACAGAGTGAATTTATGACGGGTCAGCTCTCCATGTAGTCACCTGATGGATGGAGAACATCCAAGTTTATTTGGGGCATAGTGGAAATGGCTGAACAATTCCCTAAAGCACCGATAGATTCTTTTTTTTTTTTTCTATTCTTTTTTAAATTTTTTTTAAAGTGGAGTTACCAAGAAACATCAGTGTCATTTGTAAAAAAAAAAAAACAACAAACAAATAAAAAAAAAAAACAAGCGTATATTATACTTTTTATTATTCTCATTTTTTATCATGTTTATACCATTTTTTTTAATTGTCTTGTTTATGAGAAATTCTAAGAGCATAATGCATCTATTATCCCTGCTAAGTGAATAATTATTGGCAATAAAATACTAGAGAGCAAAGGTTTTTTTTCCCATTGATCACATATCTTGATATTTGCTCTGTTTTTTTTCTCCATCTCTCTGTTGATTATTGCCCATGCATGGCTCATTTACAGTAATGTCCAGCTATTTCTGATGCTGAAAATCTTGACTTGGATATATTTTATTGCTGCAACAACGACTCTGCTGCTGATACTTTGAAAGAATGATTTATACAGAATATCAATTTCTTCTAATGAAGGCAGTTTTGACACTCGCTCTGGCCTCACTTGGACATTACCATCTATTGCAAGGGTGTACTTAAGTTTGATTTCCAAAAGTTTGAACACAGTTTGGCTTTAAAAAGTCAGCAGTGCAGACTGAATAACCTGCAAAGGAGCTTTCTTCTCACCTACTCAATGGGTTGCATATTGGTTTCTGCTGATGTTTTCCGTGACTCTTGCAAATAAGTTCTGCTTAGCTCAACAGCTATTCATGCTTCTCATTCCCAAAGCACCACCGCAAGTGTCATCTGTGAAATCTTAAGTCACTTAAGACGACCATTTCAACATCCAGTCATTGAGAGAAAATGGCAAGATCCCATTTGATGATAAAATAAGACTACAGCTATGTATCTTTTGAAAGGCCTTAGCTCAGCATATCAGGTGAGAGGCAGGGGAGGATGAAAGAGGAGAGAGAGATCACTTTGTCTCAAATTAAAAGTCAGAGTGTCATCTTTCGGTCTAATTGCCTGGAACCATTATTGGACACTGCAAAAAATAGTGTCTGCTTATGCATTTATTTTGCAATCCATTGATGTACTTCACTCTCCTTATAGTCTGTGGGGGCCAAACCCCAAGCATGCAAATACACTCTTTTTGTATGAATGGGGGAAGGATTGCAGCCTATACTGCAGAGAGACAGTTTGCCATATGTCATAGCACCCAGCAGATACGAGGTGATGGTGTCAATACATCTTGCGTCTGTCCAGTGGAGGCTCACTCCGCATTACACTAAAACATGAATTATATAAGTGGAACAACGCTGTGTTGGGCTGGGACGTAAATCAGAAGGGAGAGAAATTGCTGACAAGTTTTGCTATTAAAAGATAATTGTAATCAAGGTGCAAGACGAGCAATGAAGTGGTGATAGCAGATAGATAGACAGCTGCAAAAGATGGATTGTTTTAATTTGCACCAATTAAATTGAAGTTCACTGGATCATCTTCCTCAATCTTCATGAATACTTGATTTTCTGGCCGCTACAAAGCTATTAAAAAGAGTGATTGGACTCTAACACTTGGTATACCATATTTTATGCTATACTTTCATTAACCCTTTGTAATAATACTTTGTTAAATTGGAGGAACTCAAAACTCTACCACTAAGCACAGGATAGTATGGATGTTCTGTTCAGATTATTGTCTATGTTGATATGATATACACAGCTGTAAAGTGAAATTGCCACATGACTTTTGTTGAAAGACTCAAATAACATCTCAAAGGATATATGATATGATATGTGATGTTATTCTACATTTTTCCTACAGTCAACAGATTCTACGACAAGATCAAATATCTTAAGTTTAAGTTCTCTCTTAGTGCATCTCCCCCTACTCCAGGAGCACTGTGCCACAAAGCTCACTGGTTCCTACTGAGGATGTAAATCTTTAAAAAACGATCACAAATATATGGCTTCATTTTTATACAAAGCTATGTAACTTCCCAAAAGGACACTGTAACTTTTGTCAAACATTGCTCAATCTGAAATAATTACTGTATCTTTTGGGGACTATTTTCTGCTGTGGAATAATCCACATTTGACACGCTAGATCTAGAAATAAGATATATCAGGGTGTGAGCAATGAGCAGGTGTGTAAACAACATATTGAAGAAATCTCATCAGCCGTTGGCAACATTGCTTGAAGGTGAACATAAGTGGTCAGTAACACCTTCTTTATGGTTGTCCCACCAATGAGAATAACCTAATGTTGCACACATACTCATATCCACACACACATACACACACATACACCCTTTTCAGTTGTGTTTATGATTACGACAAAGCGAAAACAAGTGTACAAGTGTATTTTAGGCAGGGATAATTTGTTTCTTACTCAGACTGAACTTCCTTGAACCTTTCAAAGAAAAAAAAACATATCAGTGCAATTTTTGTTTTTATTCCCCAAATGTCAATCCCTTCATTCTGGATGAGCACATTTTCATGCTCAATTTTATAGGAATCTCAATAAAGCAACAGATATGTGCATATTTTCGTGTCTGAAATCTTCCAATGTTAATTGATGCTGATCCTTTCTTGATGTTAATGTTGTATTTTCTAAGGTCAGCAATCTTTATTTGAGTCTGATATAAAAAGTTGCAGAATGTTTTAAGTAACCCCAGAAGCAGAACACAGACCCTCTGGTGCAGAAACTTCATGTATTTAAGGAGAAGTTATTTGGTATTGGCAGATGTAAATTGATGTTGTAAATCACAGGTTCATACACAGGAAAGGCACAGAGTGTGGTTGTGAGGGTGGTGAGGCATTTCAGAGGGGGCTGGGAGCAATGTTCCACAGTGTTTGCTTCTGAGCCAGACTTGCTCCAAGGCAGGGGTGATTAGTGCTTGTCGGTAATTTGGCAACCTTGACCATGTAACCTTGCTAAAGCTGGATTAACATTTTACCCTGGAAAAGCCAGAGATGCCTTAAAACATGTTCCATTTTTCTGCTGCTTATTATGAGACAGCAGCCTACTGAGGCTATTCAAATAAGTGCCCATAGTATACTGCATGAGCACTCAAGGAGAAACTCTTATTAGACTTAAGCATGCTAAGTGTCAAAAAAATGTAGACATATCCATCTGATTGTTCACTGAAAACATCACAAGCATATCACTTTACACATTGAGAGCATGTGAATCCCAGGGGTTAACACCCAAGGTTAATACACAGCTTCAACCTGTAAGAAATAATATGTGCAGAAGTAAACTTATTTAAATGTAAAAATTAAAATGAAAATGTGTCTGTTATTAGGAAGGAAAAGACAATTTCTGTTATTATTCTGTAAGAAAGCAGCTACTATTTGGTTTTTCACTGTATTCTTTGTTTTTAAGGACTGGGGTGTTTCATTCTTTTAAAAAGGTGATAGCCTGCCCAAAAAATGTTGTTTATTTATATTTCCCCTTGTCACCCAACCCACAGGATCTCAGAGTACTTTAAATCAATCATCAAGTATGCACAGAATTTAAGACGGTGTACGCCAGTTTAAACAATAATGCACATAAAAAATTGCACAATAGAAGTAGCTAAAATTATGGCTTCTTCCTGTTTACCAAATCTGCCATGACACACATTTTGTGTTACTGCAGTTCTGCTCTCTGATAAGGTTTAGGGTAAAGCGAGGGTGGATGCTGCTGTAAGATAGTGACAGTTGGCGTGCTCTCAGGAAAATTAAGGACCCTCCCCCCACTAAAGACCCTACCCCGTGCTTCCAAAAAAATGTAAACTACCCTCCTTTAATAATTTTCTTACATTCTTTAAGTGACCAGTTCCCCGTCAGCCTTTCGTATTAATTGTTAACTCTAACAACCTTGTATTTTCACTACAATACAAGGTTGTTTGCTAATTTCCAAGCACCCCTGCGTTTTTCTGACAACATTGTATCTGAGGTAGGTGGTACATTGCCCTCCTACAAAAAGCTCAGGCTTATTATTGAGCCTCTTTATCTTTACTGTAGCTAAGTTGTTAATTAGCTAGACCTTGAATTAGATTATTTGCATGTCTGAACAAGGGCTAAGGTATTAATGCTCCCTTAGGACAAACTGTAATAACCTCTTCGGTGGCTCCAAGATCCCTGTGGAGGGGGCTGCATGGACGCTAGCCCCTGGAAGGAGGGAGAGAGCATAGCCATTTCATCCAATTAGCTGTGGATTATACTGCTCCTCTCCCTTTGAATCCTATTTGCTGTGATAAGGTGTTCTCCTACAGGGACAGAGCTGAGCTTTGCTATCAGGAAAAATGATTAATTCACAACCCACTATTAAAATGCAGTGCCTTCCATTTCACACTGTCTGACATAGGAGGAAGAAACAGCTCAGAAATCAATACAGGCACTAAACAACCACACAGGAAAAGGAGAGGTTGGCCAAGTAAGAAAATACCCCTAAGAATCTAAGAAAGCAGGCTGCATTTCTTTCTACACATCACACTTATATGGCTCTCCATGGTATGATATGTCCTTGAATTATTCAAAACCATCTAAACTCTGGGAATGCTTTTAAGACTAATGTGGCACAATATCATGGTCGCTGTTGTTATTGCATTGTACTGTGCAATTTTCACAAATATTTATCTCTTTCTTCTGATCTTCCCAAGGGCATGTAGTTTAATTTTACAATTCCATGCTCCTTGCACCTTTTTGAATAACCAACACGCTCACAGACGGTGTAGGATGGCGTCAGAGGGACATTTTAACATTTTTCATGTCTCTTCTGCTCTTTATCAGGGATAGGTGTGTAGAATCTAGTGTCCAGATTTATATTTTCCAAGCCCTCCGACGCCTCACAAATGATGTTTAAACACCCAGCACCTAGGGTTTAATTAAGTCCCTCTAATCGTGTTCCAATCAGAAGCTTGGACTGATGGGCTGGAATTCCTGATGTGCATTTCTGTCAGTCTTAATTGGATAATTGATTGCCAATTTGAACCTGGCCACACACTGCATACACAATAAAGCGCCTGGCCATGTTCCTTGAGGATTCATTTTCCATCCGAATAAAGATGCTGCTTCGATAGGCAGAACTCCAACTATTGGTCTTGCTGAAAAATAAGCCCTGGCTGCTGATGTAGATTGGAAGTCCACTTATGAATGCCTTTTGAATTTTTAGTGCATGAGCACAGTTTTTGTTTGTCTAAATACATTTGTATCGTCTTCAGGGACTTGCACTGTGGATGCTGTAAAGATATGTGCAGCTGAGTAAAGCAGTAGTTGTGTTTTTGATGATTTGTAACAAAGCTCTCGCATTAAATACTCAGTCATAGTTTGATTTAATTTCAGACATGATGTAAAGTTTTAATCAAATGTACTTTGACTCAGTTCTAAGAGAGCTATTTGCACTCACTGCATAATGCACATGTATTTACAAATATAACTACCATGACCTTCGTAATGTAAAATCTCTTGAAAGCACACCAACACTGCAAAGAAATTTGTTGACCGCTGTTGACCTTTGTTGACCTCCAATGGCCCAGATGTACTATATTCAATTACTTCTCTGTATATAACAACAAATCATTAGAAAGGCCTTTCAATGTGAAGTATACAACACCACAAATGTAGCATCACATCGTACTTCTGAGGGGAGTCAATACCAACAGTTTAACAGGGAAGTACTTATTCAAGGACTATTGCATTGCATTGCATCATACGAGTGTGTGTGTGTGTGTGTGTATGTGTGTGTTGTTTTTACTGTGTGTTTTGTTGTTGTTATTGTATTTGTGTATTTTGTCAACGCAGCAATAGCTTGAAAACGATCAAAAGGTGATGCTGAAAGGGTGAAAAGGTGATGAAGAAAGGACGAGGAGGATATTAATATTTATTATGTATGAGAAATATGACTGTGAAGGGACATAGACACAATATTGCAGTCAATTGAACTTGAAGACACCCAGAGCTTAACTTTAAAATAACTGTGACATAATAATTCAAAAAATTAGATTGTGATTTAGGGGAATGTTCAATGTCTGACAAGTATTTCTCTAAAAGTCTAAATCTAAATAAAAGACATTCATGTTAACTTCATCTTCATCTTCTTTTCTGGGCAGAGGAAAATAAAGAAATGGTTTATTCTGCAATTTGCAGGATATTGATAATTGTGTTAAACTTTCTGTGCTGCAAAATGATGAAGTGATAGTGACACAGGTCCGTGAGCTTAAACAACGTGGAATAACAGCATTTCGGCGTCATGAGTGATAACATGCAATGATAATGGTGAACAGATTTCCAAATATCTATATGCAGTTAAGTGCAATTTCCTTGTCTGAGAAAATGTCTCTGGAGAATCTGAACAACAATGGGTTGATGGGAAACAGATCTGAGGAGTCACCACAGCACCGAGCCGATCTCCTCTGATCTTACTCATCAGTGAGCGCCTTGCTCTCTTCTGGGACAACTGTGCATTTGGTTCCATTTAACCTTCCCTGCTCAAATGTGTCTTTGATGGTGTCCTTAGCTTTCAAAATGTCACCAAACTCACCACAATTTAATAATTTGTAAGAATAACATTTTCTCAGCTTTTTACCACAGAGTGAAATTCTTTACGTTGGAGGTGCCACAATGTTTTGACATACCAAGGTGAAAGCCTCTGAAGGCCTTATTTTGTGTGGACAGCCACAAACTGCCTATGAGCCTGTCTCTGGGTGGCTTGCACTGAGTTATTCTAGTCTCTCTCATCTACTCTACATTTCCTGCTCTGTTTTCTCACAAGAAATTGCTTTCCCCCCCTCTAAATAAGAATTCTTCCAAGGAGCCAAATGGTGAGGAGAGAATTCTCCTATTATAAATGGCCTTTCTCAGCCGTGTAACCTCGCTACAAGTTTTAGCACTAAAGTGCAACCCTTGGTGGGATTAGATATTTTGGCCACCATTTGTACAGAGTGAAGTTTCTTTGGAGTCTCCTTGAGACAAGTGACCAGTGCAGGGCAAAGTGAAGGCCTTATCAGTCACCCCCACAATGGTGCCACCCCATGAATTATATTAGGGACGGATGTGGCTCACCAAGCCACTGCATTGTGGACCATCTGGGTGACAATAAACATGTCGCCACATGGTTCCCTCCATCATTCAAGTGTAGATAGCAGATCTGGACCTTAACTATAGCTCACTATCTCGTGGATCTTGGCATGACCTGTTAGAGAGATGGAGGTGAGGCTCAAGGATATCTCTCAGAGTCTGCTCCAACACCAGGAGGTTATTATAGCCATGCTGGGGGGAGGCAGTCCGTCTGTCTAGTGTGCTTCTCTCTCTCCCTCTTTATGTGTCTTTATGTTACACACTGAGGGGGAGTTAGTGGTAAAGAAACACATGTAAAAATGCCTAAATATATAGGAAGGGAGCGTTTGAGGTTAAAGGGTTGGCTGCACCTCTTGTGTGATTCCAACCTGATGAAGTAATACCACTTATTATTTTTTTACTGTTGCTCACAATCAATTGGATGTGTCACCATTACTGAAAAGAAAACAGCTCACTTGAAAAGAATGATCAAATTCACTTAAAAGCTGAATTATAATTGGCAATAATTGGTCATTTTTGGTTCAGTATTTATTCTATTTCAACTCTGTTTTGATCCCAGCAAACAAATATGTTCCACTGTTGTCATGTTCCACATGTTAAAAGGCTTGTTGCTAATGTTAGCTGTCTGTCTTGCTAGCATTCAGGGAAAGTGTTAAAAAATAATGAGAGCCGTGAGAACAACACAAAACAATCATGTTCCAGGCTATAAAACCAAAACAGCAAACTGAAAGAAGCTAAAATGGCCTGTAGAACAATGGAGAGCGGTATAAGTCGCCATGAAAATATTGATTCAAGCAGCTTTAAGGTACATCATCTGATCAGATTTTATTCATTTGCTAATGGTTTTAAAATTCTTATTTTGGTGAGACAGATATAAAACATGTTTATCACAGTTCAGACTATTTTGACCATAGATTGTTTTTTCATAGGTCTTTGCAGTGTGTGATTTAACATAAAAAGTGCATTTTCTGATTTAAAATGAAAGAGTAATGGATCAGATCAGTGATGGAGTGAAGCTATAAATGTATGTTTGATTTGGGCTCTAGATGCATTGACTTTAACTTTGTCAGATAACCACTTTGGCTGACATTAAAAAAATACTGCGAGCCAAGTATTGGACCTTTCTGCAGGCTTAATTGGACAGAAACTTTAGTAATGCAAGTTTTTGCAGCAGTAAATCCACCTGCTTGAGCAAATGGCTTACGGAAGCTAGTTATTCTCTGCTCTTCTCACTAATAGAGAACCACACAAATTAATCATTCACAAGTAAGAGGATTCAGTGGGCTAAAATAATGTGAGGTTCCACAAATCTGGCACGAGGAAAAATTGGTTAATTTGACTTAACATGCTAACGCCTTGATGATGAAACCTGAAGTGAGACACAAATGAAGCATGCTAAGGGCAGGCAACAAAAAACCAGTGGAAGACCAATGAGGATGTGAAAAGTGAGGCATAAACAATGGCATTTAATACAATTTCATAAAACCACTTATAGCACATGACAGGGGCTCACATGTAATCACTGTAAGTGGAGATGGGGATGGGGGCTGCGGTGTCGTCGTCACGATGCCAGAACACTTCTCCATGACACGTCCCCTGCTTCTTCTCATTAATCCCCTAAGCTACATTCATTAATGGTCACTCCCTCCGTTCAGCAAGCCTGCACACTCGAGTGAAGTCACACTAGCCATCACAAAAATAACCTGCTGTTGAAATGCAATGGGATAATTTGTTATAGCCTTCCATTCACAATACCTCCATTTTAATTAATTAGTAAACACAGTTACTTTATTTATTATTGTGAGATTTAAATGGAAAAGGGTATTATGCATGGCTGGGTTCCAGGTCAAATCAGAACAAGCACATTTAGACAAGTTGGAAAAGTGCTGGGAAGGAAACTCATGTCCCTGTATTTCAGCAGACACACGGTGGAATCCAGCTAACAGCTGACACTGAAGGACAGTTGTGTAAGGATGGCAGTCAGAGGGGAGAGGTACAAGAGGAGATGATAAATACAAGAGATTTACAGGTCCTGGGAGTGTCAGATGCACTGTGGAAATAGTGCTGGGTGTGCTGTTATCTAGATGGGCCAGTTAGTGGCTTTTGGAAGATCCCCTGTTCTGAATAGGGCTGTAGTTTCGGAGGGCAGCCTTTATGGCTCACCAGTGCACTGACCACAGCCCATTAACTCAAAGAGCCTCCACAGGAGCACTGGAGCAGGGAAAGGGGCCGTGACCTGCCGGAGACCATCTTATTACTTTAACACATTATGTCTCCCACTGCGATCTTTTTATTTAAGTGACTTCAGCAGAACGCATCATCTCAGGCCATGTCGGGGACAGACAGGGGTTTCTAGACAAGAGGCAAGAGGAGGGGTCAAATGATTTATTGGAAACGTCTGCTATTGGGTGCTACAGAAAGGGAGTGCAAGGATGGACAGTGAGCAAAAGTGTAGGGGGAAACAGTTAGTGATGAACCTGACTGTGATGGGGTCTGTTTATGGTGTGGAGAGGCCGAGCTGACCCCAGAACAGCTCCTGGGAGGATTCTCAACTTCTCACTGATGAGCTTTCGCAGCCCTCTGATGGCCACATGGCCCAGACAGTAAGGCGCAGGAGGGGAGGGCGCGAGGGGTGGGGTACTGGGGGTCCGGGGGGTTGAGGGAGTGATTTATTTTACCACCATGTCACGCTTTATGGACCACACCACTAGACATGGCCTCAAATGTTACTGTCCTCAGGAGGAAGATCAGCTCGCTTTGCCTAAGTGTTGCAGCAGCTCAGACAGACTTACTCACCTCATGTGCCCCCCCACCCCCCACCCCCTCCAGGCTTTGTATGTTTGCATCAACCAGAGTTCACCATTTAAGGGCAGCTGACACAATGTGTATCTCAGAGATGCACAAAACAAGTCAAAGGTTAAGTTGCGGCAGTGCATTTAAATCTTGAGATATTTTGCCAATACAAAGAGAAGGGCCGCGTCTACGTCTCTCACTGATGTTTATTTTTTCCTTTGTTAACTTACCATCCCAGCATCCTTTGGAATTACATGTTTAACCATGCTGGACAATATTGCACCTCATGACTTTTTTTTATTGGTAACATTTAGAGCTAAATGCAATAGTTGCATTCACATCCTGTCCTTTTCATAAGTTAGAGAATTCATTACAGAATGTAAATACAATATTGTATATTCAAAAATGATATCTTTAATCACAGTCTAGGTGAAATATTGGCATTGGCATTAAAAAATTGGGGAAACTTAAATTTAATTTAATTATCAATTATTATTTTTTGATAAAAATTATCACTATTTTTTGATGAATCAATTAGTTGTTTTGTTGATGAAATGTCAAAATTATGAAAAATGCTTGATTTCATCATGACTTGTTTTTTCAGACCAACAAAACTCAAAGACTCAAAAACATCCCATTCCACAACCAACAAAAATAAATGAAATTCAGATTAATCAATAATTTTCTAGTCGTCGACGAACAGATTAATCAACTAATCATTTCAACTATAGAGTTGCCCCACATCACCATCATTGTTCTTGGGACAGGGCTGGAATTTAAAACCTTATATGCACTGAAATGAGTTGCTCGCATTATCAAAAATGAATATTCACACCAGTTGCACTCTCGATTCCTGACAGCCCACAGTCCCAGAGCAGGAAACAGTTTCCTTTTTCTGCTCAGAATCTTACAAGGCCCCTCAGGTTCGTGACATGGGTCATGGACATTCCACTATGGCTGATTTATTTCAACCCATTAGGATTACAGAGACAAATCTGCAATCCTCCCATTTTCTGAGGCTGTCCCCTCTTTTTCACCCAGCCTTCCCCGACAACCCACACATCAAAACTACCATTACGTTCTTGTTAGTTCACACTGTCGATTAGAGAAGGGCAACATAGATTCATGCCAAGGGCTAAATGTGTTTATTCTAATTCCTCCCCCGTCTCTGCTTTGTCAGAGACAGACACCCACAAACACAGAACATCTGAACAGCTCCAGCAGCTCACATCAGAAGGATTCAATCCTTCAGGAAGTGGAAGTAACCGATTAGATTATGTCATTGCCACAATCTGTTACGAAAAATAAACACTGGGCCTTTTCATTAACCTAATGAAGACGAAGCACGTTGATGAGCTCTTAAGTCAATTAACGATATTTAAAAACAGGCGGTGCAGCCCCAAGGTAAATTAGCATGCAGAGAGTGAGGAGGACCCAGGTTCAAACAAATTGTGCGTGGAACCCTCTGGTTCAAGCCGCTTGACTCTCTCTCCCCTAATGTACACCCCTCCTCTCCTGCTCAAACAAGCTTTCATTAGCTATAATTAACTGCATGCGTTCTGTCTTTGCAATACCAAGAGAGTTCAAGTTGAGAGACTGAGGGTAAGGATGCAGAGAAGGAAGTGTGCTGAGATGCTCCCCTTTTATACTGACTGGCTGTTCTCTTCAGTCGATGTGTGGTTTGATGGGAGAATGATGCAGTTCAAGAATAATCTATAAGATCACAGTACACATAGAGCATCTTGACTCAGAAGTCTGCTTGCTTTGTTTTCATGCCTTTCTTCTCTCCTGCTCTTTTTTTTTTGGTAAACTTATTTGAAATCCTCCTGAGTTTTAGACCTCTCCTTCTCTCTCCCTTTCTCTCTCTCTCTCCCTCTTTCTCTCTCTCTCATGCTCACTTGGTCTCTTGGCTGCAACAAGGTCTGAAAAGATTGCAGTTCATTTCGACCCACAGTGGATGGAGGCCTCATTTAGTGGCTGCTGGCAACTCAATCAGCCTGCCTCTCACTGATGAGTGAGTGACTACTTTCAGTGCACCAGTCAATATGTGTCCGCTGTGATAGAATGTCAGCACCCATGCCCTGTGTTCTCCTGACCCAATGTTATGGCTTTTTTATTTTGTCTAATCAATGATATATGAAACAACACAAACACATTTCAACTGCAGATCTTTGTTTTTTTTTTTTTTCTTTCTCTCTCTTTTTTTTTTTTCCTCCTCACGTACACATGCTCAGTACGATTTCTGTTCATGCAACCGCTGAGATGTTCAGGATTAGATAAGCAGTTAAATTTTTGTGGTGTTTTCCTGGCTGCCTGGATGCAGGCAGAATTCAATATAGATGGAAAACAAGCAATAAACAGTGTAGCTGGAGCAATCCAGATAAATGAAACACTTGGTTTCTTTCTTTTAGCAGACTTCCTTCAGAAGTGATGGCTCTGATTCTGACACCTTCTTTTGCACAGTTTTTGCTGATTAGAAAAAGAAAGAATACTATTATAATATAATAAAAATGATCAAATATCCTTAATGTGTCAAAGCATTAACATGGTGTCGGTGCCATGTTGTACCACGTGAAATGCAGTGTCGATATTTTCCTCTCTGGTTTGTTTATTGTGTTTTCTGTGCTGTGAGTAAAGAGCAGCCTATATTTTGAGGCTGGTCAGATGAGCTGAGCTCACTGTCCCCTGTGTCCTTTATTTCACACAGCCCACTGCACATGCTCTGCAGTCTGCCGACCCCTTGACCCGCCTGTCACTGTGATGGCCTCTGTTATCTGGAAGTAGTTATTTCATATAGACGGTCTCCCTCACTGCAGGTCTTTTATTGAAAATAATCTTTAGAAAGATTACCCCAGGAGGAGTTTGAGCAATGTTCTTTAAAACAATATTTTACTCAACGCTGAGAGGATTTTTTTCCTTATTTTTATTATCTGTACACCCTTTTAAGTCAAAGCTGCCAGAAATTCTGATTTCCGATTTCTAGCTTTCTCAAAATTTACAAATGTAAGAAATGTGTTAATGCATGTGTGTTTTTCTTTGGAAACGAAAAGTTACCAACTTGTGTTGATTTTTCATTGACACAGTTGTCGTGATATGACATCAGGCATGTGACACTTAAACATCATTTTCCACAATAACCTTTTACAATATTATTGCTGCAGTCAGCAGAAGTCTTTGTACTGTATTTATCAGTTTTCATAACCTTCATCTTTACTTGTGGTTTCA
The DNA here is from genome assembly GCA_038496675.1 of Rachycentron canadum. Taxonomy (NCBI): domain Eukaryota; kingdom Metazoa; phylum Chordata; class Actinopteri; order Carangiformes; family Rachycentridae; genus Rachycentron; species Rachycentron canadum. The sequence goes on from CM076654.1 coordinate 18,558,796, forward strand.
TTTTTTTGGCCGTTGACCTTTGACATGTGCAGCGTCAAAGCTTCTCAGTGGAACATGAAACCTCTGCAAATTATTGCCTGGCTTTTGCAGCCTTTCTGCACTTCAAGTTGCATCACCACAACACAATAAAGTCATGCTAACATAAATAAAAGTGATATTTGTATACCAGGAAATCAGTGACAACCAGACTTTATTATTATTTGAATTTAATATGTTTCTCTTTAAGCTTTCGAAATTACCTGATCATACCCAGATTGTGTTAACTTCTGTTATTCCCAAAGGAGCTGGGAAGCCTTGAATTCATGCGAGGCAGGGTTGGAAATTACATAACTGGAGTTCAAATATTCTTCACCCAGTCTGATTCATCCTGCAGACCTTTAGGTTTAATTGGACATTACCAGTGATGACTACAGACATGTAGGATAAATCAGAATGAGAGGTCAAAGGTCAGAAACCTGCATCAGAGGAGACATATGTACAGGAACAAAGCAGAGGAGCAGAGAAACTGCCATCAGTGTCCAGCTAGATCATCAGGTTACGGCAGACCTCAGACATTCAGACACTGTGGGTAATGGTACCGAATGCACAAATGATTTTAGATCCAAGTGCATGGAAAAGTATTGTAGATACATGACATTAGGGACAAAAACACTAATAGACAGAAAATCAATCAACTTCAAAAGTCATCCAAAGCTTTTTTGATGGATTCCCTACCTTCCTTGTCTGTCTCCTTTGGTGTGTCTATCAGTAGTTGCATTCAGCAGAGATTTCCAATTTATTTCTAATCAAGCTTTATCTAACATTCTCCCGACAGGCAATTAAAAATTCAAACTGCCCTGAAAAGCCATTGCTCACTTTCCACTCTCTCCCAGTGTTCATTTAAGGATGTTATTTCATTAAAAGCTCTTGTTGATGAGTTTGAGGTAATTTGCAAGCACATTTGATTACCATACTCTGCATTCGCCATCACCATGTTCCTCTGGTATTGTTTTATTTTATTTTATTTTTTACATTTTGTTTTTTTTGGGGAGGTTGTATCATCTGACTAAATATAACTAATGTAATATGTTCCACTTGAAAAGGTCCGCAGTTCAAGTTGGAAAGGACAAGGACAGCACTGATATCCCATACACAGCATTTAATCTGTTTGCAATGTTACCTTCAGAAAGAATATCGCTGTCATGCCTGGTGCACTACTTCACCAGGTTTATGGCCAACCATGCACAAACTGAATCCTCTCCCCACCAGATAGAGCTTTGAAATGGCAGCAAATAATTGCAAAGGGTGAATTTGTCATTACGAGTCATAATGAGATTGGCGAGAGGCTTTGTTTGGTGGTGTGAGAAGCTGCTCTGTTTTTAAAGCCTCGTAAACAAAATGCCACAATGTGCTTCTCTCTTCCTAAAGGATTAGCCACACGTTCTTGTATTCTATACATCATTCCAACTTGTTTATTTAGAGAATAATTGTGTCCTTGTTTATCCTCTCAGGAGTGAAATAATGTGGCTGCAATTAAATTAACAATAAGTCTAGAGTTGGTTTGGATTCGTACGGAGTAATCATTGGATGTTAGACCTTGTTAAACTCCTGGTTTTACTCAAGATGACAGTTGTAATCTGTGTTTTTCATCCCCCAGTTTAATCTGGTATGGGAGAAGTAAGATCCAAGTGGGAAAACTAGATAGATAGATAGATAGATAGATAGATAGATAGATAGATAGATAGATAGATAGATAGATAGATAGATAGATAGATAGATAGATAGATAGATAGATAGTTGTCTTGCCTAAGTTACTTAATCACTTTGCTTCTTTGATTTTCATACACCGCTCCATTCAGCCGTGATGTGATGGGCCTACAGCTAATGTGAAATAAATGCCTGGAAGGGCCTTGATCAGTATGTGCCGAAGGTGCTTGGAAGGGGGGGGTTGGTAAAAAAAAAAAAAAAAAAAACACATGGAAAACAAACCACCCTTGAGTGCTGCATGCTCTTCGCTTATTTAGGGCAGCCATGTCCAGCAGTGGATTTGAATATGCATGACTATCCCAGCTACCCTTGCAGCACAACTCTGTGTCCAGGCACCAGTCTCTTTTCAAAGAAAGACTATGCATACATCTCATTTGAATATGTTACAGCCCCTGTCATTCACAATAAATACATGTCCATGTAAAATATGTATTGGGTAAATGATGGTGGAATAACCCAAAACTACTCCAAGTGTCACTGAATTCTTAGAGGACAGAAGAGGACTATAATATGATGGTTTGAGGGTTTTTAAAACTAAAGCCACTTCTCTAGAAACACTTAACATTTGCGGGTAAATGAATCACGTTTACAAAGATTCTGGGAAATTTGCTTTCTTGCCAAGAGAAGATTGATACCACTCTTTTCCCGCTCCTCCTATGAAGCTAGCACGAGCAGCAGCTTGGTTTAGCTTGACCTAGCTACTTAACATCCTTGTAAAACTGCAACATGTTGTTCTCACACCTTTGGTTTTTGTATGTGTTAAAGAAACACAATGTACAGCACTGTAACTTGTTTCTGATCAGTGAGCTTTAGGGGTGCGTGGGCAGGTTTTGTTACCTTTGAGCAGAGCCATGTTAGCAGCCCCCTCCTGTTTCTGGCTGCTGGTGCTAGCTTCTTATTGAATCTTCAAATCCCAGCAAGACAGAAAAGAGGCAAAACTACTCACAATGTCTTTCACCACATGAGATTATGACATAAAATGACGTTTACGATGATTTTAGTGTCAGGGATACGAACAAAATAACTAATTAGCTCTACTCTCGTGCGAAGTAGTTCACATTTTTCAAAAAATATTTTGCCAGCAGCATCAATTTTGTGGTATGTTAATTTCTACTTTACTGAGGTCATGTCTTGATGAGTATATCAGCACGGCCATTGCCTCAGATCCCTCTTGAGCACTCAGCAAAGATTAATCTGGATGCTAGCTGGTATTAGAGGAGCCAAGTCTGCCACATTGTACCTCAGAGCCACAGGGTTTCTGCAGAGGATCCGACTCCATTCCAAGCAACAAGTATTTGTATAATACACTACTTGTAAGGCAGGGAGCAGGAGACCTCCAGTTTACATCTTGGAGACTTGGAAGGTGGCAACATAGTGAATGTGAAGCTATCTTCCTCGGTCCCTGTGCTAGACTGGCTAATTAAATACTAAGGAAGGAATAAAATCTTAATGAGAAACACAAGCTTGTTGTGGTGTTTGGCACTGACCAGCTCCCTCTTATTAGGTGTACTTGCCCATATGTGCTTGGGTGAAGTGCCCATTAGAGCCTTCCCTAATGGATCTTCATCCATGGCACTGAGATGCTAGTGGAATGTACATTTCTGCAATTTCCAAACTTGGCAGGTGAGAGGGCCCTGCTATGAAATTTCTTAGCCACAATAAATATTTTATGCAAATCAAAATTAAATTCTTTGCTTAGTTTAAGCAATTTCTCCTGTAAGTAGTGTATCTGTGAAGGAGATTACAACATTTGCTGGTTTGTTTATAATTTAATTTTTTATGTTGTGGCTGGCGGTGGGGAAAGACAGAACACCTGTGAGTGTTTATAATGTCCCATCTCCCTCACAGCTGCTCCTTTTCAAAACACCTCACTGGTGCAATAATTTCATAAAATTTCATGATTTACCATCTGGTAGACTGAGCTATAAGCACATGCAATAAGCATTTGTATGGCGCCGGTCCCAGAAAGGTACAATAACTGTATATTTTAACTTAATGGCTTTTCGGGGCATGCAAATTTCCACAGAGCAGATTGCAGAGATGCTACAATGTAAGTCTGGTCCCGTCTGTCTGCCTCTGTCTCTCCCTTCCTCTCTCGCTCTCTCCCTCACATTCCCGCCTATACAGTACATGCCTCGCCTATCATGTGCTATAAAACATCCACACACAGCAGCCCTCTATTGCCTCTGTCTCTTTGACTGTGAAGCAGCCCATGTCAAAATCTAGATATCAAACTCTGGAGAATGAGAGACACAGTAGGAGGTAAAAGCAGATTATTTTCCTTTTAGCATCTAATGTCTCTGCATTTGGGTAATTAAAATGATTACTACAACAATTACACCAAGTAATTAGAAACTAATTACACTGGCATTTTTTGTGATTACAGGAGCAGATGAAAATAGTGTTCAAAATTAAATTCATTGCATATTCATGGAAATGAAATTAAATAGTGCTGGGTGGATGAGATAATAGAGGCTCAGAGAATGGTGTTCTGAGGGGTTTGGGGAACCGTCTGTGGCTAATGCTCTGAACAGGCATTTTGTTAAATCAGTGATAATCTTTTAATGGCCTTAAAAGAAGTTCATATTTAGAAAACTGTCAAATGCACTAAAGGGTGTGATGTTTTTCTTTTTCTGCCTCTTCTCTATGGCACTGGGAGTGATTAAACCTTTCAGCTGTACAGCACAATAGAAAACATTAAATCATTATCTACTCAAATGAAGGAAGAAGCAAGACTCTTTATGCCTCCTTTATGTTGCTTCATGCACAATGATTAAATTAAATATCCATTCCTGAATTCATTTTTTTTTTCCTGCGCATCATCCTCTTTCTCTGCAAGTCCTTCCTTTCTTTCTCCCCCTTCCTCCCCTCCCGCCTCCCATCTATCGACAATAGTCAGGGCTTTAGCTGCTGCCATGATCGTGTAATGAGATTCTTCAGATTAAATAGATTTCCTGTTAAACTTGGGGCTGGGTAGATAGGGTGTCAGGAATGAATGGTTATTAACATTTAAATATATCACAGAATAAGAGAGAGTGGGGTGTGAGTGAGTGAGTGAGTGAGTGAGTGAGTGAGTGAGAGGAGGGAAGAGAAAGGAGGAGCGACAGAGAGGGATGGGGAGGAAAAAAAAAAAACAACAATATGAATTTTTCATTGTTATCGAGTATGGATTTTCTTCTTCACCAGATTTCTTGTAGGACCTGATGAAACCAAAGTAATTAGAGAGACACAAGTGGGGCACCCAAGAGCCATTACAACAAACAGAGCTCATTGTTTATGGCCCAATACAGCTTCACTGGTTAGAAAAGTAAAGTGTCCATTCTTGTTTTATCTGCCATCCCATCCATGTGCTGTAGATTATTACACAATATTAACAATGTAAATTTTCTCTGACTGGCTTTGCTTGTGAAGGGACTCATAATGAAATTGATGGTCTTGTGATCTATCACCATTTTGTCAGCACAGTTTTCCCATTTCACCATTCCTCAAAGAGAGGATGAAGCCGGAGAAGGAAGTAAGAGCGATTGTACGTCAGTATCAAAACTTGACTGTGATGGAAAATGACAGCATTTGTCTTTGTTAATGCCTCTGTGGAATGCTAATAGACATTATTACAACTAATACAGCGCGGGATAAAACTGAGCAGCACCACCAGAGGTTGTAGGTCATTATATGTCAGTGCTCAGCAGTTGCAGAGCTGCATGTCACAAAGACAGCCTTTTATTGTGATGATTTTTAACACAGTGTTGTTTGTTAAATATGTATAAATCCACTTTTAATGAGTGCCTTACTGACTATAGAAAACATTATTATTTTCTCTGTGTAATAAAGTTTAAGTTTAATTTTCTGATTTGCCTTCTTTAGAAATAAGTAGAAGAAAGTTTTGAGTCGTACCAGTAACCTCCTATTCAGGGCATGTATGGCCCTATGTCCATAGGCTACATCCTTTGAACACTCGGCCACCATAGCTCCTCCCCCTCCCCAGTAATTTTCATGCGCTCCCTTACTGAACGTTCTCACCGATGGTACAAAATGCTATGCTTATACAATATTTCAACCCCAAAAGACAGATTTTTCTATAAGCCGGGCACGTCAATGAGCAGACAGGTGTGCTATTTACATAACACTGTGGCTTGCTGGCGAGCAGACTCTGTAAGTAAATGTCACATATCCGCTTTCACCTGAAGTCTAGCAGTCCCAGCTGACATCCATCAAAATTTAGTCCAGTCCAGTCTGTGATGTGTCTGCGTCCTCTGACATTGTTCACTGAGTAAATAGCAGGTTTGGTATTTGATCCAGAGTGGTCAAAAGTAAACATTGCCTCTCATATTCTCATCTGTCATTCTGAGGAAAAATTGAGAACACTTACATCCAGTTTTGTGTTTCTGGAGGGAGACTGCGAGACTGTTATGGTGTGTTCTGATATTCTTGAATGTAAGATAATATACATATGTTGTTTACCTTACGCTAACAAACATCAGTCGAAGTCTTTTCAAGTTTTTTCTTATGTGTGAAATGAAATAAAATATAAATAAATAAAATTTTATTGGCACTTTGCTTCTTCATTGCTTGTGGTCCCACAGACATCACTGCTGAAAGTGTATAATAGCAGGTGCAAAATTGACTCATTATACTTGAGAAATTATAGTATTGTTAATTCACTCAATAAGGGACAGTTATGTTACATATGCTTTGGCAAATATATGTTTGTTTTATTAGCCAGAAAGTCATTCACAGAGACAGATGTGCGGTGTGTTATCTTGCAGGGTGATGTTACAGGGATGTTTTGGGACAACTTGATGCCAGAGGAGCCAGGGCGCCTGATATATGATCCAAACTGATATAAAACTTGAGTAACATTAAAATAATGTAGTCAGGATTTAAATAGCAACAGCATTAACAGATGTAAAGGATATAAAAATCAGTTGTATATAATGGTGATTGACAGTTGACCTGGGAGAAGTAATGCATTGTTTCATCTGCAGTGCATCTGTGAAACATGACATCAGTTCCAAATCATGGTTATTGTCACAAAATCAGGAAAAAACATGCAGTAAGAAGCTGATAAAACCATGTTTTTAGTGATTCAAAGATTTTGATTCACCTAGAATTAGATTAGAAACTGTGATGTTTTCATTTTAATTGGTAAATGTGTTTTCTGTAGTTTACATATTAAATAAGAAAATAAAATCTGTATGTAATACTTTTTTGTCAAATAGTTAAGTAATGTTGTTGCATATTATCCTCCAGGAAGATGTGCATAGTGTGTCACAATACTGACTTAGACAAATCTCATATGTAGACATACCGTGTTGTTCTCCAGTGACAGGAGCTTTTGCACTAAACTGTAAACTAAACTGTAATTGTGTTGTCCTCAAAAACAGTCCTGTGTTTGCTGTTTTGATGGGACTAATGATGACAAAGCTGCAAAATTCAGCAGTTTTTGTGGTCCTCAGCCGTAGACTGTTGTCAGAAACTCTTGAATTATCAAACAAACAAGACAGGAGTGCCGGCTTGCTTTCCCTAGAGTTCAGCGCACTACAAGTCATCCTTCATGCTGGGCCAGCCTGGCTCTGTGAATGTGGAAGCAGGTGTGGTGGCAGGACAGTGGAAGGCCTCTCTCCGGCTTTGCCTTCACTGCTGCCCACTTGTTAATGACCGGGCTGTGGGAAGCTAGTCCTTTGTGTACGCTTTTATAAAGCACTCAAAGCCTCCAGGATGGCAGCAAGCTCACTCCTTGGCCCCAGGGCACACTATGGAGAATAAGACACACCTCATGCTTTGTTTTCCTGCACCCGGGATCCCAGGCCAGAGGAGAGCCAGAGTATAAAAGGAAAAGGAACCGTGTCTCAGTTCTTTCTATTAAAAGTATTCCTCTGCTTACTCATTCTCTTAGGAAAAGAAACTTTCTTTTCTTGTCATGCACTGCTTCTGATGTGTGAAAGGATGAATAAAAAAGCTTTATTAGTAATGTTAAGAATATTAAAACATTAAACCTAATTCCAGTTGACTGCTCGCTGAATGTTTAGATTGCTCTTGACAGGCTACAATTTGTCTAATAAATCTGTGCATAATTTAGGCTCATCACACAGATCCAAGAAAGTCAGGTAGTACAGGCTGTGGCTTGTATCACACAGTTAATCTCAGTTATATCATAGTGTCCCTCAGTTTTATGAAAATTGTTTCGCTGTGCAGTCTCACTGCTCGTTCAATGTGTTGTTTTTAACCAACTGTTGTCAAAAAAAAAACAAAAAAAAAAACAGTTATCAACTAATTGGTGAACACTGATGAACATCAGTAAAAGAGCCACGGTAGTGGGCAGAGACCAAAAACAGAGCTAAAAGAGAGTGAATACTGGCCAGAAGTATAGCTCCAAACTGCTGGATGTGTAAATAAACAACCCAAGAAAATCTCAATTATTGCACCTTTAAAGATGAGTTGTGCCAGATGTTATGTTTATTAGCATTATTTCTCCACTTGGGGGATGTGGACAAGTTATTATATTCAGAAAGTGTCTCCCATGTCTCCGGGTATCCTCCAGAGCCCAGCCTGAGAGCCAGTGACATTAAATTTTACGACATGGTGCTCAGGTGTGTGTTCTCAAAAGTGCGTGGCACAGATTCTTATAAAGTGTGATCTCATTTGATTTCCAAACTGTGTGTCCCTCTCAAATTTTTTCATTTTCTGTGGATCAATAACAGTTTCTGTACAAGTTCATCAAGTTCAACTCTGGTTTGTTTTTTTTTTGTTTTTTTTTTAAACCTCCTGTTTTCCCATCACAGACCACGAGTTTATTCAATTTATATTTAGGCTCTCAGAATTACACCCATACATTCATTTGACATTGTTATCAATATTTATCGCATTTATCGTGCAAACATACAGGATTTCACTGGTCAGTTACAGAGACAATAAGACTGCGGACCAAGAACTCATAATATTTTGGTTCCAATTACTATTGATTTTACAATTGGTTTGCAGCAGGATGTTGTTTTATTACTAATATATTTAATGTGCAAATCAATATGAACACTTGCTTGGCTCATTCGTGGGAAGGCCATAAAATCAAAGATGCGGACTTCAAACAGCTGTGGACGTTTTTGATCCTTCCAGTAAATGACCGCAGCAGATGCTTTAATGCAGTTGTTAAGGGCTTGTGTTGCTGAATAAAAACAAGCAGGACTCATTTAACCACTGGCTTATAAGACAAACACACATTTCAACAAACTATTATCTTTACACTATGCACCCAGCAAGTAAAAGATGTGCTTTAGGTTGGTAAATCCTCACATGTATGAGAGCACTGTGACTCAATTGGCTCGTCGCACGGACTAACAGAGAGCCAGCTGTGGGGTTTATCTCGACAAAAGACCGTCAAATGTAAGTGCAATTACTGCCACAAGCAATAAAACAGCCACTGCATTCCATAGCAACGGTGAGAGGGCGCCTAGGAACCTGAGAGCTCCGCCGGCCTTCCCGTGTGGGCCTCAGTTTGAGTGATGACGGCACAACATGATGGAGTAAGGCATAGAAGACCAGACCGTGTGGAGTACATTTATAATCTGTAATTGATAATGCAATAAAGGCTGTGAATAGGCTCAGAGTGGCTTCTCTCCGTTTGCAGTCACTGTCATGGCAGACTTGTGTTTTTCATGCATGGATGGAGGTTGCTTGGCGATCCGGGTTCATTCTACCAAAATTACCAGCGTTTCTGTCTCTATCGCTCTGCTTTCTGTCAGCTCACACTTTATCACAGGCTACCTCTACCTCTTTTTTCGCTCCGTGGACTGTGTGACACGGAATTGACATGTAGGTTCGGAGGCAACATGATGCTATTGAGCTGTGATGGAAAGGTAGCTACCAGGCTTCCTAAATACATCCATGCTACAGCGGGCATGGAGCAGGGAAGCAGGCAGGCCTCACCACTGGGTTTAGCTCAGCTGTAGGCCTGTTAGATCAAATGAACCGCTCCATGCTTCTACACCAGCAAGGTCAGGCTAGGGATCTGTAGTGGAGGAGGTCATGTGACCATGTGGGATTTGAGGCTGCTGAGATGGAAGTCAACATTTATGAAAGCTGACAATGATTAACCACGTAGGGGCGTTTTCACATAAAACTGAAAATATGGACTTTCAAAGGGTCCATTGCCGTGACACAATACATGGCACTGTTATGTAATTGGAGACATTTGGATAAGATGCCTGGGACATATAAATGATCATTAAAAAGGAACGGCGCACAGCTGTGTGAGTGAGTGGCACACATTGCCAATGGACTCTTCCGAGGCTGCTTGCTATTTGACAGTGTGTCTCGCTAAAGTGTCGAGGTTGGGGGTGTTGGATGTAGGGCTCTAAAGTGAGATGGAGGTGCACACTGGTCAAATCGAAGGGTAAAGTGGTAGCTTTGGCTGCACTCCTTCCTAATGCCCTACGGCACCTCCACCATTAGCATTCCCCACTGCGACTTGAGTTCATAAGACTAATGGAGTTGCTACCTGGGGACATTAATTGTGCGTGACACCACTCGGGGGCTTTTGTGCACTCACACTAATATCACTGCGCCTGCCTGACAAAGCGCCCGAAAAGATTACAAACAAAACCCAAATAACTGCCAGTGTTGTGTTGCTGTTTGACAGGAGAGGATGTGTGAGTTTTGTACATGTGTGTGTGGAGGGTTTGGGGGGGTGGAGGAAGCTCAGGTCCACTTACAGGATGTTGTACAAGCTAAAGAGCCAAGTGATATGTTAAAGGAAAAATAAGTGTCTTCCCCAAGTGTAGGGATGACTTCATCATCGCCGGGCAACTCCCTGACAGTGTTACGGCTCACATCAAACTTCTCCTTCGCTGTGACACGGGTATGACATCATACTGCATCAGGCTGCATGTGAAGCTCCCCCAAGAGCATCCTCAGTCCACAGGGCACAGCAGGCAGACATGTAATGGAGGAGACGTACCTCTGTGTCTGTAAAAGTTAAAGCATATTAATAAACGCCGTGCTCTCACTTTATTAGGCCTTGCGCAATCTTATTAATCCCTTACAACAGCCCTGCAATAAACGTGTAAAAGCTTCTCGTGTTTATTTTCTCCTGATACTGTGTCAAACTCATGTTAATTTCTTCAATTTGTCATTTGTCAATTGTACTGGTGTAGCTAATAAACTGTCAACAGTTTATACTGAACTCATCACTCTTGTTTCGAGGACACTTTTAACCTTTGAATTAAAAAAAAAAAAAAAAGAAAGAAAAAATAAATAAGCTACAACAATAAAATTCCATAAACATTGCACTGAAAATGAACATCATAGGTGGATGTGTAGCACAGTATAGAAGGAGCTCATTACCAGAGATAATTACATTTGCAGTAACAATAGTAGTGTTTATATATAATATGGGATCCATGTGCCCAGCAGAAGTATCAAATTAATAGATACATTTTTAGCTCACTCTAATTCCCCGAATGTGTTCAGCGATGGCATCAAAATACAAAATGCACTTTTTTTTTTTTTTTTTTTTTTAATCACATTTATTAGGGTAGTCCACACCAGCAAACACAGGTTAAGGTCTTGCCCTGAATATCACAGACTTGCTGTTCCACCTTTCACTGAATCCTCATCTAGTAAAATGATTAAAATGTTGAGATGGTGACATATCAGCCTTTTGTTGGACAGCTGGTAGTTTGTTTGTGAGGGGGATGTTGATGCCTTGGACATGGGGGGGAACATTTGCCTGGATGTGTCAAAGTGAGCAGATTTATAGAAACGCATTTATTTAAATTACAGTGACATTACATATATTTTAAGCACGTCTTTGGGAGTAGCTGAATAACAAACATATAATTGATCAACTGTATGTCTGCTACACAACAGAAAACTAACATACAATAAAACAAACACTGATTTCAACTGAAACCTTGTAGAAATTTGAGGAATGAGGATTGGAAGTTAAGTTGTTAAGTCAATGTTGAATACTTCTTACATATTAGAGCTTATATGTATCACCGTAGACAAGCGAAAATGCTCACAGTAAATACAAAGAATTAAGCCATAAATCATGAACATAGTAAGAGGATTAATTCGATTAATGTCATCTGATATTCTCCCAGGATTCAACAACTTTGATGAGACACCACAGTGGCTGTAGAATATTATTGTGTTTATTTAACAAACACAAACATGAGGTAACAAGACTAATGAGATATCCAAGATTTAAAATTTTTTTTTTTTTTTTCTTTTTTGTCACATGTTCTGCAGATTTATTGTGAACAAAAGGGTAAAGGGTAGTGGCCTCTCTCCAAAGAGTCAAACCAATTTACACTTCCATAATTACATTTGTATTTACATTAGGACGCTGAAAGTTTGATCTGTCATTTCTGATCCATTTTTTTTTCTTTCACGTCCATTCTCCTCATTGCCGGCTGGAAAATTATTATGCCCTTTTGTCATAGCATGTACTAGCAAGCCACAATAAAGCAAGAGTCATGTAATGAATGTCAAAACTATTTCCATCAGATATCGTGAAATATGGGTTCAGAAGACCCATTCAAAGAGATAATATGATAATTTGATTTCTCAGATAGGCTGAACGGAAATGCCTTGTCTGGACATTTTGAAAAGCAGAATCCATTACTTATTCTTAATTCACCCTGGCATAAATTAAAGGATTTCTGCAGGCCATTAACTCATCCATTAATACCCAGGGTCAAGATTATTGAAGCCCAGGGTAAGGCAATATGAAGGGCTATTTCTTCAAGATGTGTCATCTAATAATTACAGTAGGGTTCTGAATCCTCTGCCATTAATTGTAAAATTATCTCCTCCTTTTGCTCCAGATAAACAGCAGGGAAAGATAATAGTCACACGGGTAGATAATCCTGTTGCAAAAAATTAATTTCCATTTCATTTGTTTTGTTATGTTTCAGGCAATTTCAGGGCTGTGCTTGATTGTTTCGGGGGATATGAAGTGTAAGAACAGGGGAAACCACTGAAAGGAGGTGTAAAATTAGGTTTGTGTCAGCACAAAATAGAAACCTGCTGAGCTATTTTTAATTTGGAGTGTTGGAGTGTATGATGAAGGTGGCTCCAAATGCAGAGGAGTATGAAAAGATAAAATTAAGGGTGCAGAGGCTCCGCGTGTGCACAAATTGCTGTCCCGCTTGCCACCATAGACATAATATATACTTGTCCTAATTTGTCTCATGTGTCCCCGCAGTGAAACACAATTGTCACACAAGGTGCTTCTCACTCCAGTTTCCTGAGAGCTGTACTTTCTTTGTTTTTTGTTTTGTTTTTTGAATGATAAATGCACATGGAGAGTAAATCTTCTGTAAAACCCACCTCGATAAGATGCAGAAATATGCTCAGGTGTTCAGCAGCTCTCTACTGATTTGGGACCTGTGTAAAAGAAGATGAAATTAAGGCAAATAAAAATCATATTAAAGAATATTACAGCCTAACTGCCATTAGTCTACAGCTTCCTGTCAGCTTTTGATGGATTCCTCACTTAGTTCAATGAATGGTGTAATGACATTGATAAAATCACTTGCAACCAAATAGAAAGCCAGTGTGTTCCACTGATGCACGTGTGATACAGAGAGTAAATTCACTTAAAATGTTTACACTGATTCATGATCTTCATTTTTTTTACACAATATTTACATCTTGAGAGAGAATATAATGCAAACAACCACCACAGAAAAAAAAAAAAAAGCAGCTTATATCTCCCCACTAACTCCCAGGATCTTCAGCCACACTCTGACACACTAAGGGGAATTAATTTTACAAGCAGGGAGTTCCTCCTTATTGCTTCCTCCTAGTGCTGAAGCGTCTGGCTTCAAAAATGATCCTGACATACACATGCACAATAGATGAGCTGTACGGATGCTCACAGCCCATGAATACAAAGCTGGAACCCGCAGCCAGCGGAGTTGAGTGGACTGGAAATCCTTCAGTATTCACTGACCTCTTTGCTATTTCATCCTCTCCCAACTATTTTTCTAGTTTGGGGAAAACACTTTCTATCACTGTCAGGTTGGGCAAGGATAAAAACTCTCTACTAGCGGATTAGCTGTCTGCCCGCTCTCACCGTTGTACTGCAGCAATAAAACACAGGCTTACACAGATCTCACACAGCTCCCTTACCTTTAGTTTGAAAGCTGAATTGGGAATTGGATTTATTTTGTTTCATAATTTTAGCAGACAATGACTCCCGCTGTGATAGAGTATCAAATTGTGACCAAGCAGGCTACATAGACACAGAGAGGATTTACAATGGTAGTTTAAAAATAACTGGCCAAAAGTATAGGCATTTTCTTTGTGAGGAGAGGCTTTAAAGGCAGAAAGCTTATAACCTTTCCTTCCCCTTTTATCACACACATTATCAGCGAACAAGCTCTCTCGCCTTGTTTGTCTTAAAAAGTTGCTCTCAAATGTGCAAAAATGACGCCACATTTCTTTGCACCCTGCAACGTGACAGTGCAAAAAGATATGAAACCGTTCAATCTATTTAATTAAGACAGCTTAGTAGTGGCACTCGGTTGCAGGGTGTTTAAGCTAATTACAGTATTAATTACAACATTAATTAAATGACATAATTGCCTTTCAAAACAATGACTCCTGTATCCCTGGTAAGGTAAAGGGTTAATTTACTGTGGAAGCAGGCATGCATTATTTACATGCTTGGATGAATAATACATTTAAGAAGTGGGCTTATAAATTTACTGGCACAAAGAAAAGCAAAGCTTAGTAGCTAAGCAAGGCTGATTTAAATATCTGTCTTAAATGAATATTTCTTTGAGTTACAGTCGCGCCACAGTGGGGTAAATCTGTGTGGTTGGTATCTCAGGGGAATAAACTTCACTGTGTAAAGAAATCAAATGTGTAATTTCATTATTCTCCGCTCTATACATACATTCAGCGCTGTATGATGAATTAAAATATTATTTGCAAATGTAATCACAGATATAAAAGACACTCATAGTGTTTGACTGTGTCCTGGTGAGGTATCATCATCCAAGTACACACTCTCTGCCAAGTCTTAAATTAAGAATTTCATAAAAAATCCATCCAGGAAGTCGCTGCAGTTGTTGGTGTTGAATAAACTTTTTTCTTTTTGTTTTTTTTCTACATCTGGTGTGTTTGTGTCATGCGTATTTGAGATTTACAGTTTGACAAAAGACAAGAAAATGTACGTAAAAAAGCAGGAGCATGATTTCCAAAGACAAAAACACACACACACACACATGCACACAAATAAAAGAAAAAGGAGTGAAAGGTAGAGCTGAGGAGGTATCACACTGAGCCAAAAAACACTTTCAATTTCCATGGCGCAGACATATGAAGGAAAAAAATTACATCTCAGTCTGACGAGTGACTAATCAAGGCGAGCGAAATGGCGCTGCAATAAATTACTCCACTGTGAAATAAACCACACAAACAGACTGATGATAATAAATGTAAATTATTTCTGGGGAGAAATTTTCCTGGTACATGAGTAATATGAACCATCAGGAAGGAGTCTTCCTTAACATTAATTACAGAAAATGACAAGTGAGCTGACAAGTAGGAAGGCTCATTATCTGAAAACATATTCACAACTTCGCAATTTGCGCAAGATGGACTCCAGCTAAATTAATCTCCTTTCTTTGCATGAGCCCCTTCTAATTTTCATGTTATTAACAGGTTTGCAGTATCACTCAGTGCTTGTCACCCTAATCAGGTTTTTCGGCGTGTTCGGGAAACCGTGGTGTCATTTGAAAAGGATCAGGCCTCATAATGTGCTCTCCATCATGCGTCTGAATCTACAAGGTTGCTTTTAATAAGGTTCCTTAATCATTTCTCCTTTTTGCTCAACTTTTGGCCTGGTTGGCTTCTATTATCACTCTTTCCATGGAGAGGCATCATTAAAAGAAGAGCTGGCTTATCGAAGAACAGGAAGCGTGGAGAAGAAATTCATTGGGTCGTTACTGGGATAGAAATTTGTGATGACCTCCCATATCCTACGTGTAAATATGATAGACATTTTGTTTATGTGTGAAGCTGGACTAAATCCTCAGACTGAATACATTGATCATGCTGAATGAAAAATGAACAGAAAATGTTTTTCTATCAACAAATATGGTCTCACACGTTCACAAAAAAATATGCAAAAATCTAACTGAAAAATGTAATCACCTCAGATAATACAAATAATTCAGTCATATTATTCATTATGTAGGCCATTATACCATTTTGCAACATTTATTGCCTAATGCATGAAAAGGTCTGGAAATTAGCAGGAGGAAATTTAATAGCAAACTCTATTAAACTCTATTATTTGATTCCTATGGAGAGATTATGTTTATACAGTATTAATTTTGAACTAACTTTCAACAACAAATACATTTTAAAGCAACTGTCACCCAGTTTGTATTTTCAATCAACATGCTGAGGTGCTGTTAATTAACATTCACAAAATGTTGATATTGAACGTCTCTGCAAAATGTTCACTCACAACATATTTAATTCGCTTTTACAAATACAGGATCTGCTTTTAGCAACTGAAACCTTGAGGATGGAGTGAAATCGCAGTCTTAATAAAGTACTGAAAAGGTTGACAGTGACTGAAACAGAAAAAAGGACAGGTGTCAACAATTACACCCAACTAAGGCGTAGTTGAGGATGTGAACTGCAACTTTGCTGCTGTGAACTAATGGAAAATTCCTTCATTAACTCAAAGTATTTATTGCCCACTGACATTTTTCTTTATGAAATCTATTTGCTGTTTCACTTTCATTTCATATAAACAGACATATAAAGTCTTTGAGACTCCCCTCCACTTTGATAAGAGGAAAAAAAAAAACATGCAACTCTATTTTGTGGAACCACTATTCCAACAAAAACTGAAGCTTTAAAACCAACTTGCAGTACAGTAGAGATAACAAGAGCATCAGGATAGAGGATGTGGTGGGTACCATACATTCAGCCTAAGTGTTTGACTGATCAAATGAGAACCTGAATTTCAAATGTTTCCATTTGTATTAGTAAGTGTAAGTTAGTTTCGTGGAAATGTATTTATTTCATAATTTCAGAATTCCCTTATGAAGCAGTTTTTGTATCGATCATCCTGACTTTTTCCCTCCTCCATCCACCTCATAACTTGCACATCAACATGCACAGGGCCCCAGCAGCAACAACTGCAAGTAATGTTGTGAGGTTTGTCTGGTTTGAATTAATAAATCATACCAAATATGAGATATCTGCATGTCCAAAATGTAATCTGGAAATTTGCTGTATTGCAAACCCAGTTTAATTCACAGGTAGCCTCATGATAGCTGAAGCAGAAATGCAATATGTCATGCAAAATTAGTTCAGAGAGAATAAGTTTCAGGGGGAAGCAAAATGTTATGAGGGAGTCCATAATGGCAGAGGCAGCTTTATCTGTGCTGCTCTCTCACACACACTCTAATTACATTTCACAGATTGTAGTACAATAGCTGCTGGTAACCTTTCGTGGATGGGCTTTTCAATAATGCAAAGTACACATTTTCATATCTATTTTTCCCACTGTGCCTCCCATTTATTAATTTGCAGAACACAATAAAACAAAGACTCAATGTAATGTGCTCCTTTGCTCAAAAGGCACCCAACAAGATAAAAACACAAAGCCATCTCTGTAAT
Source organism: Rachycentron canadum (assembly GCA_038496675.1). Taxonomy (NCBI): domain Eukaryota; kingdom Metazoa; phylum Chordata; class Actinopteri; order Carangiformes; family Rachycentridae; genus Rachycentron; species Rachycentron canadum. Next base: position 18,576,193 of record CM076654.1, read on the forward strand.
GAAGAATGGGCTTGCATGTAAACCAGCAGCATAATGTCTGACGTTTTCAACTGGAAAGGCCATTTGGTTAGTAAATGCAACACTGTTTTGTTTCCCAAACTTTTTTTTCTGTATTTATCTCCCCGTTCAAAATAATTCATATCCCTCTTCCACAATTTACCTGGCAAAAACCCAAATAAAACACAGCATTATATACAGATAATACTGGGGCATACATCAAGCAGAAATTTAAAGAGAAATGTTTCACTGGCAGTAGCCTACAACTGCATTTGTTTGCTGACATATTTCCTGCAGAGTTAGGGAGCTGACAACGTTGTAACCGGACATACTGACTCTTGCATTAGAGATCAGAAGCAAAGTAAGGAGTTAGTGGTTGTCTACAAGATGTGTGTGTTTCCATTTGTGCTCACCAGATACTAAAACCATGCCACACTCGATGTCTCCCCCGCTTCCTTACACGGAAACAAAAAACAAAAATGTGTCTATTTTGTCTTGGTCTGCTAATAAATGCAATGTTGCACAGGTTGCACTTTGTAGGTGCATTTTGATGAGGAACGCTGCTGCAAGCAAAATGTAAAGTTTGAGTTTGTGAGTCCACTGCTTTCATTGTTTTTTGACTTTCAAAGCACAATAGGCAGAAGGTAGCAACATTTTTATTATTTCATTTAGGGAAAGGCAACACTTAATTCATTGGTTGTTAGTGTGGATCAAATGCTCCTCTGTATACTTGCTACTGTATATTTAGCATATAAACTATGTTGAAATGATGGGTATAGTGTGTATAAAATCAGACAGATGTTTACACCAGCCACCAACCATGTCCAGGAGCAGCTTGCAGATGTTCTCACATCTTAAAGTAGACTTCATTCAAACAACTACTACAACTCTATTTCTCAGCATCTTTCTAATGCATGTAAACTGGACTAAGTTCACCAGAACAGTGTTAGCTCAGTTAAAATAATCACTGAAAGCATTAGTATGTCATAGCTCATGTGGCACAAAAGCATTGTAACTACTATACAGTATGAATCAAAGCGGAGAAATCACTATGAACATATTTTCAAATGACACAGTCTGCAGGTATAATTATATGTGACTCTCTGCGGAAAGACTGAATTGTGGCCCTTGGTTAAACAGTTTGCCTCATACCACAAATAACATGTTCCTTTGATCCATATCGACTGTGGCAGCTGCTACAAGGGATTTTTAATTGAATGATTATTGTATTAAATAGTTGCTTTTAATGGAGCGTGCACCTCTGCAATTATTTCCGCTTTAAGAACCTGGACCCTGGGCAGGTCTTTGCAGCCACAGGCATTTGTTCACTTCCAAATCAGTGGTCACTGTTGGTGTGGAGCCAGTCCACACCAATATTAACATTAGGTAAGATCTACATACACTAAGAAGTAAATGCATTTATGTGAAGATGCATACATACACCTATTGTACACAAAAATCTGTAAACAAAAATTGTTCATAAATGCTTGGCTGTGACTTGGGTCTGGCAGCAACACTGAACAGATTAACAGCACAGAAGGCCCTTTCAAGTATTAGGACTTTTTGCAAGAATAAGAAAAGAACTCTAATAACTAGCTACTAATAGAACAAATCTGAGTAAGTTCCTTAATCCTGTGATATTTTGCTCTGATAGGATCAATATTTACCAGAACAGGTCCCTTATCCACACAGTCTGATGGAATATTGAATGTATGAAAGAGGTGATAATGTTAGCCATAGTCTTTTTCTAAAGCCAAGCACGATCCCAGATTATGGGATCATTCATGAGAGATCCTGCTGTTGTCTAAGATGATATTTTCCCTGACATCAGATAGATGGAAAGCCCACATGATCAAACATTAGAGAGAAAACCTCTTACACTGTACTGCAGAGGCACTTAAGGAGGCTTCAGTGCTGAATTTCTCTTCGTTTCTTTGCTGCCTAAATATATACAAACTTTATACATGCAAATGCTAAAAAAAAAAAAAAACAAACAAAAAAAAAACAAACCCCAAAGCTTCCGCGTATGTTTCACCATTCCTTCACAATTAGAGGGGATGTCTCATTGTGCATGCTGAGGATGATGCTTAGGGACAGCTTTCTTTTAAATTTATGTATATTATGCAAAAGTCGTTCATGTTGTAGGATGTTTGGTTTTAGGGGATAGAAAGCCTTAACTAGAGAGTGAGCTACAAGCTGATAGATGATATTATCTTCTGTGGAAATGGCTAAAGTAGCTAACAGAAAGGAAAAAAAAAAACGTGAGTCAAACATTGAAAAAAGAAAAAGCCGCCATGGACAATAAATTGGAAAGAGCTGAATGCTTGAACAGAGGTTTTTCTAAAAACGATTTAACACATACCAAATTGAGCTTGTCTTTGAGGGTAATTTACACTAGTGTCACTTAAATCCTGCTTTATTACAAAAACAATGGGGAGAGATTCATTGATTCATTTACTGTAAAAAGTCTCTTCACCTGTCTGGAAACTGAGGAAACACTCTGAAAAAAAAACCTGAAATCAAAACAACACAGTGCTGCAACACACAAACATCCCTGTCCGTTACAGTTTTGAATGTGAAATATATGTTGTCTTGTTTAATGGACGAACAAGATTAAAAGTGGTAATCATGGATCTGGATGCTGGTACATAGGTTACCTTTAGAGCTTGGCTAGCTGTTTCCCCCTCCTCCCAATGCTTTTACTAAGCTAAGCTATTTTTTTAACCATTTCCAAGCTAACAGATCGATCTCGTCATCTCACTATCGACTAGATTTCCTTTAAAGTAGAAGCTTGAAGCTTTTGGTCTCTCAGCCATGTGGCTTAATAACTGTCATCATGCCCTCAACAAAACATGGTTATGCTAACATTTTGCATTAGCTTCACTTTTGGTTGCAGCATGATTTTTGATAGCTTTGGTTGTTTGGTTATCTTGGATCACACTGGACTCTTAGTCACCCCCAACTGTGGGCCACAGCTTGGCGGTTTACATGGCTCACAACTCTCTATTAAACAACATTTGCCAAATAGTTTTTTATATACACACAATGGCTGCCTCATGGATTACAATGCAATTATTGCCAGGAGACAGCATGTACAGTCTAAATTGCCAAACCGTTATTTCCAACAGCCAAACAAGTCATATTCCACTTTTCTTCCAAACATTTCATCAAACTGGTTGCACTAAACCTGCCATCCAGTGTTGCCAGGCTCAAACAAAGGTTGATTAGACACATCAGTCTATAAAGTTAATAAATAGCCTTCACTTTCCAAAGATTTACATAAAGCAATGATCTGCTTAGCACCATGCAAATAATACTCTCACAACTGACCCCAAAATTTACTAAATAGCAAGGCAGCCAAGTATTTTTTCAATTTGTTAGTGGTCAACCACACACAAATAAATTGATTATTGCTCCTGTGCAATAGCGATATTAATGCAAATGAATTCAATATTCAGGTTTTCACTGGACAGGCAAGTAGAAATACCATCTGTGTCTGGAGATCACCATTATACTCAACATGCCTGCAAGGCCATTGTGCTGTGTCGACCTTACACATGTGCAAGTATACACATAGATGGGACACACAGTACTATGGCTGCAGGGCATGGAAATCTGAAGGTGGCGGGCAGAGGCTCAGGGCATCAGTTGTCAGCTTTCTTTCCACTTTCAGCTGCTATGCTTTTGAAGCTATGTGGGATCATGTGACCACAAAAGCCAGTGCAAGATGTAGACCTTGGGGGGAATTATGATGAAAAGAGACACAGCCCAAATGCAATTCAATGCATTCATTTAAAGGCACTGGGAAAGGTCTGATTCTGTAGTATCATTAAGAAATAAATAACTAAGTATCATAATGTTTGGATTTTGAGGAGTGCAATGAGAAATCAGTTATGGCCAAGTGGTCATATAGGTAGAGTAGCAGTTGGTGGAGCAGGGGTAACATTAAGCAGAGACAATATTATTTCCTTCCTACATATCTTTGAGTCAGACAGGTCCCATTTCTCATTTCACTGTCTTTGATTTAATAATGCACCCATACTCTGGAAAATGAGAAGCACGAGTGATCGCTTTCTTACTTTTCTCTGAAGTTAGCTTGTCATCACTCTCTCTCCTCTTTAACAGCCCTACCCAAACTTAAGTCCACCTCTTCCCCTACTGCTCTAAAATCCATCACCACACATCTCTGTCAGTGCCGGGGAGACTCGGAGTCGGGTGCACTGAGTTGTCCATGCTCACCCAAGCACCAGTGGACCTCCGATGGGGAAACGCTTGGCTGCAGAGAAACCTGCACGAAATTAAATTCTCCACTTGGCTGACTATGGTGACTCGTCCTGGTCTGCCGGCCTGTTCCTTCATTATTCCTGGGCTGATAACTGACTGAACGGGATGTCTTGTCTGTTTAATGCCAGCTCAGCTGCTTCATGGGAGGAACGGGCTTGTCACTCTCTGCTATAACACACTGTATTACCATCTCCACTTCATTTATTTGGCTGAGATTTCGTACGCCCGTCAAGCCACCCGTCCCCCCAAAGACACTTGCAATTCACTGCTGCTCAACCTTCTGCATCTTTTAGGAAACTATTCAAAATAACCTGTCTAAAAAATTCATTAAAATGTCATTTAGATGTCACACCAATGATTTAAATTGGAAACAATAAAGGTGACCTTAATTGTAGCTTTTCATACCCCAACTAGTTCTCTGTGGGTAGCATCAGTTGGTTGATTTATCTCAATGTGCACCTTTTATCTACTGATGAAAAAGAAAACCTCTTGCATTAAAGCAATGAAGAATACCCACTGACCACAACAAATATAAGCACAGAGGTTGTTGGTGCTGGAGCACACAGTAAGCTTTGCTTCCCTGCATTTATGAGCATTGAGTTAAAGGTTTCTGCATGAGGGCACTGCATGATTGAACATTGTGATATGGAAACACAGGCAGGCAGCCACTGTCAAAGACATGGCTTGCACTTGACCCTGCAAGCACTCAGCCCCTGGCCCCCACCCATTTTAGCGGCTCTAGAAATGGCTTTCTCTTCTCAGCTAGCTTTGTGGCATTTGCAGAATTAAAATGAATATGCCCCTTCCTAATGCACTGGTATGCAGTATACTTATCATAATTCATAGCCTTAATGTAGGCTTTTAAGTGCACATGGTGGTGTTGAGCCTCCGGTGCACATAAAGGCTAATCAATGGCAAATGCTATTGTCTTATTGGCACATGCTCGCTCAACACAGAGCATCAAATATAATCGAAGGTTTGCTTCGGAGCAAAACCTTCTTAGAGTGAATAGTAATAAGTGCTCAGGAGAAAAAAAGAGAGAGAAGTCAGTATTTGGAAGTCATTAAACATCCAACGCCCACCCCGTCTGTGTAACCACAAAGCCAATAGCATTGTGGGACAAAATGCTTTCCAATGTGACAATTGATTGCTTTTTGAGGTAGTTGTTGGTTGATTTCATAATTGGTATAATTTTTCACAAGTACTTGAGTGTCATGCCATGATGGGCTTTAGAATCCTGGTAATGCAATGGCCCATAGTTCAACCTTTAGATCAATAATGTATTAAAACCAAGAGCTTATTGAAATAATAGAAGGGTTTTCACCGGAGAAGAAAGGCGAGCAGAGAAAAATGCACCAAAGAGAAGTGTTTGAGTCTCTGCCAGGCCTTGACTGTGAAGTGCATTGTTTTCATGCCAGTGCTTTTACTCCAAGAAATAAAAGCACAGGGAAAGTCTTGGTGATGTGAACGCTCTGGACTCTGTGGTATTGACATACAGTAATGTGCGAGCGGTATAAAGCAGCACTTGATAATTCAGAGTCCAAATGAACTGCAAAAACCAAAACTGTGAACACAAACTGTTCATTTTTTCTTATTTGGATAGCAGTCAGCATGTTGATGAAGTAAACGATCCCAGACCGTTTTGCCTACACAGGTCATTATTTGCAGTGTCTGATCAGAGTATAACATTTGGCAATCTGTGGTTTCCTGCTGCTATCTCTTCCTGTTGGATCTCCCTGTTTTGACAGTGTTTGAGAGAGGAACACTCTGTGAGGTGTCAGGTGAAGACTATATGTGACAGATTTGGAGGGGAAAATCAAGAGAAGACAAACAGGCAGCTAAATGCCTGGGAAATGTCTCAGCGCTCAGACAGAAGGCGATAAGTGCTGTTGACGTGGACATGACAAGCTAGCAACAGTAAACCTCAGGACACGCAGTCCCACCGGAGGCTCGAGAGTGGACACGATTCTCAATGACTGCTGAATGTGCTTAACAGCTCTTATGAAGAGAATTAACAAGAACTGGGAAGCAACCACCACCACCACCACCATTCACCACACATACACACACACACACACACACACACACACACACAAACACACACATACACACAACTTCAACCACCTCTGCCTTTCTACTGTAGGCTCTTTGATGTTTCCCTGTTTCTCGTCGACAGTCAGCTTTGGTTTTGATCAAGGCTTGATTTCTTGTGACATATCTGAATATCTGATACATATTATGAAAGCAATACAAGCCCTCATAGAGACGCAGGGTGCCTCTAAGCTTTAACTGTTGCAGAGCGGCACGCCAAACAGGGCAATGACAGAAGTACATCTTCTTTCCACACTGGTGGAGAAAAAAAAAAAAAAAGATAAATCTGCTCGTAAGAAGTCATACACGAGAAATGAATATATAAAGTTTCTTCACAGTGGTGTTGATTTCTTTTCAAAGTGGTTATGGCTGTACACTGTCATGAGAGTCTGACAGGGTGCATTGTGCTTTCATTCTTAAGAACATCAGAAAACATCTATTAAAACTGAGCAGCACAATGCAGAATCAGTATCACATCCAAACTATTAAAATAAAGTCTTATTAATGTAATATCAAGACAGGACAAATATATGAGGCTAGTAAATATATATGTATTTCAAAAGTAAATCAGTACATTTACTTATAAAGTGCTTTATACTTTAGTTTTTTTTTTTTCTTCTTCTTTCCACATTGAATGTATTTAAGAGGGAAATACTGTCCTTTGTAGATAAGACAACAATTTTACTCATAAAACATAATGTGACCCTAAGAAATTAAATTTTTACTCATTACAACAACAATATGTAAAATTTAAAATGAAACAACTTGACCAGTTGTTGAATGGGTATATATTACTATTTTTATTGTAACATTCAATGTTACTATATGACGGTGCAGGGGCGGTTTGGCTGCAATAATGAGTTTCCCTACCTTTACATTTTATATTTTAAGTTTCAGATACTTTTCAATTGAGAGCTTTTTTCACATTGGTATTGTTATCACTTCACTTGCTGTCTAGGTTGAAAGGCTTGTTAGCAAACAGCATCAGCTGATATGTAGCTAAGTCGAACACTCACTCTCCTTTTAGCTCTGTCCGTCTCTACAAACTCCTGAGGAGAAATAATTGGCTCTTTAGCAGCTAAATGGTCCGCTATATTTACTAGGTATAGTCTCACTAGCTGTGTCTGCCATTAGCTTCTAGTTTTACTAGCTCTTTTGCTTAAAACAGCAGCTGTGGCCAAAAACAATGAAGTAGTGAGTGAACCAACACTTGAGCTGAAAAACATTAAACTTCTCTTTGTGGCTGAAGGAAATGGTTTTAATCAGTACATTTGAGCTGATGATATCTACTGTTAATATAAAAAACTATTTTTGAGATAAAGCAGATGCTACATGGCTAACAGCACATCTTGGTTGGTTTCTCTGTGAGCATTCGAAAGCTAACACGTACCCACAGACAGCTTCCATCCAAAGGTATAACATCTAAAACAAAAATGGGAGCCTTCCCTGGTTTGAGACATCTGCCCAGAATTGTTCAGTGAATCAAAATTGGGATAAAACATTTGAATTACAGAACACAACTGTGATGTCTGCCCTCCTGGACTGCCAGATCATGAATATATATTGCATTATGAAGATGTGATGACATTTAGAGCAATCACATTTAACCCTCTCCTCTTGTGCCTCTGTTTCTCCTCTCTCCACTAATGCATTTTGCAGCAAGGGATGCATCTTAAAAGATTCAGGGAGAAATGTCAGCCAAAGCAGACACTGCTTGAGAGCTGAGGTCATTTCAGACCGGTTTCTGAATTCTGGAGAGCACACATGCACACACAAGGGTGCTTTATCCTTCACTATCCCCCTCCCCTCCTCTTTTTTTTCCTATTCCATTCTGTCTCAGCCCCCTTCCTCTCTAAATATTTCTGTTGGTTTACTCCTGTCCATGTGACTGTGTTGGAGGTAGCACAGACTCACTACCACGAGAGAGAGGCTTGACCAGTTGGGCGCTGTCTCCCACCTCATTACCAGATGCAAATGAAACGGGTACACATGTTTAATATTTAGTGGCAGCAGAAATGTCAGGCTGGCACAAGATGGAATTAAACAGCACTGTCAGCGCAAGTGAACTCAAGGCTTTCTCAGCTATTTCACTTCATATTGAGTTACTGTCACAATTTATTTCACAGCAGTGGGACGACTAGTGTGAAAATGTTCTGTGATGCCTTTAAGGATGGAAGGGGAATCAAGGAAGAAGTGTGAAGGGTATTGTTCTGATGAGGCTTTGTATTTATTTCTGAGCTCTGTGACAAAGCTTTATTGTCTTAACAAAGCCCCACTATTCATCAGGATTTTTTTTTCTTTTTTTCTTTTTTTAGATTATCCTGATGACATTTCTGTTTTACTGCATGGTATAATGATTAAACACAAAAGAGTAAGCTGGAAAACTTACACTGTTGTTAAGTACAGTAATATTATGCACATTGGACTGCTGAGCCACAGACCTCCCAAGAGATGGGTTTGGTTTAACTAATCCTGATGATCCATACCCATATCAAATGTGTCATCCAGGCCATGGCAATGAGGAATGAAGGATTTAAAGCATTCTGTCATGAATGTCATATATAGAGAAAATAATACACACACACACACACACACACACACACACACACACACACACACACACACACACACA